>LR755127.1:5965038-6011445 GCA_902729485.2 Mus minutoides
TCCCATAATCAGTCACTAAACTCAGACACTATTGCATAGGACAGCAAGTGTTTACTGAAGGGACCCTGATATAGCTGACTCCCACAGAAGTGGATGCTCACAGTCATCCATAAGAGGGAGCACGGGGCCCACACTGGAGAAGCTAGAGATAGAACACCAGGAGCTGAAGGGGTCTGCAACCCTAGAAGAGGAACAACAATATGAACTAAACAGAACCCTCAGAACTCGTGTCTCTAGCATCATATGTAACAGAAGATGGCCTGGTCAGCCATCATTTGGAGGAGAGGCCCCTTGGTACTGCAATCTTTATATGCCCCAATACAGGGGAATGCCAGGGCCAAGAAGTGGGAGTGGGTGGGCAGGGGAGCAGGGAGGGGGGAGGGGGAGGGGACTTTCGGAATAGCATTTGAAATGTAAATTAAGAAAATATCTATTAAAAAATAGTATTAAAAAAAATAACACATGATTTAAAAGGAAACCAATTATACTGAAGTATACTTATCAAGATGATTAGAAATAATTTTATAGTACAGAGATTCGGTTTCTTTATTAATACATTACAAGCCCAGGTCTAGTAATAGGCTACAAACTGTCATAAGCTCAGTGCAATGATAAGCCTACCAGTTGGAAATACCTCTAACAACTATTCTATGTTATAAAATAGAAGCAGGAGAAGGGGGGATGGGATAGGGGGTTTCCAGAAGGGAAACCAGGAAAGGGGATAACATTTGAAATGTAAATAAACAAAATATCAAAAAAAATTCTGAGTTTTGATGATAACAAAATCACGGATAATAATAATAATAATTAATGTTAATATATTATTGTCTATATGCATATTTAAAGAAAACACTGAATTTCATCTAGTTGTGTGTAAAATTTTTGTTTTATCACCTTTATATTTGTCAAAAGCCTCATCCACAGGTTCCTGATGACAAATAGAGACCTGATCTCAAAGTTCTAGTAGCTTAGGTGAGGTATAAAACATGTTTTTTGTTTGTTTAAGTTGTTTATGTTGCTGTTGTTGTTGTTGTTGTTGTTGTTGTTGTTGTTGTTGAGACAGGGTATCCGTGTGTAGCCCTGGTTGTTGTGGAACTCTCTCTAAATATATAAACCAGGCTGACCTCAAACTCAGAGATTTGGCTGCCTTGAGAAGGATGAAAAAAGAAATTCCCACTAAGCTACCCAGAATGTGGTAGGTTGTTATGGCAGCTCTAGAAAATTAATACATTCCTGAAGATTCCTCCAGGAGTAGAGCCACTCCATTGAGAGAGCGACCTTCTGGCTGATTGGAAAGAAACAATTATAGTCCTGGCTGTAAGTTTAAAACAAAGAATTGAATCCAGTGTAGAACCCCAAGTTTGACTCTTATTTTAGAGTTAATTGCTCCATTAAGCAAGCCCCAATTTCCTCATCTATAAGCATAGAACTGCCTACAAGACTTTATGACAATGAAGTGAAATACTCTATTTAATGCCTTTAGATTAAAGTCTAAAAAGCAGTAAGTCCTTGAAATGGTGTTGAGAGTAATAAAGAAGGGAAAATAATCTTTCTCTCTCCTCCCTAAAATTCCTTCTTCATTTAGGGAGAAAAGAGAGATGGGGAGCTCATTTTGTTGTGGATTAATATAGGACTTTGCCGGATTCTGACTTCACGAATATTTATTCTGTTGCTGATCATTAAGAATTTCTGGTGATTTGTGTTTTGACAAGCTGTCACTCTGCAGCCTAGAGTAGATGGTAACGCAGTATGTAACTCAGACTAGGCATTTAGAGGTTAGAGTACAAACAAATTGCAGGAGTCAGTTCTTTTCTATTACCATTTGAGTCATGAGGCTAGACCTCAGCTCCTTGAGCAGGGCTGCAAGCATGGAGCCATCTCACTTTCCTTCAACTGGAATTTTTGCAAGGTACAATTTATTTAGCCAGGAGAAACAAGGTCTGCCTCTGCTGATTCATGTGCAATGTCTTTAAATATCTTAACCTGGCAGAATGAGTCATTTTAGTCTCCTTTATATGAGAAAAATGAAGTCAATTAGTGAGAGGAACCTTGTTCTCATGGATAGTCTATGTTGTTTGGGGCAGTAGAAGTAGAATCAGTGGTGGAAGTTTCAGGGAGGCACCTTTTAGTGTTTAATCAAATGAAGAACATTCCAACCATAGTAGCAATCATTCAAAATAAATCTGGGAACTGTAACTTTATGCCTACAACTATGATGGAATAGGTTTGAAGTTTACACACCAGTTTTGGGGGGTAGAAACTTACATCTATTTATGCCTACGGGAAGCAGTATGATATTTTTTATTTTCCTAGATAGGCTATAACTATTTATATGTAATTATATAGGCATATATACTTGTAAGGTGTAGTGATGATGTTTGGCATGCTTATACAGTTTATATTTATCAACGTAAACTAGTTAGCATTCATCTTCAACATGTATCATTTGTGAGAGAATATTTAAAATCATTTATTTTGACTATTTTGATTATATGTGATAATATGAACTATAAACACCCTCTGTACAATAGGAAATACTAACTTTTCCTCCTATGTGGTTGTGACTTTGTACCTCTCCTTTCTTTGTCTTTCTGCTTTCTGTTAACTACTGTTACGATCTATACTTTATGAGTTCAATCTTTTTAGGTTACACACATGAGTGATATCACGCAGTATTTAGTCTTTCTGTGCCTGACTTATTTTACTAAATAGGTACTTATGTGATCATAAATACAGGACTTTGCCTTTCATTTTCTGAATGATATTTCATTGAATATACAATATATACCACATTCTCTGTATTCATTCCTCTGTCAATGGATACTTCAGTTGATTCTGTACCTTGGAGATTATAGATAGTACTACAATAAACATGAGACTGCTGGTACATCTTTAGCATACTAATTTCGTTTCCTTTGACTATGTACCCAATAGGTGGATGGAGGAACTGCGTGACAGTTCTACTTCGCATTACTTTCCCTTTCTGTTTTTCACAGTGATTGTACTAATTTACATCCCCATCAATAATAGATGAGAGCTCTTCTTTCTCTACATCATTTTGGATTTTGTCTTTTGGTTTACACTGAATTTGCCTTAACTTTAACATATGTTTAGCTTACTAAAAATAAAAGTTAAGGTTGAAATACCAAGGAAACTTATATTCAAATAAAATAACTTTAGGAAAAGACAGAAAAATTTAGAAGAACATAAAATATAATATCTTTTCAACAATTAGAGATTATTAAATTCTGATGATTCTGAAAAGGTGCATTGTAAATGTTTAAGAATAGGATAGAAATGATACATTCCTTGGACTACTGCATATTTTCCAGGGGTCAAAAGGATTCCTATTGCTATTTTAATTAATTAGTTAATTAATTAGTTTAGTTAATGTGTGTGTATGTGTGTTTGTGTATGCTAGATTATATGTATGATAGATACTTGCTAATATGGGTGTGGGGTTACTCATACACCTGTGTGTGAGTTCATGTGAAAGCCTGAGGTCACCAATGTCTCCTTTATATCTTTTAGTTCTTGACGCAAGGTCTCCTACTGAACCTGAAGGTCACTGATTTGCCTAGACTGGCTAGCCAGTGACTTTCAGGAATCTTCCATCTCCATGCCCCAATGCTGATGTTGCCGTAGCAAATCACCACACCCAACTTTTAATCTATCTCTCTAATCAAATCTTCTACCTTTTCCTTTTCACAGAGATGACTACTATTACAAATTTTATCTTATTTTCTTACTTTTCTTTATAGTTTGTTGCCTACATATGCTAAAACAACCCATAGTATTGCTTTCATAAACTATAGTAGGAAACTTATTTTTTTTCAACTTTTATTAGATATTTTCTTCATTTACATTTCAAGTGTTATCCAGAGGAAACTTATTTATAACTTTATACTTGTTAGCTAAAATCTGTTCCTAAAGGTCCTTCCTTTCCACAGCTATAGAAATAGCAGTCTGTTTAGAAAGTAAGCCTCAAGAAAAGTAGACTGCATTAGCTTCAGATCAGGAAATTAAGGTGTTAGCTATTGGATGAAAAGTGAACTTGCATACAATGCCCATAAAAATTGAAAAGGATGAAAGAGATAAAGCTAGAGGTGGTTTTATCTGTTAAATGTGTTGTCATTCTCCTATGTAACCTTATTCTCCTTCATTTGTCTTCCATATACTCCACTTTTAATTATCATTTGTATATCTACTCAGATACCAAAATCATGTTTGTTGAATAACTATAACCTGTCAGGCATGGTTCTTGCTTTGACAGATTGTATTGCTTAGCAGGGGCAGATAGGATCTGGACAAAAAAGAAAAAAGAAACTTGGATTCATGGCAGAATCTAAAAACATAAAGTGCAGCCCTCATTGTCCTAGTACATCTTGCAGGTAGTATACCATTATAGATAAAGAATTTGTGGATGTCTTATGGTTTATGTTTCTCTTTTGATCATGTACAGAGAGACTTCCTGTACCAAGGACACTAGAACTCCGTGGTGAAGGCTCTATGTAGGCACAAGCTTGACATGTCCATGTTTCAATGAGTTGTGTCTTCAGCAATTGAGCCTTGCTGTCAGTTTGTGGAGAATAACATATAGTCTTGGCAAGAGCCTGGATTGTTTAGTTTCCTAAGAGTCATCTTTGGCCAACAAAGTCTTTTGTATTAGATTTCTATATTATTCTCCAAAGTCCCTTAATTTTAGCCATCTCTTCCTGTGTTCCCTCCCACAAATCCCTTCCCTCTTCCTCCCCACTTGATCCCTTTCATTCAGGCCCTCAATTACATTCATATCTATTTATTCTATTTTCCTTTCCTAATGAGATCTCTCTATTCCCTCTAGTCCCTTACTCTATATCTACTCTCTGTGGTTCTATGGACTGTAGCTTGGTTACAGTTGACTTACAGCTAATATGCACATATATTTGAACATATACCATATTTGTCTTTCTGGATCTGAGCTTGGGGGAGTAATCAATCAATAACTTATTTGACTTAAGCTACATACCCCAAGATGGGACTCATACATAACACTGCATGGGTGACTAAGAATATAAAACTAGATGGCCCTGGGACTGAGAGCAGAAGCTAATACTACTGGTCGAAAAAAAGGGGGGAAAGTAATAAAACAATAGAAAATGTTATTCTGTTAAACTCAGGTTAGTGCCTTGTTTGGTCATTATCAGAGAAGTTTCTTCCTGCAGCAGATGGAAGCAAACACAGAGGCTCACAGCCAGATATTATACATTTCACAGGGAGTGAGAGACCTTGGAACACACTACCCTAAACAGATGTCTCCAACAAATCCCCCGCCTCCCTCAGAGCTAAGAGAACCTCAAGAAAAGGAGTGGAGAAGAGTATAAAATCCAGAGATGATAGAGGACACCAAGAAAAAGAAAAGACTTTCTAAATTGACATGAGCACAGCTCATATGAACTCACAGAGACTGAGGCAGTATGCACAGGGTCTCCACAGGTCTGTCCTAGGTCCTTTGAGATTACATTATGGCTTTTACTTTAGTATTTTATGGGATTCCTGAGTGTGCTAAGCAGTAGGGCTTGTGATTCTTATACCTTCTTTTGGGTTCTTTTGTGTTGGTTTGTCTTTAACTTTGATGTAATACTTTTGTTTTCTTTTATTATATTTTATTTGTTATATTTTTAAATGAATGAATGGAAGAAAGAAAGGAAAGGAAAGGAAAGGAAAGGAAAGGAAAGGAAAGGAAAGGAAAGGAAAGGAAAGGAAAGAAAAGGAAAGGAACAAAGGAAGACAAAAGAGAAAATCTAGCTCCTGGGATAAAGGTTAACAAGTGAACTGTCATTTATATTTTCTAGGAAAGCAAAACTCAGCTTTCTCCAGTGTAATGACACTGGGTATATCTACCACTCCAGGGAAGGCCTCATGTTCAGGAGTATTTGAGCAACAAATAATAGACTCCACTGTGTGTGTGTGTGTGTGTGTGTGTGTGTGCGCGCGCACAGGAAAGATATAATATCTGTAAAGACTTGGGGGAGGGGAAGAATGTGATCAAAATTTATTTAAATTAAAAAAAGCATTTTAAATAATAAAAATAAAACAGACACTCTGTTAACAGGTGTCTAGAAAAACATTTCTCAAAATTTGTGTCATCAATAAAATATTCTGTACCTGGAATGAAAATTAAAAATTAGGAAACTGTATGAATATTGATGCAAAAATACTCAATACAATTCTCGCTAAACAAATCCAAGAATACATCAGACCAGTCATCCATCATGATCAAACAGGCTTCTTCCCAGGGATGCAGAAATGGTTCAATATACAGAAATCCATCACTGTAATTCATTATATAAACAAAATCAAAGAAAAAGAAACACATGATCATCTCATTAGATGCTGAGAAAGCATTTGACAAGATTCAACACCACTTCATGATAAAATTCTTGGAAATATCAAGAATTCAAGGCCCATACATAAATAAAAGGAATATACAGCAAACCAGTAGCCAACATCAAACTAAATGGAGAGGAACTTGAAGCAATCCAACTAAATTCAGGGACTAGATAAAGTTGGCGATTCTCTTCCTACCTATTCAATTTAGTACTTGAAGTCCTAGCCAGAGCAATTAGACAACAAGAGGAGGTAAAAGGGATACAAATTGGAAAGAAAGAAGTCAAAAATCAGTATTTGCAGTTGATAAGATAGTATACTTAAGGGACCCCCAAAAATCCACCAGAGAACTCCTAAACCTGATAAACAAGTTCAGCAAAGTGCCTGTATATAAAATTAACTCAAACAAATCAGTACCTTTCCTCTACTCAAAGGATAAACGGGCTGAGAAAGAAATTAGGGAAATGACACCCTTCACAATAGTCACAAATACTATAAAAGAACTTGGTGTAACTCTAACTAAGCAAGTGAAGGATCTGTATGACAAGAACTTCAAGTCTCTGAAGAAAGAAATCAAATATCTCAGAAGATAGAAAGATCTTCTATGCTCATGGATTAGCAGGATTAATATAGTAAAAATGTCCATCTTGCTGAAAGCAATCTACAGATTCAATGCAATCCCCAGCAAAACTTCCACTCAATTCTTCATGGAGTTAGAAAGAGCAAATTGCAAATTCATTTGGAATAACAAAAAACCCAGGTTATTGAAAACTATTCTCAACAATAAAGGAACTTTGTGTGTGTGTGTGTGGGGGGGGGGAATCACCATCCCTGACCTCAAGTTGTTTTATAGAGCAATAGTGATTAAAAATAAAACTGCATGGTACAGAGACTGGCAGGTAGATCAATGTAACAGAATTAAAGACCCAGAAATGAACCCACTCACCTATGGTTACTTGATCTTTGACAAAAGAGCTAAAACCATCCAGTGGGGGGGAAAAGACAGCATTTTCAACAAATGGTGCTGTTTCAAGTGGAGGTCAGCATGTAGAAGAATGCAAATCGATCCCTTCTTATCTCCATGTACAAAGCTCAAAAACCTGATTCATTGAAACTAACAGAAGGAAAGTGGAGACAAGCCTTGAACACATGGTCACAGGGGAATTTTCCTGAAAAAGACACCAATGGCTTGTGCTCTAAGATCGACAATCTCCAAATGGGACCTCATAAAACTGCAGTTTCTGTAAGGCAAAGGACACTGTCAATAGGACAAAACAGCAAACAACAGATTGGGAAAATATCTTTACCAACCTTACATGTGATAGAGGGCTAACATCCAATATATACAAAGGATTCAAGAACTTAGACTCCAGAGAACCAAATAACCCTATTAAAAAATGGAGTACAGAGATAAACAAAGTACTCTCAAACTGAGGAATACCTAATGGCTGAGAAGCACCTAAGAAAATGTTCAATACCTTTATCAGGAAATGAAAATCAAAACAACCCTGAGATTCCACCTCACACCAGTCAGAATGGCTAAGATAAAAAATTCAGGTGATAGCAGATACTGGCAAGGATGTGGAGAAAGAGGAACACTCCTCCATTGCTGGTGGGATTGCAAGCTGGTACAACCACTCTGGAAATCAGTCTTGTTGGTTCCTCAGAAAATTGGACATAGTACTACCAGAAGATCCAGCAATACCTTTCCTGGGCATATATCCAGAATATGTTCAAACTGGTAATAAGGACACATGCTCCACTATGTTTATAGCAGCCTTATTTATAATAGCCAGAAGCTGGAAAGCACCCAGATGTCCCTCAACAGAGGAATGGAAACAGAAAATGTGGTACATTTACACAATGGAGTACTACTCAGCTATTAAAAACAATGACTTTATGAAATTCCCGGGCAAATTGATGAATCTGGAGGATATCATCCTGAGTGAGGTAACCCAATCACAAAAGAAGTCACTTGATATGCACTCACTGATAAGTGCATATTAGCCCACAAACTTAGAATACCCAAGATACAATTTGCAAAACACAAGAAAATCAAGAAGAAGGAATACCAAAGCGTGGATACTTCATTCCTCCTTAGAATAGGGAACAAAATACCAATGGAAGGAGTTACAAAGACAAAGTTTGGAGCTGAGATGAAAAGATGGACCATCCAGAAACTGCCCCACCCGGGGATCCATCCCATAATCAGCCATCAAACACAGACACTATTGCATATGACAGCAAGATTTGGCTGATAGGACCCTGATATAGCTGTCTCTTGAGAGGCTATGCCAGTGCCTGGCAAATACAGAAGTGGGTTCTCATAGTCATCTATTGGATGGCACACAGGGCCTCTAATAGAGGAGCTAGAGAAAGTACCCAAGGAGCTGAAAGGGGTCTGCAACCCTATAGGTGGAACAACAATATGAACTAACCAGTACCCCCAGAGCTCAAGTCTCTAGCTGCATATGTAACAGAAGATGGCCTAGTAGGCCATCATTGGGAAGAGAGGCCCCTTGGTCTTACAAACTTTATATGCCCCAGTACAGGGGAAGGCCAGCGCCAAGAAGTGGGAGTGGGTGGGTAGAGGAGCAGGGCAGGGGGAGGATATAGGGGACGTTTTGGAATAGCATTTGAAATGTAAATGAAGAAAATATCTAATAAAAAAGACTGTCATTATCTACCACTTAATGCATTTGAATATGAACATGAGTTTTGTATATCATTTATTTTTGTTTCAAAATCAGAATATCAAGTAAATGTATTGTATTCAATTTACCAGACAAGGTCTTACTTGGACTTGTAATGTGCATCTCCGTGTAATCTCATTAGCAATTTTAAGGCTGAGTTCTTTGCCTTACTACTTGATCAACCTGTGTAATCCTTGTCTGTGAGTAAACTCTATTATATATTTTCTCACGTATATATGATTCTTATATATTGTTTCAGAAACTCATGTAACACTAATGATTAATTATACTGAAAATTATTTTGATGTAGTGTCAAGTGAATATTATTTTGCTCTTTGGGGTCTTTATTCAATTTCTTTTTCTAACTTTCACAATCTCTTCATTTTCCTATTACCTATCTTAATTAGTCTTTTCCAATATAAAAAAAAAAAATCTTTTTGTTCTGTTAACATCCAATTCTCACTTTCTGTGGATACCTTTGTTCCCCAGTCTACAAATATTCCCATAGCTTTCAACTTCCCCAAAGCATTTTCTTAAACTATGTTGTTACTGACTAGCTACCTATCTACCAGACCCCCTTTACCTCGGTAATTACTGTGTAGAGTCTATTAGTCTCTTTTTTCTGTGTCCACTTCCAACTCACTTTTCAAACGACTTCAAATTTGTATCCTTCAAATCAACCCTTCACTATCCTATCACTAGTAACACTATTTCTTTCAGCTTTTATTGCTTGTTGAGTCTAATTTTCTACGCACACTTCAAGTCATTTCATTTCTGTGCAGAGATATCACCTATCATGGTGATTTTCATCTATGACTATACATTGGAAACACCTAGGAAACTCTTTAAAGTTCCAAACCCAAAGTGTTTCCTCAGACCAGTTTTAACAGATTGGGGGAACAGTTTCTGCACATTCAAGGTGATAATAAATTATAACGGTGGTTAAAAACATTTTTGTTTTCTCTGACTTTTCGTAGTTTTAGAATCAAACAAATGCTATTTTGCATCCTAATCATACCACTTATTAGTTATTACTTTTAGAAATTTAATTAACAGCAATGCACTTCATTTTCCTTATCAAAAAGTCAAGATAACAATGTCCAACTCACTTTTTCTAAATATTAAATGATTAACTTGTATGTAAACACACCTTATCCCTCTCTGATTTCTCCTTTTCCTTCTTTAAAAGATGCTGTGTGTACTGGGTAGTTTTATGTCAACTTGACAGAAGCTAGAGTAATCTGAGGGGAAGGAGCCACAATTAAGAAAATTACTCTATAAGATAGGGCTGTAGGCAAGATTGTAGGGAATTTTCTTAATAATTACTGATCAATGGAGGATGGCCTAACCAATTGTGGGTAGGTTGTCCGGTGTTCTATAAGAAAGCAGGCAGGTTGAGCAACTAACTCATGGGGAGCAAGCCAATATGCAGGAAGCTTCCATGGCCTCTGCATCAGCTCCTGCCTTTGGGATCCTGCCCTGTTTGGGTTATTGTCCTGAGTTCAGTGATGAACAGCAATGAGGATGTTTAAGCCAAACAAACCCTTTCCTCCCCAACTTTCTTTTGGTCATGGGATTTTATTACAGCAATAGTAAGTCTAAGCAAGACACTGAAAGTTCTTTCTTCAGTCTTTCCCACAAATGATGACTACTTCTTCCTCCCTCTAGTCTCTGCTTATTTCTCTATCTGTTTTCTCCCTTATCATTAGTTTTAACAGATGGGATGAATAGTGAAAATGTGGCATATATACACAATGGATTTTACTTAGCTCTAAAGAAGAATGAAATTATGAATTTTTCAGGAAAATTGGATGGGTAAGGAAATTATTTTAAGTGATCTAGAATCAGAGAGACAACGATTATGAGTTCACTCTCATAGGTGGATCCTAAATTTTAATAATATATGTATGTTTATAAGTAATATAAAGTAGATATAGATTGTGAAGTCCAGTTAGGAGACCTGGAGAGAGTGGGGAATAAGGGTGTTGAGGTCAGAATGAGGCATGGCAAAAAGACACATTACATGAAAGTATGAAGAAAGCTACTGGAGGTAGAATGGGGATAGAGGATGGGGAAGAAGAAGGTTGAAAGAAAAACAACAAAAAGCAAATTTCATTTAAGAATGTAATTATGAAACCTAATACTTCATGTGCTAATATAAAATAAGGAAATAAAATAATTATCAAATGATTCTGCTTTACCAATCTTGAATACAACCTTGAAGGAAACAATAGGGATACTTTCATACACATACTAATTGACACACTATTCACAATGGTCCGTATGGATCCTGCCTATATGCTCATTAACAGATGAATGGATGAAGAAAATGTTATGCCAACATACAGGCTCAGCATGAGAGTCCTGAGAAAGGCAGGAATGGAAGCAAAACTGATTCAGTAATGACTTGGAGTCAGTAGTGGATGCAAGCTGTCAGTTCAGGTGTTCTCTCTTTGCCTGAGGATTCTCATCATTTTTTCTTCTCCTTCCTCCTTTCTCATTCTTTTGTCCTCTCCCTTCTCACTCTTTTGCCTTCTCTCCTCTCTTTAACTTTCCAACCAGAGAGCCTGAACCCAGTGTTTTATTGATTAAAGTTATAGCAAGGCTTTGATCATTATTTATAATATTTTTAGAAGAATTTAAATTTACATAAATTCTATGACTCCTGGGTCATTAGTTCCAACCCCAGCTTCCTTAGAGCATAAACTAAACACACAGCAAAAGCACATTTCCTTATAGTCTTTACACAGCCTGTTCTTCATGTGTAGTTGGGCACAGCTCTTGCAGTTTCCTGGTACATCAGACAGCAGTCTTCAGTAACTACTTTCATGTAAGAACAGAAAGGTGACAGACTACTAAGGTTAAAATGATTTCTTACAAAGTTTTAAATTTTATGTAAGTAAAGCAGCTAGCTCTCTCTAATATCCCTCTAGGCAGGGTCAGCTCCAATTCTTCAAGTAACTAGGAGAATGAAGAACTTTTTATATGCTTATACATCATCTTTTAATTCTCTAATCTTTGTTTTCTCATTCTAGCAATTCCATAGCCTCGTGTACTCTCCTTCTAATACTATTGTTTCTAGATCACATATAAGCCTTTCTCCTATAAAATAAACCCATCTACCATTTACTTGTTTTCTATAAATTCTTTCTTTTTCTACCCATGCCTTGTCTTCTTGACTCCCTATCCTTGATGTCCCCAAGTTCACCCTGGCTAATTAATGCAGCAGTCATTGGACCAGAGGGTACATGTATTCCTCATAATTCCAAATCCAAAGCCAGGTTTGGCAATGAACTATTTCTACAAAGGACCATGTAGGCTTTAATGGTCTTTGTGGTTATGTTGTCTAGATCCTTTCCATGGCCCTAAAGGTCAAACAGAAGGTCTGTTCCTCGTCCTCCACAGTCTTATGACCATGACCACCTCCATTCCTTATTCCCAAGAACTGCATCTGTTTCATTTATTATGGAGTGATTAGCTCCAAGAAATGGGGGAAGTCTATTCACCAGAAAGTTTGAAAGTAAAGTCGTAAAGACAGCAGATCAGTTTCATGGCAACAGGAACCATCAGCAAATATGGGGATCATGGGGATTAACAGCTTAGCAATGCTCCAGGGGCAGGAACTGTGCTACACTTCCCCTTAAACAGCCATACCAGACTCAGCAATTTTACACACATTCACACACACATTACATTAGCACACAGTGGAGTATTATCCAGTCACAAAAAGGATAAAATTATTATACTTGGTAGGGAGGGGGAGAAAAATAGAACTGAAGATCATGATGTAAGTGAAATACAAATATTGTCTGTATTCTCTCATGTACATAATCTAGTCTAAAAAGACTAAAAGACATTAAAGTAGAAGTCCTACTTACAGGAAATGGATGATTAGCAGGAGAAGGGAGGGTGAAAGGGGCGAATATAATCAAAATACATTGTATGCATTTTGAAAATATCATGATAAGTTCCATTGTTTTATATAAATAACATTTGCTACTGTCTTCAATATTAACCATCACACCCAGTTATATGAAATGTAACAAAATAGTACCTCTAGAGACAGAAAATACAGTCATGATTGCCAGAAATTATGACTAATGAGTTCAACAATTCTTTGGGGGATGATGATATATAGTGAAAGTTTTGTTACGTGAATTTTATCTGAGAAAAATACAAAGTATGAAAAATTGTCATTGTCTATCTTTCAAAACC
The DNA here is from genome assembly GCA_902729485.2 of Mus minutoides. Taxonomy (NCBI): domain Eukaryota; kingdom Metazoa; phylum Chordata; class Mammalia; order Rodentia; family Muridae; genus Mus; species Mus minutoides. The sequence continues at coordinate 5,978,316 of LR755127.1, forward strand.
CAAGCTCAAGGCTGCAAATAGACAAAAGCTTGAAGAGCTAAAACTCAGACCCAAATCACCCAGGACAGAAAGTATGGTGGTACTGCTGCTACCAGTAAAAGTCGGAGGCTAGAATCTCAATCAAATACTGGAATATACAGCTTCCCTTCTCTACTAGAACCATCCTCTAGAAAAGATCATCCTGAGTGAGGTAACCCAGACCCAAAAGGACACAAATGACATGTACTCACTGATAAGTGGATATTAGCACAAAAGCTCAGAATACCCACGATATAATGTACAGACCATATGAAGCTTAACAGGAAAGAAGACCAAAGTGTGGATGCTTTAATCCTACTTAGAAGGGGGAACAAAATAGTCATGGGAGATGGAAGGAGGGAGGGGTCTGGAAGGGAGAAAGGGGAGGGAAGGGGGGCAGGATCAGGTATGGGAAGAGATAGTAAAGAAGTCCAAAGGGTCAAGAAAATGACTAGAAAAATGTAGCAGTGGGTGGTGGGGGGAACTGGGGGAGCCACTAGAAAGTCCCAGAGTCCATATTTTAAATGTCAAGAAATAGCAAATTCCTGGTAAGGGCAGGTATCCAGGAAGAAATCACCATACCAATTTTAATGGTTTGTGATTCACTAAAGAATGTCACCCCAGACTCAAATAGTATGCAGAGTATTTTATTCTGCAGAAGTACAGCATGCCTTGGTCTTCCCATTACCAAGATAAAGACACAACCAAGTGACCTTGCAGGCCTGATTTAAAGCACATTGGAATTCCAGGGTAGATAAGCTTTATCTTACTCTATCTCTAGGCATTCATTCTGGAACCATTATAGAGGCATGGAGGCTGGAAACAGTCGCTGAGGAATCCCAGGGTAGGTGGCCTTTCTCTTACTCTATCTCCAAGGACATTCCATTACTAGGGTGTGAGCACTGACTAGAAACTGCTGACCCACTGTCCTTGCTTCAGGCGAGGTGGTGGGGCAGTTTCTGACTAGCTGCCTGGAAGCCTGGGTTTTTAGGCCTAATCTCCTTGAACTACCAATTTGAAGCCTGTCATGGAGTCAGCCTGTCTCATCACAGGAAATCTGCTTAGTTTAGGCTGCTCTTGATCATGACTCTGACAGACTAAATTTCACACAGACGATAAAAGCTACACAGATATTTCAGCTCAATATGTTAAGAACCTAAAACGGCAATGAGATGAATGAACGATAACATACTCATTAAAATTTTAACTTATCCTATTATGTGCTATGTGATTTTGCTTCAAAAATATGAATAAACGGAATATCTCCCACTTAATAGTCTCTTTTTTCCTTTCCCCACATTGCCATCAGCCTAACCTATTCTACAAATGCTTTTTTTTCCCTGTGTAAATAAACACCAACTTGCTCAGACTTCCTCCTCTCCAGAGGTGGGGAAAAGGAATTCATCAAGCTTGTGTCCATTCCATCCCCCTCCCTCCCACACTGATATTTAAAATAACTGCAGAGTCATTGTACCCGAGTCTCCCTCAGCCAGCAGGCTTTCATAACAGTCCATGTGAAGAACAGGGTTTTCTGGGGGAGAAGGAAGCTTCCCTGCTTACATTTTAACTACAGCCATTTTGTCATGGAGAAAACCTGAGGCTACTCTGTGGAAGGTTTCTACGAATGTGTTCAGGGAATACATTAGCAAACGCTCATCTAGCCAAAAATACTATATAAGTTTTGGGAAGGAAAGAAAGCATTTTGTGAAAAGAAAAAATAGACATTTTATTTCATTATTTAAATTCAACTGTAAGAATCTGAGCACTAAGATTAATATTGATTTTGCCTGCTCTCCCCTTCATCAGAAAATGCTGAAGAGCTTTCTTGCACACTGGTCCCAGTCAGCTTTGACTAGGGAAATAGTTGTTGACATCTGCTTAAATTTGAGAGTAATTTGTTTCTTATATAACAGAGCACTTCAGAAAGCACCAGAGTAAGAGAAAGAGTAGGTTTCCCCCAAAGAAGGCTTTTAGTGTGTGAATACATTATTTAAACACATTGCTTTCTGATGCCCTGAGGGGAAAGCTAAGGAGATAGAGGCCTTGGGCCTGGATGAAGTAGGCTAGAGATTGTTAAATCCCTGGACCGCAATTAGAAAACACTGGGGGCACAATCTGCTATTTTAGTAGTACTAGACTCTGATTTATAGGTAACATATAAGATTTTTATTTTCAGTCTTATACATGTAATGTCTTCAAAGAACTCTATAGACCAGTGTTTCCCCCCACAGTAGCCCAAGAACAGCAACATCCAGTGACTTCAGCTGGGAACTTGTTGAAATGCAAATGAAATCATTATCTCAAAGCTGATTAACCAGAAAATCCAGTTTGGAGATGGGTCCCAGAGATTTGTGGTTTTACAAGGAGAGAAAGAGAGGGGGAGAGAGAGAGAGAGAGAGAGAGAGAAAGAGAGAGAGAGAGAGAGAGAGAGAGAGAGAGAGAGAGAGAGAGAGAAAGGGAACATCTTCAGGAAGTGTAGGTAAGTAGAAGAGCAGGTAATAATATATAATATATATAATATATAAGAAGGGAATCAGCAAGAGGGAGAGAGGGAAGGTTGGAGAGGAGAGTTTGAGGATGAATAGGAACATACATGTATGCAGATTTCATAATGAAGCCCATTAGTTTGTATGCTAACATAAATCATTAGTTTAAAGATTGTATCCTTAAAAAAGTGTGTGTGTGGGGGGGGGGAGTTCCAGGTAATTTTGGTGTACCACTGCATGGATAGTTTTTCTAAATTGAAATATTTCCCCATATGATTTATACCTTGGAATATCTGAAGAAGGTAATTTGCTTTCTTGTTTATAACCATCAAACATATTCTCAAACAAGGAACTTTGTAGAGTAATCAACTAAAAGGTAGAAAGTGATCTGTATATAATGAGAGTAGATGGCCTACTTAATGTTTTGTTTCATATGATTCATATAGCAATAATTCTGGAAACCTGAGGCAAGCACACTAGTTTACAGTCACAAGCATCCCTAGAGGATGAAGGCCTTCCCAAAGTTCACCATCCAACATCAGTGCCTTTGTATGTCCTGGGGGCAAAGACTGGGACTTAATAAAATACAAATAAATAAATGAATTAAAAGGCACTTTTCTAATAAACAACTTGTCAATGCCTAGGGAAAAAAATGAAATGTTAATTCTACTTTCAATGTATTTTACCCCCTCCTTTAGTTTTTGCTCATTAAAGAATGAAGCAGTCCAGAGATTACATCAGCAGTGCACTGTGGTTCAGACAGAGTGTTCAAAAGATATGAACAACGGATTAATAGACTTCTAAGGGAGTTAATTTCAAATGACTTTATTCTTTTTTTTTTTCCTCAGAAATGTCACATACCCTGTTGTTTTATTCTACAGAGCAGTATTCCTCTACATCAGCCTAAATATGTACACCAGGAATGTTTCACAGTCTTAAGCAGTAAGAAAGGTAATGAATGTTTCAAAAGGAAGTTGAAGGCAGTAATAGATTCCTGTTACCTCATAAGGTGCTTGAATAGACAAATGATTAATGTTGATTTTTTTGAGCTTAATGCAATGAGGAAAGGCTCTTTAGACTAATAAAAACGAAATTATAGGGAAAGGCACAATCAGATGAGACAAACTCAAGAAATAATAAGAATGAATGTAGAGGGCTAGGTTTCTCTGACTGCAATAATATTCATTGACTAAACATGTTAGGGAAATTTTGCATGTTGGATACACAGAAATAATTTATCCAGTAAGTTCCCAAATATCCACAACACAATGTTGAGCTCCTCTCACCCCCTGCTTCCCCCCCCCCCCCCAGTTCTTCAGCTCTAATGGATTTGAAGACATCTTTCTTTCTTTTGAGTATGTGTCCAAATGAATGTAAACTGACAAAATAGACATTATTTGAGGACACTGTGCATAAATACTAATGGGTAGGAGGAATAGACAATGTCAGCTTAGAAAACCTGTTAAATTTAAAGCCAGATTTACAAGGTTGTTTTGTTGTTGTTGCTATTTTGTTTTGTTTTTGTTTTTTCCTAAAGGGTTAAAGGTTGGTTTGCAACTGGAGGCAGTCTGGGTAGCGCTGCGCTCCTGCTCACAGAGGGGAACTACCAGACCTTAGTATTTCCAGTACTCTACTGCCAATATTATAGACATTCATTCTTGCCAGTTTTATATTTAGAGGTATGTTTGTAGGTGATAAAAAGGAAACAAATAGGGAAAGAGATGGTTATGTTTAGGGAAAGAGAAAGAATGTGTGAATGCATACTGTGAAATATAAGCCCTACATTCTAAAGTTGCTATGCAATTCAGCCACTTGGTTCTTATCATATAGGATACCACTCAGAGAAATTTGTTCAGTTAATTCACAGCCAATTTTCTTACCCAATCCCCGTCAAAAGGCAGAACTTAACTCCTTTCATCAAACATTAAGAGACAGTTTAAATTCTCTACTAATTTGTAAGTATTTCAAATAAGAACATTTCATTAAATGGGAATATTCAAGCTAGCCAGGGACTGTTAGTTGTAGATGTGGTACATTTTTCAGGTTACTTTTTCGCCACTACAATATTTTTCTGTTATTTGTGCCACTCCTGGTAAACTGGAATATAAAGCTGCTCATGAAAATCAAGTTACTATGTGTTCTGCAATGTTATCTCCCTCAGCCTTGACCAGTCTCTAATATAATCTATCAGAGAATTGAAAGTTGAAAAGTTAGCACACTGGCATTTTACTTATTCTCTAATATAATATCTTGGAACATATACAATTTTAATATATAGGCAACTAGAGTTTGATTATTAAACAGTAATAAAGAAGAGGTGGCAGAATATGAGGGAAATGAGATTTGATTTAGGTTTGATTGCTCTAAATGTATGTTCTCATCCAAAACTTCCAACCAATCACCTGTAGAATAAAAGACTTATTTATATGATTGTGTAAAATTAGTTGAATTTATTATTTAGCACTTAATAACAAAACATGGAAGCTCAATGACTTTACAGAGATTAGAATTTGATTTATTCTATGGTTTAGCCTGCCTAGAATACTACGCATGTATTTTCTTTGCCAGCCTTATTCCTTCAACTGTTTTGAGTTTAATTGGGGTCTTCCATAAACCATGGACAACTTTAAAGAATGTGGCTTTTATTTATAGAGCATCGCAAGCTTACACAGTATTTTCAATAGAGTTTAAATTGGACTGAATCTCTAATGCTATCAGCCCCAGATTTTCTGAAGAAAAAAAAGGTTAAAAAATAAAAAAAATTCACTGTAACCCCCTTCTCTGCTGTTTATAATATTGGAAAATAGAAGGAGGCTCTAACATGTATTCTGAGTTAATGAAAAAAAAAGGGAACAAGGCAAAATAATGGATTTTTCCCTCAATGAAATTGAAGTATGGCTAAATTACACAGAACAAGATTATTATATGTTCCTATATGAGTTGTTTGCAGGGAAAGCTGAAGATTAGAGAGTATCTAAACACAGAACTGTGCATTTTATTTTTCTTTCTTTTACCTTCTTTTTTTGTTGTTGTTTTTTGTTTGTTTGTTTTTGTTTTTGTTTTTGAGACAGGGTTTCTCTGTATAGCCCTGGCTGTCCTGGCACTCACTTTGTAGACCAGGCTGGCCTTGAACTCAGAAATCTGCCAGTGCTGGGATTAAAGGCGTGCGCCACCACACCCGGCCCTTTTAACTTCTAAAAAAAAAAAAAAGAAGAACCCTGAGGGTCAAGAGGATACCTTAATTATGAGCTATATTTGTAGGACTGTATGAAGAACAAGGAGACATAAATGACATTTCCTGACACAAGACTGTCAGGGAAATAAGACGTGGTAGAGTCCCAACCGGTGAAGAAGAAAGAACCAAAGAAAATGTGGGCAGGCAAGAGAGGGAAGAGTGAAGCTTGTCCACAGAGTGCACTGTAAAATTTGTTCAAAAATCAGTGCAGTGGAACATTCTCTGTGGGATAAGACATGAGACAACATGCATTTCATATACATAAACAGGACTTTTGAACATAGGAGGTCTCTAATTAGAATGTTAGAGTTAAATACTTTCATGTACACCTGGGAGAAGGGAGTTGAAGTAAGAAAAGATTATAAACATACAGCTAGAGCCTTTTAGAGAAAAGAGTATTCTTCATCTCCACTGAAAAATACTTTATATGCTCCTAGATATTTCTAACTGCATCTAGTCCATGTGATTTAAAGCTCCAGAGAAACCACAACCAATTTATGTCTGGGTGAGAATAAAAACTACAACCTGTGCTCAGGATCTTAATTAAATGTTGTGTTAAAGTGATGAATTCAGAAGTTTTAACTATGGACCACTGGGCTTGTAATGAAAACTGACTTGGGGAAACCTTGGACTTTGCTTCCTCTGAAGCCTGATGATTAGCAATCTGGTTCTCTCATCCTTTTACTATGTCTCAATAGGAACACTTGTTATAGTATTGTATATGAACAGGACTGCAGTTTAACCCAACTATTTGTACTCATTTCTTACTCTTTACCTCTTTCCCCTCCCCTCCATTCTTTTCTTCCTAGACCCCACATGCTAGATTTACACACAGAATTTTCATGGGTGTATCTCAGAGATTTGGAGGTTTTGATACGGGCATGATACTGATGCATACAGACTAACCAGAGGTTTACCAATAGGATCTGTATTCTGTGTTGGTGGCTGAGTAATCACAGGTAACTGTTTAAGGGCAGCAGAAAGAGCACATATGCCTCCAATGTCTGCCTTATTTTTAGATTGGTCTGAAAAATACATTTTTAGATAAGGTTTTTAATTCACATCAAATGAAGACATTTATTTTATACATTTTAATGTCCTACTGTAGAAGATTTATATAAAAAATATGAGAAAAAGTGAGCACACAGTTAAGAAAGAAGGTACCTGATCTACAATAATGAAAAAAGGGGAAGACATAGCTAAATGTGAATGAAAAAATATCTTACCCTTTTTAGAATCCTGATAAGGGTTGAGCTTACTAAAAAGTCAATCATTTGTTTTTAAATAGGGGATCTTAGAGTTGTCCAAAGACAAACAGATGGACAGGCAAACATACAAAGGTTGGGAGCAAGAAAATGTTAACACTAGAGATAATTTGCAGTTACGTTACATATGTCCAATATTTTTTTTAGACACTTAATGCAAAGACTGGAAAAATACCTAAATTCTTAAGATGTCCTTTTCCTAAATGACTGTCTCGGATATGACACAGAATGACTAAAACATAGCTACCAGATAAATAAAAGATGAACTTGTTGAAAAAAGCCTAAGAGATGGACAAATTACATTTACATAATGTTGTAAATTTATACATAATGATAAAGGTAGTTCATTTTTTGAACACTGATAATGCCAATACTAATGAAATAAGTAGTTTTATGTTAATTTCAAATTCTTCAAATATAGGTAGTTTCTTTCCAAAGGAATAAGATTCCTTTTCTAATCTCAGAACATCACAGAATTAAATAGCAATCACATTCCTTTTTTATCCCTATCATAACCTAAGTGCTTGTTATCATTGTTAAACCTTAAAATTGAAATTTTCACAAAAACAGATTTCTATATATTTTACTGCAAATTGCTATGCCATTTATGAATTACAATTAGCTTTCTTTTCCTACTTTATAATTAAGAAATGGAGTCACAGGTTGGTAAAGAGAGAGAGAGAGAGAGAGAGAGAGAGAGAGAGAGAGAGAGAGAGAGAGAGAGAGAGAATAATCTAACTCTATGCAGTGGCCAGAGAAAGAAGCAGAACAAAAGCATAGTTTCACCATCTATCTTTGAACATACAAATATGACCTTAGTTTAGGAAAAGAGACTAGATCAGGTAACTATTAAAACTTATTTATGGATTGTGAAAATTAGTCCTAATCATCAACCACACTGAGTTTCTAATCACTTACAAGATACATCTGTCCATGTATTTGTTAGGATATATCCAGAGATGTTTAGCTGAGGTGAGAAGACCATCCCTGAAAATGGGTAGTACCATCCCATATGCTCAAGTTCTGCACTGACATAAAATGGATAAATAAGAAAATGAGCTGAGCACCAGAATTCTTCTTCCTCCTTTGTTCCTGTGTACGAAATGGAGCCAACTAGTCACCTCTTATTCCCATTATCATGAATCCTCACCATGACAGACCATGTCTCTTCTTAATCAATGAGTTAAAATAATGTTAAGTTTGTTATATTGGGTATTTACTCACAGCAATGAGAAAAGTAGCTGAAAGAAAGCATTGCTAACAAGTAATGAGCCTGTTGCTGCGACTTCTAGATCCTGTGGTTTGTGGGATTTTGGAAATGGTTTGCAGGAAAAATTGGAAGATTTTAGATCTGTAGGTTAGAGAAGCCATGAAATGCTATGACTAGACCTTAATAGGACATTTGGGGAAGACCAAAATGCAAATATAAAATGCAAATGCAGACAATAAAGACTGTGCTAACAAGTTTTCAGAAGAGAGCAGGATCTACAGTCTACCTTGAGAATTGTACATTTCTTTTTTATTTCCTCAGATTGAGAATGAGATGAGAGTCATACACAGTTTGAGCTGAGCCCAGATCATTTCTCTCTCTGCTGTAACTATCTTCAAACTTCGGTCTGGAAGCTTCTGGCCTCTAAACAGTCTAATCTTCAAGATGACTGATTCAAACCGGTTTCCCTTGACTTCTCACTAAATTACTCTGCTTGGCTTCATACAAACTTTGGCAATATGTTTTAATCTTCTGGCTCCTTTTCCCTCTCGTTCTGTTTTCACCTGTGCCTAGCTTGTTCTCTGTGCTACCTTTCTTTGTAAAACTGCCCCAATAAAACTGCCACCACCTTTATTTTCTTTGCTGCACTGCTCTAAAGGAGCATTTCCATCATGTGCTGTTCTCACGAGAGTTGGGCATATGCTATTTCTCACTCTTTCAAATCTTCTCTGACTCATCACTTCATCTACCCCTCAATTTGATATCACTTTCAAACATTGCTGCTTCCTTCTACAAACTAACTTTATCTTCATTGTTATGAATTAACTGAGGGCATATCTGTATTCCAGCCAGATCATACTGTAATCCAGAATGTGTCTGCACTCTAGCTGAATCACACAGACCTAGAAGGTCTTCTTTTGCCAGAGCAGCCATGTTGCTAGATTAAAACTCCTCTACAGTGAATTGGGCTAAAGGCCATTATTCTGGCAAAAATCTGGCTACTTCCTGCCAATGTCCTAAAAGCTTGAATGAACCTAGTTTAAAAACTAATGAAACTAAATTATCAGCAGAGAAAATGTAAGGATACCTGATGCAGGATATTTGATCACATTCTGAGCCCCCAAGATTGTGTTATTTACTGAAAAAGCTGTTTCTAATTACTGTGTGACTCAGCCCTTGGCACACACCTTTCATCCCTCTGGCTAGAATTTAGCATTTGAATACATAGCCCCACCAGAACAACCCCAACAGACACCATAACCTTCAGGCTGAGGCATGGTTACTGCTCAGCACTATTAATTAGATTTGTAGTGAAAGAGAATAGAGAAGATACAAAACACGTGCAGCTAGGCATGGAAGAAAAACATAAGCAAGTTTAAAACTGGATAGCAACAGTGTGGATAAAGCACTGTAATTTTTAAAGATATTAGCACCACTGTGTCATGGAGCAATTAGGTTACCTTGAGGGTAAAATTCTGCCTGCCAAAGGCTCCAGCTTATAAAGCTGCTAATGAATTTGAAGAAAAAGAAACTGAAACAAGAATTCTACTAAAGGGCTAACCAGATAAAAAACAACCTAAAGAAGTCTTTCCCCAGATTCAGCTTCCAAGGCATAGGGTCATTATTGTTGTGGTAGAAGGGGAGCAGACTACATACTGAACTGGCAGCAGAACTTGGCAGTATCAGCCACACAAATGCTTGTTTTGCTGGTGTGCTAAATGTAAGTGTTATAAGGCCACCAGAGCTTTAAAAGTGCTGTGCTGAATACCTATAATCCAAATATCAAAGTAGCAGAGACACAAAAGACTCCCTGGAGCTTGGCAGACATTCAGTCTAGTCAAGTAAATGAGTTCCTGGTTTAGTGAGGTGTTCTTTCCCATAAAACAAGTTGGAGAGTGGGGAAATCACCAACATTATGGCCTCTACACATACAGGCATGCATACCTTTATGTGCTTATGGAAACACACACACACACACACACACACACACACACACACACACACAGAAAGAGGGGGGGGAGAATATGGGATCATGGAGGTTTGTAGTATGGTTTCAGAAAGTTAAGGCCATTGTTTGGCAGAGTTAGATTCTCTGTAAAGAGGCCCTAAGATGCCACTGTGTGATTTTGAAAGAGAAATATAATTGTAATAGAATCTCCAGAGATGTTGGAGATACTGGGACTATGGAATGTCTGCAGAGAAAAGCTGCTCCAACCAAGAGGCTATAAGTGCTGCAAGGGCTATCTACTGTTTAAAATAATGATAATGGTATCAAGAGCCCCAGATGCTGGACATGAAGCTACAAAATTTGTTTTTTGCCCTGCTGGGTTTTCACCCTTTAGTCTGATTTTTTTCTTGCTATGTTTATATTATTCTTCTTTTGGAAATGGAATGTTTCTTTTTTTGATATTATATACTGGATTTATGTAACACAATTGTTTCTTTATAAGGGCTCACAGTTAAGACATTCTCTTGCGTCTCAGACTTTTGTGCATGAGGGCTTAGGTACAGATACCAGGACCCCCAGTAAATCAAAGGTTTCACTTTAGTAGTTCAGGTATCTTGTTAATCACAGTTGATTCTTCAGTCAGAACTATAGATTCTTTATCCAAAAAGCCAGATAGAGTCTTTGTTTCCCTCTAAAACTTCAAAAGCCAGGCCTCTGTCATCTGTACTGCTCTCAACATTCTTATCTTCTAAGATAAGAATGCTTCTAAGTCGGCTCACTGCATTCTAAACACTCAGTAACTTTTCCAGCCAAAAGTTCCAAAGTCCTTCTACAATTCTCCCCAAAACAACATGAGCCTGTCTATAACAGCAATACTCCACTACACTGGTATAAACTTGTCTTATTTAGGTTATTATTACTGTGATGAAAAACCATGGCCAAAGCAACTTAGGGAAGCCAGGGTTTATTTGGCAGGACCATCAGTCTAGGGGTTATACCACCCACAATGGATTGGGCCCTTCCCCATCAATCATTAATTTAAAAAATATTCTACAAGCTTGCCTCCAGCACAATCTTAGGTAGGCATTTTCTTAAGTGAGGTTCTCTCCTCTCAGATGACTTTTGCTAATGTCAATTTGACATAACTCTAGACAGAACAATGTACATGACAGTAAGGATGCATGCTGATCTCTACCATAGCTGTTAGAATATGAGCTATAGAGTTAGACTTACCAGGATTTGGTTCTTACTTCTTTCTCTTGATACTATATTCTTAGAAACTTGTATAGTCTCTTTGGTTCTGCTTTTTATATTCATTTATTTAATGCTGCACATATATGTGTGTCATGGAATATGTAAAGAAATTAAAAGACAGTTTGTGGGAGTTAGTTATCTCCTTCCACCATATGGATTCCAGGGATTGAATTCAGGTCATGAGGCTTAACAGTCAGTATCCTAACCAACTGAGCTATCTCACCAGCCCTCTGTTTCTTATCTGTAAGTCGGAGATGACATAAATGCCTCAGATGTAATTGTTTAAATTAAATAAGATAACAAATTTTAAAAGGCCTAACTAGTGGAATTAACTAAAAATCATATCTGTTGGGTCAGTGGTGAGGAAATGCCTCACCCAATGACCCGAATTTGGTCCTCTGAGTCCATGTAAAATGGGTGACATATCTTTGTAATTCTAGTGTTCCAACAGTGGACTGGGAGGTGAAGATAGAAGAATTACCTGGAAGTTTATGGGGTAGCTAGCCTGTAGAATAATATAGAATAGCAGAGACAATGAGAGAGGTGTAGCTTCAACAAAGGGGAAGGTGAGAACTGACTATTGAAGGCTGTTTTCTGACTCTTTACATGTGCTTGGAATATGTGTGTCTTCTCTCTGTCTCTGTCTCAGTATCTCTCTATCTCTGTCTTTCTGTATCTCTCCCTGTTTCTATCATACTAATAAATAAATGTAAAAATACAAATGCCTTTTAATATAAATATTCTTGCTCAGATATCAAAGAAGTTCATTTCAAAAATTGTTAAGATATTATTAAAGTCTTAAATGGCCGTAAAAGACCCTAAAGATTACTCAAATGCTGAACAAAAAATTAAAATATCATAAAATGTATTCAGAACTTGAAAAGGCCAGTTTATGTCAAGGAAATGTTACAAATATACTTCAATGATATCTGAATACTTGAGTACTTGTTAAATATTTGTTCCAAATGAAACAAGCTAAATTAGGATGCAGATAATATAATAATGTTCCCATCAATGTATTTGAACTAAGTAACTTCTCTAAAAGATTGAGATACAATTTTGCATTTATGAGTTACTAATCTTCACTGACTTATTTTTTTACTCTTTTCTAAATTACTCTATGCATATTTTTAAAGATAATTTTATTTAAGTCCTGAGATGATTATGTCTATTCAAGAGTACCTCTAAATTCATGTAGTTTACGAATACTTTAGTTATTATGAATAAAACTACATCATTCTGGTTACATTTTGTTTTCAAATAAGCATTTTGGTCATTTAGTAAAGTTGGTGTGCTGGTTAAGAAAACCCACAGGTTTTTCTGATAAAGAAAGCTTCATGATTAAAAAAAAATGCCAAATACCATAAAGGGAATGATAGATTTGACTGCACAAAATTTCTATTTTATATACTATAAATAAGAGTGAATGCTAAAATATAAGTTGAAAAATGCAACAAAAGACTGTTTTAGTATATACTGATATTGTAAATATAAGGAAAATGTGTCTAATAGAACAAATTATAGTATAAGGAAAATGTGTCTAATAGAACAAATTATAGTATAAACAAATAACAGAAGAGAGAAAACAACAAATAATATATTTATGTATAGAAATGTATTCTCCATTAATTAAAAGAGCAGAGAATAACAGTTTTTACCGTGAAAGTTTTTAAAAAAATCATCAAAGATAATACTAAGAATAACAGTGGTGGCCTCTGTAACAATTCTGTGGAAAAATGATTTGGCACGTATAATACAAATTTTAAATATATCCCAACTCTTTTATTGAGGTTCTCTACTTCAAAGAAACTATCATATGAAAATAGTTAAATACCGAGGCTAAGTTCAGGTTCCCCTGATGTCTACTATTAGTAACACTTGAGGTCAGGCTTTGGAAGCTCCTCCAGAACCTATAATTTGTCCCAGCTTAGATTGATTAGTTAAGGTGCCTGAAGCCTCCCACAGGCTTAGCATGTTCTATTTCAGGAAATCCCATTGATATGTTGCTCAAGTTCTGATGCTGTTCACTCCATAATACTTCCAAATGGGATTGCATTCTGCTGCAAAGGATACCATTGGGTATCCTTTAAAGCACTGGCAACTGAAGACAAAGAATATAGGTGTTGGGAATTGGTGTTTTTGGTTGGTCACTTTCATTTCTCCTTTGGGAGCTTATTAAAAGTATAAAAAGGGCTGAAAGTCTCACAGAACAGAGTTATACTAGCATTTGAACAATACTGAACTTTCTTTCCCCAATGCTCATTCATCTAGAAAATATCATCAGAAATATCTTCTACTCCATAGACTCCCCTCTCATTGATGTGGAAGGTCTTAATTGTAATTCTTCCAGAATTATTATTAAATCTACTTAGAGTCAGACTATTTCCTACAAATAAGCACTGACATCAAGAAAACAGGCTGATATCATACATACTGAATACAGGATTTGAGGAAAAAGCCATTTGTTTCATAAGTACGAGGTTCTGTCCACAATAATGACAAGTTATATTCGAGAGTTCACTACAAACCAGTGACTTAACAAAAATGATTATATATGTTGTCTTAATAACTTCTAACCATCCACAGAGGAAAGAAATACTAACTTCACAAAAGACAAAGTTTGAGCTCTAGTGAGTCAGTCATTGTTCCTGAGCAATGCTTGCTCGTCATCATGAGCTAAGAGTGAAACACAAGGGAGACTGTGGTTTCCCCAAGTTCTGAAATGCTAATGTCTAGTGTCCAGAATCTTTCTAAGAGCACATCATTTGGACTCATAGATCAGAACAAAACTGGTCACCCTCACTGGCAGGAAAAAAAATCATGTTGAAAACACTGAAATAAATGGCAGGATCTGCTGTACTCTCCTCCACACATCATAAACATTTCCTGTGTCTTACTTGGATGGTTTATGTTCAGCAGGGCAGTAGAAGATTCAAACAGTCATAAAAGACAATCCTCTTGCCATCATCCCATTCCTTCTAATACAAATGAAAACTACTACACCTTTCCCCCTTTTGAATTTATAAATGGTCGTAGAATTTCATCTGAATCTAAAAATTAATTTATGAACAAGTCTACATTGAAAGTTGTTTGGATAATATAGTAGGTTGTTTTGATAATACAGTAGCCCTTTTCTCACTCCTTATCTGTGGGGTATGTGGTCCAAGGCTCTAGTGGATGCCTTAAGTTACAGCTTGTATTGAAAAAATATATTTGTTTCTTTGTGGGAAAAAAGAAACACAACTAAATTAGGAAGAGAAAGAGATTGACAATAGAAAAAGATAGCTAGTATGATAATGCATAATAATAAAATTTATGTAATTATGCTTTTTCTTTTCTTTTTTTTTTTTTAGGCTTTTAAAGGAGTTGATTTAATTCAAAGTGGTACAGAATTCAGAGTACAATGAAGATGGAACAGTAGGCTCTAGTGGGATTCCAGCCTGGGTTCACATTAAGTTCACAGCTGAGGTAGGAATTGCTGAACACTAGGGACAGTGAGCATTGCATTATTTACTTTATTCATTTTTTTTTTTTTACAAAAGTTTATTACAATGTACAACAGGTTTCAGGATAACACTTTATTCTAGCTATTAGGTGGCAAGGATGATATGACAGGGAATCCAGATGTTTGACAGGTTACAGGATAGCACTTCATTCTAGCTGTAGGTGGCATAGATGTTATGGCAGGTAATCCAGATGTTTAAATAGGAATGGAAGAGGAGGGTCACCATCACCCCAGATGTGAGGAACAGCTTACTTTTTGCCAGACTTCTTAATTCCACCTGTGGCCAGGGGGCCCTTCCCCGCGGCCTTGGCTTTGAGCTCCTCGAGTTTCTTCTGTTCCTCCTTTTGTTTCTGCTTGAAAGCCTTATCTTCCTCGTCCATCTCCTTGGCCTACTTCTTGGGCTGTTTCAGAGGCTTCTTTTTGCCACCTTCCCGGCCCGACATGGCGCTTCAAGCCCCTTCACCAAACCTAATTATGCTTTTTCTCAAAAATGTTTTTCTATCAGTCTTGGCTACCTTGACATATGATTTGTCATTTGTTTCCTTTCATAAGAGCATTAATCATTTTGCTTAAAGCAATCACTTTATAGGTTCTCTTTGACATATCCAAATTTCCAGCCAGCATCACCACTTTTGAACTTTGGAGGCCTTCATCAAGTTGAATAAGAATTACTAGGGCACAAGCACTGCAATAGATGAACTGATGACCGAATGTCACTTAGATGGAGGGTAGCTTACATTACCTGGATACACTAGAAAAACACGATTCATGTTCTGTTTGGTAGAGAATAGGACGATACAAGATTTTCTCATAAAATTCAAAATGCCAAGCAATATAAGATTTATGAGTAAATTATTTCTGAAATTGTCCAATTAATATTTTTAGACCTCACTTGATTATGGATAAATGAAAATATGTAGAGTAAAATGGTTAATTAAAGGAAGCAATTGCAATTATAACCATAAATTATCAAACACCTGGTATTTGCCCAACAGATGCACCAATAAGTGATGTACATTTAATCCTTAAGATAGCTTAACCAAAGAGGTGTGATTATCCTAGATTCTATACCTAGGGAATCAGAGACTTGGGGAAAATAGCTTGCCCATGTTTCCAATATCTAATGAACTTTTACTTAGGTCTCTTTGATTTTAGAACCTCTATTTCATCTTTTTAAATTAATTAATTTATTTTTTACACTCCATATTTTATCCCCCCACTCACACCCCCACCCCTGTCCACCCTGTGACTGTTCCACATCCCTCCTCCCCATTCCCCTATCTCCACATGGATGTCCCCACCCCCACCCCACCTGACCTCTAAACTCCCTGGGGCCTCCAGTCTCTTGAGCGTTAGGTACATCATCTCTGAATGAACACAGACCTGGAAGTCCTCTACTGTATGTGTGTTGGGGGCCTCATATCAGCTGGTGTATGCTACCTGTTTGGTAGTCCAATGTATGAGAGATCTTGGGGTTCCAGATTAATTGAGAATGCTGGTCCTCCTACAGGATCACCCTTCTCAGAGTTCTATCAGCCTTCCCTAATTCAAAAACAGGGGTCAGCCCCTTCTATCTATTGGTTGGATGCAAATAACTGCGTTTGACTCTTTCAGCTGCTTGTTGGGTCTTTGGAGGGCAGTCATGATAGGTCCCTTTTTGTGAGCTCTCCATAACCTCAGTAATAGTGTCAGGCCTTGGGACCTCCACTTGAGCTGGATCCCACTTTGGGCCTGTCCCTGGACCTTTTTTTCTTCAGGCTCCTCTCCATTTCCATCCCTGTAATTCAAGTGCTCTGAGTGTAGCAGGTCCTCTAGAATGGGTCAGGATATGGTGTCTTCACTGGAGCAGACCAGCTAGGAGTCTGCTGCAGCAGAAAGGACTGGGCCTCAGAGCCTCTATTTCAAACCGTTATACCTGTTGCCATGTTCTTCAAACTTTAATGTACGTACAAATTATTTAGAAATCTTACTTAAATGGCGATTCTTTTTCATTAAGTCCAGAATGGGGCTTGGGATTCTGCTCTTTTAAAAAGTTTCTGGTGTGACTAATGCTTCTAGATCATGGTGTCAATAACAAAGTTTTACTGATTTTTTTCATTAGATATTTTCTTCATTTACATTTCAAATGCTATCCCCTTTCCTAGTTTCCTCTCCAAAAGTCCCCTATACCTCCCCCCCCCCCNTAAATGGCGATTCTTTTTCATTAAGTCCAGAATGGGGCTTGGGATTCTGCTCTTTTAAAAAGTTTCTGGTGTGACTAATGCTTCTAGATCATGGTGTCAATAACAAAGTTTTACTGATTTTTTTCATTAGATATTTTCTTCATTTACATTTCAAATGCTATCCCCTTTCCTAGTTTCCTCTCCAAAAGTCCCCTATACCCCCCCCCCCCCCGCCCTGCTCCCCAACCCACCCACTCCTGCTTCCTGGCCCTGGCATTCTCCTGTACTGGGGCATATAATCTTCGCAAGACCAAGGGAATCTCCTCCCATTGATGGCCAACTAGGCCATCTTCTGCTACATATGCATCTAGAGACATGAGCTCTGGGGGTACTGGTTAGTTCATATTGTTGTTCCTCCTATAGGGTTACAGACCCCTTCAGATCCTTGGGTACTTTCTCTAGCTCCTCCATTGGGGGCCATGTGTTCCATCCAATAGATGACTCGGGGCCTCCACTTCTGAATTTGCCAGGCACTGTCATAGCCTCACTAGAGTCATCTATATCAGGGTCCTGTCAGTACAATCTTGCTGGCATAAGCAATTGTGTCTGCATTCTGTGGTTGATTATGGTATGGATCCCTGAATGGGACAGTCTCTGCATGGTCCTTCCTTCTGTCTCATCTCCAAACTTTGTCTCTGTAACTCTTCTATGGGTATTTTGTTCCCCATTCTAAGAAGGAACAAAGTAACAAAACTTCAGGTAATTTAGTATTTCAGGTTAATGATTAGAAGGGAACTTTTACTTATTTGTCCTTATGTGTACAAGTGCATTTTATATGTTAAGTTCTCTATTTTACATATTTGATGGCAGAGTTAGTCTGTAGGATTCTTTCAGGAATGTGGTATAACTTTAGTTTTACATTTTGGGAAGATGTATAGTTTGTATTGAGCCTTTCTACCTTTTGTATGCATTTTAATATAAATTACAGTTAAGTGACATTTCTCTAAACACTTTGCATGCTAGATCTCATTAAGTCCACATGATGATTCCCAGGGATAACTACGTAATATTATTCCTCTTTTTTATAGATAGGGAAAGATATCACAGAGCGCTCAACGCAAAGGCCCTATTCTTGTTCATTTTCTAGGCACATACTTTTCAAAGTCTGAAATTCCAGAATTAGATATTCATTCTCCTGTTTCTATTTTAATGGCCATGCAGGAGGTAATATAGTGCTGTATCATTTATTTATACCTTAGTTTCTCTCTTATAATGAAGGAGTAGGGAAGAGATAAGGTATAAAACATAGAAGATTGTATTCTTAGAAAAAGGAATAAAAGGAGTACAAAAGAGAGTAAGTCTCTAATGAAGTTAGCTACTATCTGCTTCACAAATTGCTATATAAGCCCCAGTAGCTTCTCCCATGTGTGTATTGTAATGCTGAAGTCAGTGGTAATTTCAAGATAAGAAATAAACTAACTTGTGGATTTATTAGCTATGTGGGGATCACCATAGAGATAACTAGAAGAAATCTCACCATGGAGACCTCTCTTTAGCCCTATTCTACCTAAAATTATCAGTATACAATATAAACAGATACAGAAATAAATTGAGGCTACAGAAGACTACAAAGCAAGTAGGCCAGAGCTACAGGATGGTGATGGAGTGACTTGTCAATATAAGGGGAAATGCTAAGGTTTATTTTTTTTAAAGTCACATGTGCCTAGATATCGCACAGTTGGGAATAAAGAGACAGTTCTACAACATAGGAAGAAAGTCGACTTGACAACCACTTCACTGTTGTATAAGGGTAAAATAAAACCTACAGGAGATACTTTCTACTACAGGAAATTATTTATGGCAATGTGACTCCCAGACAACTTCTCTGAGCCACTGATACAATAATGAAATAAAATAGTATTAGAAACCAGTAACCTTGGCAATATGAATTTTTGTCAAGCAGCTCTGACCCAGTTAAAGTGTCTTTTCAGAGAGTAGACTCCACAAAATGCAGCAATTTACCCTCATTGGGTACTTATATCATTTTTCTCTACTTTATATAAAATGAGCATGGAAATAATTTTATCTTAAGTTGAGCTCACAAAGAACCAGACTAAGATGAAGTTTAGCATGTATATTATAAAGCACTTTTGAAGGGGCCAGAATAATGGCTGTGTGGTTAATGACTGGCTTCTCAACTCAAGGACTCAGGTTCAATTCTCAGCACCTACATGACAGTTCACAACTGTCTGTAACTCCAATCTCAGGGTTTCTCTCTTCTGGCCTCCAGAGGAACCAGATATGCATGTAGAAAACATGTATACACACACACACACACACACACACACACATGCACGCACACACTAAATAAATAAATAAATAAATAAATAAATAAATAAATGGATGGATGAGTAGATAGATAGATAGATAGATAGATAGATAGATAGATAGATAGATAGATAGATAGATAGATAGATAGTAACTTTGGAAAAAGGGACAAATTGAGGTGAAAAGGCAGGCCCAACAATAGCCATGGCAGGCTCTAGGGAAAGCCCTAAAATAAAATGTCCCCGAAGTGTTTTTCCAAGTTGGGTCAAGATTTGCAGGTTTTCTATCCTTGTGTTCACTGAATAAGAGTTGTGACACTCGATCAGCTTAAGGAACCAAGAGGAGAAGTTGAGAGTTGAAAGCTGCAGAAGAATAATGCTACACACTGTTTAGACAAGAAGTCCTTTACCGAGGAGGGATCCACAAAGTTCACCACAAGTAAAACGTTTTCCAAATACTAAAACTTTCAAAGTTAGATAAATAGGATTCAGTATTTTTAGTTTTAAGGGAGAAAATAATTTCTTATTAGATAAACTCTACTTGGAGTAAATATATAAGACAATCTGTTAAGTATGAGAAGTCATTTCATAATGTTGATAGCCATAAGATTAATAAAAATAAATGCATTTCATCATTTATTCTAGTAAAAATAAATGCATTACTGACTCAAGCTTTAAAGTGTACATATGTGTCTAAGTGTCAATGTGTGTTTTTCTCCTGCCTGCTCACTGAGTCAGAAAAAGGTGAAAAGGGCTTTAAATAATGAACTGCCATATGTGTAACATGTCTATTCATCTAGCAAATATTTATCAAGCACATGTTATGTCACAATATTTTGCTAGTCACTAGGTCTTTAAAATTAGAAATAACACAGCACTTGATCAAATAATTGTGCTAAAGCAAAATCTGAGAGAATGAAAGAGTGTCAGGAATATAAGTAATAGATTTTAGCTAGAGGTTGGATCAACAAAAACTAAATAGTTCTTTATATCACAACTTCAAATAATATTTTATTTACTATATTTATACATGCCATGCAAAATAGAATTTTCTTTCATTGATTAAATTTCCGGTGTCTTTGACCCAATTTTACTAGAGCATCTTTTTATTTGATTTTACTCTACTTTTATTTTTATGAAAAAAATTAAAAAGCTATTTTAAACTAAGTTATCAATCTGAAGGGTTTTGAAAACAACAACTAACACTGCTATTTCTCTTCCCAAGGTTTACTGAAATGCAAGTGAAAGCTGTGCTGGAATGAAATAATGAAAGATGATGAAATTTAGAGCTTTGGACCAAGAGCATTGGGATCTTCTGAGAATATGTAACAAGTGCAGAATCTTAGGCCCTATTTCTGAATTCCTGAGTCAAATATTTTAGTGATTAATATGCCTATTAAAATCTATGAAGTAATCATGAATACTTCCATGAAAACTTTGAGTGTATACATACATTTATGGTATACTAACATGATTTATTCATGTATATAGGCAGGAACAGAATTATTTGGTAATTCCATTTTTAGTTTTTGAGGAGCTTTCTTATTGATTTCGACATTCTATATCATTATCAATATTGAGTAATGGTTTCTTCTTCATGTCTTCATCAGTATCTGTTTTTTTCTTAATTATAGTCATACTGTCTAGGGTAAGATGAAATCTTGATGTTTGATTCTTTGAGTTTGTTAAACACTAGATATTGATGTCCTGTTGGAAAAATACCTGGTTAAGATCTCTCTCTCTCTCTCTCTCTCTCTCTCTCTCTCTCTCTCTCTTCCTTTCATATTTGAGTACTCTATCTACACATGCACCTGCATGCCAGAAGAGGGCATCAGATTACATTATAGATGGTTGTGAGCCACCATGTAGTTGCTGGGAATTGAACTTAGGACCTCTGGAAGAGCAACCAGTGCTTTTGACTGCTGAGCCATCTCTCCAGCCCTCAAAGTTACCACCACCATGCCAAGACAAGGTTTCGTATTGTAACTAGACCTGAGTTTCCTGGAATTGCCCTGTAGATCAGGCTGATTTTGAACTCATAGAGATCCACCTGCCTCTATCTCCTGAGTGTTAGCATTATAGGCATGTGCCTCCATGCCCAGCTTCTGGCAAAGATTACAGTTCTCAAAAGAACAGAGAGCTAATAAATACATTTAAAATGTCCTTCATCCTTAATCATCAGAAAATTTCAAATAAAATCTACACTGATATTCCATCAAACCTCAGTCAGAATGTTGATCATTAAGACAATAAACAGTAACAAATGTTGATGAAGATTCAGGAAAAAAGGAAACCATTATGTATTCCAGTAGCTATGTAATTTAATCCAGCCCTCATGGAAATGAGTACAGAAATTCTTCAAAATACTGAAATTAGATCTACTGTGCCCTGGATGGCCCAGAATTCACTATGTATACCACACTGGGGTTCACAGACATCTGCCTGCCTCTGCCTCCTAAGTACTGGGGTTAATTACCACACCACACCTGGACTGGTAGTTAGTTTTAATTGTTACATTAACACAATCTAGAACCACCTGAGAGTGAAGTCTCGATGAGAAGAAGACAACTTTGGACTGGACTGTGAGCATATCTTGGGAAGGGAGGGAGTAAGTTAAGTGGGACAGGAAGAACCACCCACTGTGGATGCTACAGTTCTTATGCAGAGGATTTTGAATTATATAACTGAAAGATCCTGAGACCTCACCAATGGCAGGGAGTAGAAGTTTAACTTGCCCCATTGTTCCAGGCCAATGTCAGGTGTTTGCAGTTTTTGCCTTTATAAACCCCTTACCCCTTGAGCTCAGGGTCGACTCCCCTACCTTTGCGTGGGATACTAGTCATCCCCAGTGCACTGGTCTTTCCTGAATAAAAGTCCTCTTGCAGTTTGCATCAAGACTGTTTCTTGTGAGTGATTTGGAGTGTCACCTCTCCTGAGTCAGAACGTGGGGGACTCCTCACTTTGTGGATCTTTCATAAGGAGTGAAGAAAGCAAGCTGAGTCCAAACAAATATATATTAATATATTGCTCTTTAGTCTTGACAGTGACTATAATGTGACCAATTTTGTCAGGTTGCTGTGTGGTTCTGCTATGAGGTAGTGTAATCCAAATTTGTGAATCAAATAAATTCTTTCTCCCTTGGGTTGTTTTTGTCACAACAGTGGGGAACACTACAGAAATCCCTGTATACCCATTTCTGTGGCATTGTTCATAATAGTCAAGTTATGGATTCATCCTAAATGTTTGCCAAGAGGTTAATAGATAAAATGGACTTTTATCCCTGCAAAAAGGATGAAACCAAGTTGTTTATAAGAAAAGTAATGGAACTGGAGATCATTATACTTTATATAAAAAAATCAACCAATACTGGCTAGTTTTATGGCACAAGGTAAAGTCATCAGAGAAGAGTGAGTTTCAATTAAGAAAATGCCTCCATAAGATCTGGCTGTAGGGCATTTTCTTAATTTGTGATTGATGGGGGAGGGTCCAGCCTATTTTGGGTGGTGCCATCCCTCACTGGCGTTCCTGTGTTCTATAATAAAGCAGGTTGAGCAAACCATGGGAGCAAGCTAATAAGTATCACCTCTCCATGGTCTCTGCATTAGTTCCTGCCTCCAGGTTCCTACCCCATTTGAATTCCTGTCCTGATTTCTTTTGATAATGAAGGTATCAATATGAAGTGTAAGACAAATAAACCCTATCTTTCCCAAGTTTCTTTGGTCATGGGTTGTAACCATAACTAAGATAATACCAGAGACAGAAAGACAAATATTACATTTTCTCTTATATTCAGAAACTAAAAGCAGACAGAAAACAAACAACAAAATCAAAATCTGAAAGTAAAAGAGGAAACACTGATAAAAGATGAGGTAACCAGGGAAACAGTGAAAGTGAGAAATAATGGGTAATAGAGGAGTCAATATAATCATATCTATAGAAGATACTGAAGAGAAAGATGAACACACCAATTCCATGAAGTCATGGGCTAGGAGAAACTACGCTATAACACTAGGTAAGTAAATGAGTAAAGGAAATATACAACATTATAAAAATGACATAATAACAGAACCTAACAATAAAAATTCTGACTAGTTATGGTTTCAATTCTCCAACTCAAATATACAGACTAGCTGATATGATTAAAAGCAGGAGACATCTATGTGTTGCATGCAACAAACATACCTTACTGTCAAAGAAAAACAACAGCTGCCAGGGATCCATCCCACAATCAGCCACCAAACATAGACACTATAGCATATGCCAGCAAGATGGTGCTGAAAGGGCCCGGATATAGCTGTCTCGGGGGAAACTATACCAATGCCTCGCAAACATGGAGGTGGAAGCTCACAGTCAGCTATTAGATGGAACACAGGGTTCCCAAGGAAGGAGCTAGAGAAAGTACCCAAGGAGCTGAAGGGGTCTTCAACCCTCTAGGTGGAAGAATAACCATGAACTAACTAGTACCCCCTGAGCGCATGTCTCTAGCTGCATATATAGAAGAGGATGGCCTAGTTGGCCATCATTGGGAAAAGAGGCCCCTTGGTCATGCAGACTTTATATGCCCCAATACAGGGGAATGCCAGGGCCAAGAAGTGGGAGCGGGTGGGTAGGGGAGCAGGGCCGGGAGAGGGGAAGGTATAAGGAACTTTCTGGATAACACTTGAAATGTAAATGAAGAAAATATCTAATAAAAGTTGGAAAAAAAAGCAGGAGACATCTATGTGTTGCATGCAACAAACATACCTTACTGTCAAAGAAAAACAACAGCTTAGGGCAAAAGAATGGAAAAAAGCATTCAATCCAAATGGAATGAGGACGCAAAAGCAGGTGTCAGTATCGTAATGGTTGACAGAGTAGACTTCAAACAAAACGTTGTCAGAAAAGATGAAGATCACTTTGTATTGATTCACGGAACAATCCATCAAGAGGATACAATAATTCAAAATTGACAACAAATTTTGGGGCATCTATTTTTATAAACCCTACTAGATATAAAGAACAACTCGATTAAAACAGCAATAGTGAAGAGCTTGAGTCCCCCATTCTCGATGACATTATCATCATGACCAAAACTCAACCAAGTCCTTCTAGCTTTTACATGTAGCAGAAGATGGCCTAGTTGGCCATCATTGGGTGGAGAGGCCCCTTGGTATTGTAATCTTTATATACCCCAATACAGGGGAACGCCAGGACCAAGAAGTGGGAATGGGTGGGCAGGGGAACAGGGCGGGGGGAGGGGGGAACTTTCGGGATAACATTTGAAATGTAAATTAAGAAAATATCTAATAAAAAAAAGTTTGGAGGAAAAAAAAAAGAGTTGCCATGGCCATGGTGTCTCTCCACAGCAATGTTCTATTGCTTTCAATAATAACTAAAATAAGTAACAAAGATAAGAAATAATACTAGAGATAGTGACTTTATAAAATGGTCATTCCACCAGGAAAATCTAATGACTCCTACATATCTAGGAATCAAATTGCAGAAATACACAAAACAAAATAGAAAGAATTAAATAGAGAGAAACAAATCCAAAAACATGGTTAGATAGCTTAATTGCTATCTCAGTGACTTACAGAATACTTGTATAACACATAAAATGTATATAGATTGTCTAGAGTTATCATTAAGAAATATATTTCTCTCTCAACCAAGAAATTGGAAGAGAAAAATATCAATAATATGTTAACTTTATCAATGCTTAATTAATTCAAACATTAAGACAGTTTTTTCTTACTATATATAATGTGGGTTACTAATTTAATGTAAGAAACCATAAACATTAGAGCATGGCAGTACATGAATGTAAACTTAGCACTTGGGAAGCAGAAGCATGGGGCTATTAGACTCTCATAATGAAACCCTGTCTCAGAAAAATAAAATCATGAAGCATAATTCCAATCTGTATATAATGCAGAAAGCATCAAGCATAGTACCTTTTTGATAGTTTTTTTTTTTAGCCACAATTAGGACACATTATTTGCCTCCAATTATTTGTTTTATATTGAGGATTTTTACCCTTCAGGGAAGAGGACTGTAGTCAGAAGTAGGCTGTCAAACTGTTTATCAATATGGCTCACGGAGCCCGAGGAAGCCATCTTGCAATCGAGTGAAACTTATGGAAAAGCTGAAATGGAGCTTTTTATTCATTTCCCTTTCAAAGGGTCTAATTGGAGAAAAATATCTAAAAAATATATTGCACATGCAAAAATCTTCAAAACAGAACCAGAGAAAAACATTTTGGAAATGGATTTAAACTGAGTCTGATAAAATGCACAAACCTTGAAAAGAACACAGCTGGAGACAGCACTTACAGCTGGAGACAGCACTTACAGCTGGCAGGGCAGTTTAGCTAGTCAGAGCAAACTTGCCCAATCTCACATCAATTATTATTATTATATTATGACATTTAGAAAAAACATTAAATGTTCTCTTCTGTAATCTTTTTTTTGCCATCTTTTCAAATATCAAAGGCTATTTTATCTATTTACCACAATATGAAATAACAGCCCTGAGATGTAATGTGAAAGTTGTTCATTATCAGCTGACCAAACAAGTTTTGCTCAAAGTGCTGGAGTCTCCTGTCTTCACCCTGATCTCAGGCATTCACTGGGGAAGTAGAAGTTTTATGATAAATGATTATGGAAAGAGTCCACAAGTCCAAAGCAGAGAGTGCCAATGGCATGTCCTTGTTATGAAAGAACAGAGGTGGCCTACTGTGCCTCCCAATTAAAAACAAAATAATTGGAGACAAATAAGACACAGTAAGAGCTAATTTTCTAGATCCTACACTGAGGTAGAATGAAGGAACTATCGTGTCACTAACAAGAATCCTATGTAGAAATAAAAGAAACACTATAAATACAGCTGAATTAGAACATAAGGTTCCAAAATAGAGCATTCTATTCTAAAGAATCATGCTTTCTAATTGCAAATTATTTCACACTCTGCTCCCTAGCAAATTGGAGAGAATTGTTATTTTTATTTTCTAGAAGAGAAGAACTTAAATGGCTTACCCACATTTGTACTGCTTATCTGCAAGAGCAACAAAATGTTGAATTTTAGTGTTTCAACTTCCTAGCCATTGCATTGATATGCTTTTAACATACACATTTCACAATTGGAACAACCTACTCTATTTTACATTGCTTACTGATTGTTCCAAATGTGCCTGCCTCCCTAAGTGGATAGCAAACACCTCGTGGATAGGGTGCAGGGTGGACTTTGGGTCTTTATGATAGCTGATTGATTAATCAACAAGAAAATATGCAAGACTTGTTAAAAGGAAACAAAAGGAATGAAATATAATGCAGCTAAAGAGTTTATATCTCCCCAAACAACAACATTATAGTTATAAAAAGTTATTGAAATTTTAATTGAGTATTACATTAAGAAAGACCCCTGATCTTGCTTGGCCTTTAGTAATCTAACTATGGAGGGATACATTTTAGGTAGCCCTCTTGTTTAGCCATTAAATTCTTTATAATGATGTGGAGTTTAATATCATTAATCATGTCCACTAGCAGATGGATTCATTCAAATTATTAACTGTTCAGATACTATTTATTGAGCGACTTTGTCTCAGCATAGTAGATGTCACAGACTCTGAAGAGATGAAGAGTCTTTCATGTAAAGGCAAAATGGATGTTGTTGTTTTGGCAACAACTGTATTCTAAATATTGCTTTATATTCCATCTATTTTGTGGCTCTCCTGTGTTCAATCTGCAGCTTTGAACCTTAGCATGCTCATGTGCCTGAAGACACAGGTATTGGAAAAGGCACTGCCTTAGGTAAGCCAGCGGTTTCCAGTGAGGCCTCACATTCCTTACATTCCAGTCATAGATCCACACCTAACATCAAGGAGAACTGTTAATAGACATTTACCTGCAGGCCAGGAAGAAGTAAAGGATGTGGTAACTGGTAAGGGGTTTCAACCACCACACTTTCAATTATGCACATTTTCCAGATGAAGTAATTTATGGCTGTCTCCAAGGATCCTGCACAAGTAAATAGTATGACTTGGATTGTCTGGCCCTAGAATCCAAATTCCCTAGTGCCTCTTACTGTATAGTCCTGAGAGAAGCATCACTTGGTAACTTGTTAGAAAGCATACTATTGGATATTACTCTAAAGCTACTGAGTAAGGAATTTGAACATTTCGTTTTGAGAGACTCTCTCTGTTTCTGACACACACTCATATCTAAAAACCATTGTTATATTATGTCATATTATGCTATGTTATAGTAATTTACTTTTTAAACTGTATTTTATTTTTAAGAACTAAGGTATGCTTACATCATTTCTGCCTGTCCCTTTTCTCTCTTATACCCCTTCCATGTATGCCTCCATACTTCCTCATAAATTAATAGCTTCTCTTTCTAAAATTGCTATTGTGGCATATGTGTATAAATGTATAGCTGTATGAATGCAACCTGCTGAGTCTGTTTAGTGTTGTTAGTATGTATAAGATTTCAGAGCTGATGAATTACAATTAAGTCATCAATTAAGGCATTCATCTCTGGGCAAAACTAATTATCCCTCTCTTAGTAGCCCTTGTTACCTGTAGTTTTTTGTCTAGGGGCAGGACCCCATATTACTTTACTTAAGAACTCCCAGAGTTTATCCATAGTTTTCCATTAATGTTGTCACTGACATGTGACAATATTAATGACTAGAAAATAAACATTTAATAATTACTCCAAATAGATAAATATTACTTGTACTGCTTTAGTTTTAAAATAATGGTATTTCTACTATCCCGTGGTTTATGTTACTCTTGCCACTGTCTGTTTTCCTCCAAAATGTCTAAACATCTAGAATGCTCTTGTGCCTTCCAAGGCCTCTAGTTTTTGGTTTTCCAAATCATAGGCATTTAATAACTGCTGGTTTAATTGAATGAGAGAAATAATATATAAGAATATAAATTAAAGTTATGCAGTGAGCAGTTTTAGAGACTACACATTTTAATCATGTTTTCCATGATTACTAAAAACTTTACAGAAAGGAAAATTTGATGTGTTTATTGCAAATAGAGAGCAAGACTTAAAAATTACTATGTTCATGGGCTAGAGAGACAGCTCAGTGGTTAAGAACACTGGCTACTCTTTCTGAGGACCCAGGTTCAATTTCAGCACCCACGTGTCAGCTCACAAAGGTCTGTAACTGCAATTCCAAAGGGACCATATGCTCTTTTCTGGTTTCTGCAAGTATCAAGCATGTAAATGGTACATGAGTATACATGTAGGGAAAATACCCAGACATAAAGGAAAAAGAATTAATTACTATTTTCAGATGTGAATTTTTCATAGTGAGATATTTCAAATAGTTACTTAAAGATTCACAGTGTTCAATTTCATTCTTAAAAAAAATAAAACTTTCACAATTAGTCAATATATAAAACACACTAAAGAGTATTAAATTCTATTTGCAGTACTTTATATTTCAAACAGCTCAAAGGTGTCTCAGAATAAATGATATTGTCAAATATATACTTTGGTCCTTACCCTTATTTCTTGGCATACAACTCCCCAGATCTTTGGAATCAGCTGGTAGTTGATAGCAATGCCATAGCTTAAGGTTGGAAACTAGTACCCTGGAAGAATGAAGCAAGCTAGATTAGAAGTTGAAACTTTTAGTCCCACCTACAACATCCAGGGATGGCAGATGGGCTGAAGGCTAAGTTGATCACTAAAGAGCAATGATGGAACCAAGCATGCCCCAGTCATGAAGCTACAACAAAGAACAGTGTGGAAGAGATTTCAGATAGCTAAACACAGGTAGATTCCTGGAGGGTAACACGTTCCCAGAGAGAACATTGACTTTCCACATCCTCTATTCTATAATTTGTTTCATGCCTCCCCTCATTTATTCCTTTTGGAATACACCTTTATAATAAACCAATAAATGTAAATGAATTGTTTCCCTGAGTTCTGTGAGCTGCTCTAGCATGTTAATTGAACTTGATGAGGGAAGAGCAGAGCCCTCAACTTAGAGCAATCACTAGGATAGATTGCTTCCTATGACTTATAATTTGATTCAAATGTGAAAGCAATCTTGTGGGACTAGTGAGCTCTTAAACTGGGGCTTCCTACCTTATCTCCAGATAGATAGATTCAGAATCTACTTTGATTAGAGGACATCTGACTTGTGCCCACCCCAGAACTGTGTGTTTCTTGATTGGTAAACAGGAAGTATATTACTCCCACATGTCATCTAAGAAGTGTTCTGTGAGAACACAGAAGGAGACACTAAGTTCATTTTTCCTAGATTCTTAAAATAGCTTTTGTATTTAAGTAACTATTAATTCTACATTGAAGTATGTATGTATCTTGGAAGAGAAATATCAACTGAATGTACATGGTAGTATCTCTCCTGTTAATTTTACTGTTAAAACTAAAAATCTTCAACTTTTCTTTTACTCACATGAATTAGAACACTGGGAAGATAATTAGTACATGGCTTAACATACATACAAGTATCTCAACAAATATTCTTTTGAACATTTTTTCCAGGTTTTAACTTCAAATTGAAATCAAATGGAAGGCTGGGTCTATATATTTTGTGTTTCGCTAGTACAACTAGTGTTTCTTTCTAACTGAATTCCAAACTATTTGGTATTATTAAGAGAGGTGGCTCATATGCTGTTGGCCAAGTTTTGATGGCTAATTAGCAGCAGTACATTAAAGCCCCCAATAACCCTCGGTCACTATTATAGCAAAAGGAATTTTAATTAGCTCTGTGAGACTTTAGTTAAATATATTCCTGTGTCAATTCATGTTTTAGTTTCAAAGCTCTCCTCCTAAGTTTTTGTTTTGGAACTTCTACTATCCAATAGCAATAATTATGATTTCTTGGTCTTTTACTGCCTTCCTTTCTCCTGCTACCATTTTTCTATGCTTATTATCCTTTGTAGACTGAGATGGATCATAACAAGTCTGATAATAGAACTAAAATTTTTCAATTTCTGGGTGTCCCATGTATACTAACTGTTTTAGTCAGGGTTTTTATTCCTGCACAAACATCATGACTGAGAAGCAAGTTAAGGAATAAAGGGTTTATTCATCTTACATTTTCACATTGCTGTTCATCACCAAAGGAAGTCAGGACAGGAATTCACATAGGGCAGGATCTGATGCAGAGGCCACAGAGGGGTGCTGCTTACTGGCTTGCTTCCTCTGGCTTGCTCAGTTTGCTTTCTTATAAACCCAGGACTACCAGCCCAGGGATGGCAGCACCCACAATGGGCTGGGCCCTCCCCCCTTGATTACTAATTGAAAAAATGCCTTACAGCTGAATCTCTTGGAGTCATATCCTCGAGGGAAGCTCCTTTCTCTGTGATAACTCCAGCTGTGTCAACTTGTCACACAAAACCTGCCAGTACAATTGACCCCTTGTCAACTTGACTAAGAAACACATCATTATTAACACTCAACCTTTACTTTCTTATTCATGCCCAAGAATTAAATACATTTAAAAGTCCCAGTATCTTTACAAATTCTTGCATATTAAAATTTCAATTGGGGCTGGAGAGATGGCTCAGCAGTTGGGAGTGCCAAATGCTCTTCCAGAGGTCCTGAGTTCAGATCCCAGCACCCACATGGTGGCTCACAACCATCTGTAATGAGATCTGATGCTCTTCTGGTGTGTCTTTAGACAGCTACAGTGTACTTACATATACTAATAAATAAATGTTGAAAAAAATTTCAATCCCTTTCAAATATCCAACCTCTTTTTAAAATTCAAAGTATTTTTACAGTAGAAAGTCTCTTAACTGCGGGCTCCACTAAAATACTTTCTTTCCTCAAGAGGAAAAAATATCAGGGCATTGTCACAATCAAAAGCAAAATCAAACTCTAGCCATATTATATATGGGATCCATTTATGATCTTCTGGGCTCTTTCAAGGGCTTGGGTCACTTCTCCAGCTCTGCCGTTTGTAGCACATACCTTGTCTTCTAGGCTCCAGCTGCCTGTACTCCACTGCTGCTGCTGTTCTTGGTGGTCATCTCATGGTACTGGCATGTCCAAAACACTGCTGTCTTCTGCTGCAACTAGGCTTCACCAGTAGTCTCTCATAGAATCTCTTCATGAACCAAGCCTCAACTCCTTTGCATGACCCCTTCAGTCCTGGGCCATCAATTGCAACTGAGGCTGCACCTTCACCAATGGCCTTCCATGGCCTCTCACAGTGCTGAGCCTCAGCTGCTCTGCATGACCCCTTCATGCCTTCAAAACCAGTACCATCTGGGTGACTCTTACACATTACCAAGTCCAGCTGTAGCACGAGGTATAACCTTGGCTAGCTCTGGAACACAGCTTCTCTGTGCTCTCAGAAGACACTTCTCAGAAGATTTTCCTTAGTGTTGCTGGTCACTTCTTCTTCTTTTTTTTTCCCAATTTTTTTATTAGATATTTTCTTAATTTACATTTCAAATGCTATTCCGAAAGTCCCCTCCCCCTCCCCCTTCCCTGCTCCCCTGCCCACCCATTCCCACTTCCTGGCCCTGGCATTCCCCTGTATTGGGGCATATAAAGATTGCAGTACCAAGGGGCCTCTCTTCCCAATGATGGCCGACTAGGCCATCTTCTGCTACAAATGGAGCTAGAGACACAAGTTCTGGGGGTTCTGGTTAGTTTATATTATTGATCCTCTTCTAGGGTTGCAGACCCCTTCAGCTCCTGGGGTTCTATCTCTAGCTTCTCCATTGTGGGCCCTGTGTTCCATCTTATAGATGATTATGAGCTGTATTATAGCTGTATGAGACAGCTATATCAGCGTCCCTTAAGTAGGCACTAGCTGTCCTATGCCATAGTGTCTGAGTTTAATGACTGATTATGGGATGGATCCCCCCTGGTGGAGTAGTCTCTGTATGGTCCATCCTTTCATCCTAGCTCTAAACTTTGGCTCTGTAACTCCTTTCATGTGTATTTTGTTTCCTATTCACAGGAGTAGTTCCAGCTAACCAGTATCAATAGCTCCAGTAACGCAAAAGTTCTGGTGTCTTGTTAATCACAGCTGACTCTTCAGCCCCAGCTAACCAAAACCACAGAGTCTCCACAATCAAAACAGCAATGGCCTTGGTAAGAGTCTTTAATCTTTCCTCTGAAATTTCACAAGCCATGCCTCCATAGTATGCACTGTTCTCAACATTATCTTCCAAGCTCCTACAGTACATCCCACAGAGCTCTTAACACACAATGGCTCTTCTAGCCCAAAGTTCCAAAGCCCTTCCACAGTCTTCAGGTTGCTACAGAAATACCCAACTCCTGGTATCAATTTCTGTCTTAGTCAGGGTTTCCATTCCTACACAGACATCATGACCAAGAAGCAAGTTGGAGAAGAAAGGGTCTATTCAGCTTACACTTCCATGTTGTTCTTCATCACCAAAGGAAGTCAGGACTGGAACTCAAGCAGGTCAGGAAGCAGGAGCTGATGCAGAGGCCATGGAGGGATGTTACTTACTGGTTTGCTTCCCCTGGTTTGCTCAGCATGCTTTCTTGTAGAACCCAAGACTATAAGAAAGCCAGGCCAGGGATGGCACCACCCACAATGGGCCCTCCCACCCTTCATCACTAATTGAGAAAATGCCTTACAGCTGGATCTCTTGGAGGCATTTCCTCAAGGGAGGCTCCTTTTTTGGTGATAATTCCAGGTTGTATCAAGTTGACATAAAAAAAAAAAAAGCCAGTACACTAACCTTCCGTCATATGAATTTCTTCAATGA
>LR755127.1:6011545-6026028 GCA_902729485.2 Mus minutoides
ATATATATATATATATATATATATATATATATATATATATATATATATATATATATATACATTGAACCAAACAATGCATTTGGAATGACTCAAAGAGGACTGGAATAGGAGTCATTAAAAAAGATCTTACCCTTCTCAACTTAAATTCCTGACTGCTCAGAAATATACCCAAGCTGAGATGGATACTTTTGTGGATGAATAATAAAGCTAAAATCTTTAAAAATAGAATAAGGTCTGGATTGAGCTTAAGGTGAGTGAATGAATCATGTGCCCGATTAAATTAGCATCGCACAGAAGTGGAAGCAGAAGGGGGTAGAGTGTAACAGTTCTCTTCCCTTTGGGGTGATTTTTCCATCTGCACAATATAGGCCTGCTAACAGATAATAAATGGTGAGAGGTCCCATCGTGACAGGTGGCAGAAGAATACAGAAGAATCCTATTAGCTAACCCCTACAATATATATTCTGGAAGCTACTACTTAGGCTTTTTTTTTTCCTTAAAGAGTACCTATTAGCACAAATTAAATATAGAGATAAACTGCTCTCCTCCATGATGCCCTTTTGGGAACTGGTGCATCAAAATGGTCATGGAGAGGTGGAAATGAAAATGCCAAGGCTATTTATTCATTCTATATGTAAAAGTTTCTGGGAATTTTGTCTCGTGTTTACATCCCATGAAACCATGAAACTGAAGGCAGAACCTGGTAAGGAGATCATGGCTGAGATTAAGCTAATTAATCATTTTATCACATTTTTCAGGACCTAGTATTTGTTCAGTAATGACCCTACAATCATATACAAGTCTATTAAACACAAAGAGGCTTTTTTACAAGGTCTCTCCGGAAATGATAGCTTTTCCTGCTTTGCTTGAATGTAAGAATCTGGCTAGTACATAAAGGAAGTGACTGGAAAATAAAACAAGAGGTCAGATCAGTGACAAAGATCTTTGGAACACCGAATCCAACTGTGCCTGTGGTAAGCCCTTCCTTCAGAGTTTTTGTTTACATAAACCATTAAGTTCATTTAATTCTATTTTGCTTATACAACTTTGGCTTAGGTGCATTTTGCAGATTTGGTTATTCAATAATCAATGCAAAGTAAGTGCAGCTTTCCAGGGGAGTTGGTTTAATAGCCCAGAATTTTAACTAACCCATAGACAAAGCTGCTGGATGCTATCAACTACCATTTGATTTGTACGTAATTAAAACATGGCCTGAGTGCATCACCAAATTCTCAAGATAATTTCTAGTGTTCAAATAACCAACATTATTCATGGGGGTTATTATATAAATGTTCTTACAAAAATTGAAAAAGTAGCAGAATTATGACCTTTGTTTGATACTGAATAAAAGGAAAAAAAAAACATACAAAATACCAGCTCCCCTAAAAGTTACCTGTAAAATCTCAAGTACGTTACCAAAGGATCTAACAGGAACAACAACTACAACTAGAGGTTGTAGTAAGGGAATGTAGGGATAAACAGATAGTGCACAGAGGATTTTCAGGTCAGTAAACATATTCTGTATGTCACTGTAATGATGACACAACTCATAGTATCTTCTATACCACCAACAGTCAACACTGATTTAGAATAATTAGAATTTTGATGCTTGTTTCATCACCATGTAGGTTTGTCAATTTTTAATAATTGTGCCAATTCAGTTTATTAGGGATGGTTGACAGTAGGCTATGTTGTACCTTATGTTGGGACAGGGGGGTTATGAGAAATCTCTACCTTTTCCTTTTTAAAAAGTTTTTTTTTACATTTGTATAATATAATTTAACCTTATTCACCCCACTCCTCCATTTCAACTTCCACAGAACCTCTCTAAAACTTGTATCGCACCCCACTTTATCTCCTTCTTGTTTTCTTGCCCCCAACTGAGGTGATTTACAGAGTTCAATGAATTTAATGTTTGAATATGAGGCCATCTCCCAGAGCATAGGCCACATACTAAGAGCACACCTCCAAAGGTAAATGATTCTTCCTTCCTCACTAGCTATAAACAAGCCAACAATTTCTCAGCTAGAATTAGGGCCCTGTGAGCCCTCTTTCTCATCCATAGTAGAGTTTTGATTTGTGCATGTCTTATGTAGGTATCCATAGCTAAATTTCATGAGTGCAAGGACTATTTTATGTATAGAAGACAGTGTTTCCTTCAAATCAAATGAATCTTAACAGTCCTGGTTGAACAGCTATGGATAGTTATTTTGTTGGTGTACATTAATCTTCTAATATCTTAGATTTTTAAACTACAAATTTGGGCTAACAAATGGTAGCTGCTAACATACATGCTTTTA
Source organism: Mus minutoides (assembly GCA_902729485.2). Lineage (NCBI taxonomy): Eukaryota > Metazoa > Chordata > Mammalia > Rodentia > Muridae > Mus > Mus minutoides. The sequence goes on from LR755127.1 coordinate 6,013,846, forward strand.
GATGTTATAATAATATTTATGAATTATAAAGTCTTCCTCTGTGGCATATGTTACAATAAGCAAAACTGTACACATAAACACACATACACATATCCTCAGAAACACTGTGAGATAGGTCTGCTTAAAGTCTACTGTCTTCATTGGGATTTTATTGCTGTGAAGAGACAGTATGACCAAAGTAGCTCTTATAAAGGCAAACATGTAATTGGGACTGGCTTACAGTTTCAGAGGTTTAGTCCATTATCATCATGGTAGGAAGCCTGGCAGTATGCAGGCTAGGCATAGTTTGAGCATATATATGAGACTTAAGTCTATCTCAGTGACATACCTCCTCCAAAAGGCTACACCTCCTAATAGTGCCACTCCCTAGGGCTAAGCATTCAAACACATGAGTCTATGGATGCCATATCTATTCAAACCACCACACCTACTTTTAATATATGAAGATAATAAGGCTCACAAATAAAAATTAAATATTTCAGGACTATGTGGTGTGTGGTGAAACTGAGATATGTACAAAAACCTAATTCTATAGGCCAGTGGTTCTCAACCTTCCTAATAGTGTGTGACCTCCTAATACAGTTCCTCATGTTGTGGTAACTTCCAACATATTATTATTTCATTGCTACTTTATAACTTTATTTTTGCTATTGTTATGAATTGTAATGAAAACATATGCAGGATGGCTGATACGTAACCTCCAAGGGGTTTTGACCCACAGGTTGAGAACCACTGCCACAGAAAATTAGTCCAACCCATTTAATGAAATAACCATTATAACTTCTAATAAAAACAAAGAAACAACTGTGAACCTGTGCTTTGACCTAATCATAATAAATCCATTTAGGAGTGCTTGCTTAATTTTGCCAGTGTCCCAAATGGTTCAGAAATATGTAAAAATGAATTTTGTGCTAAAGATACCAACTGTATGTTTATTTGGGGCTGTAACTTTTATCTTGTAGTTGTGAAACTGGAAGCAACAGAGTAGAAGGTATAATGGCAGAAAAATGAACTGAAAGGTAATGTTAAGACATGACCATGCTCATTCAGCAGTTGATAGAACTAATTTCTATGTGCTATAGAAAATCAAGATCAGAAACCACAGCAAACTTCATTTTGATATTAAAATTTCTTTGATCCCAAGCTTCAGGCAAAAGAAGATACTAAATGAAGTTGGAACATAATTGTAAAAGTAAATTTATTTGCCAGATGTAATTGTTGTCTTGGAGGTTTACTACTGAACAAACTCATCCTTTCTAGTTCTTTCTGAACTCTGGCTGGCTGGTTCAACTCAACTGTTGTGGCTCAAACTCCTCAGCAAACTGACTGATTTAATCTGGCTTCTTTCAACTTAAAATTAAATTCCTTTGCTTGGAAATCTGTTATCTTCTAGCTACTTCTTATTCCTTGGCTTTAACCTCCTCTGTTGACCTATGCTGAACCGCATGAACTCAGGAACAAACTGAATTCCACTGTACTGCACTTATTACACTGACTCCCAACTGACCAACTGTCCAAACAGAATTGTACAACAGTCAAACTGACTGAACAGACTTGTCCAAACTCAAATGAACTCAGCTGCATTCAGCTGACTGACCTCTCAATCTCCCTGCTCTGCTCTTCAGTAGCCTCTTTTTCCTGTGTTGTTCTCATAAGAGTTGTGCATATCTTATCTCTGGCTCATTCTGTCAAATCTTTCTCTGGCCACTTTGTCTCTCAGTTAGATGTCACTTTCAAACATGACTGCTTCCTTCTTCTACAAACTAACCTTACCTTCATCTTTAAGGATTAAAGGTGTACACTAAGGGCATGTCTGTATTCCACCCTGATAACATAGACATAGAAGGTCTTTGGATGTGATCTCTTGCCAGAGCAGTGATGTTGCTGAATTAAAATTCATCTGCCTCTAATAAAAACTTGGGTTAATAGATCCACATATGACATGAAACTCTTGTCATGTAAAAAGTATTAACTCTGGTGCAAATCTGAGCTTATTTTAATAGTTCTAGGATTTTATAAGTGATGGTGTCTTGGTGAATAATAAATTCTTGTTTAATACTGAGTGTCAGAATTTAGTTTAGGATGGGAATTAATCTATTTTTGGCCACCAAATTATGCCTTTGAAATATGTTTGTCATATTTCATTACTTTATTTGTTACTGCCTATAGATTTTCCATAAAATCTGGTTTAAAGAACTTATCTAATTAGTCTATGATTATTTTTATGGAGAGAAGTAGGTGTTGATGTGGTGTTAACATGAAAATAGTCCACATGATTGATTCTTTATAAGTGGATCAAAGATAGTAATGGCCAAAACTTTGAGAGATATTTCTTCATATAGATGTTCTAGAAATCAAACAATATTTTATTCTTGGCATCTTAATTACTAAACCAGTTGTAGCTTTCAAATATAATTTAAATCTGTTAAATATTTGACTATGAGGAATTGTTTTTCCTTCTTGAAAGGCTCTTCTTGCTGGGATTGTGCATATCTTAATTTTCTGCCAAGTCATTTTCAGACTCCTTCATGAATTCTTCTTATGCCTGGTGTTTAAATACTGATTTTATCCTACAATTTTCCATGCCTTGACCATTTCTCCTTTATATATACATGTTATACATGCTAATCCATAATTATTCCATTACCAAGATAATAATTATTTAATTACACAAAACTATGTATTATCATAAGAAAGGTATACATCACTGGACATTTACATCCGGACATAATTTTACCATATTTTTCTCATACAAGAGATGAAGAATATATTCTTTATACATATCTAAATGTTTTCTGGTGACACTGCACATGTACTAAGTGTGGATGAAGAGATTACTCACATAGTCATTCTGTATAATTTTATGTGAACTTGAAACAAATTAAAGTCATTTGAGAGGAGAAATCCTCAATTGAAAAAAGAAATGCTTATATAAGATCAAACTGTAGGCAAGCTTGTAGGGTGTTTTCTTAATTAGTGATTGTTGGAGGAGGGTCCTGACCATTGTGGGTGGTGCTATCCCTGGGCTGGTGATTCTGGGTTTTATAAGAAAGCAAGCTGATCAAACAAACCATTATGAACAAGCCAGTAAGTAGCAGCCTTCCATAGCCTCTTCATCAGCTCCTGCCTCTAGATTTTGACCCTATTTGAGTTCCTATCCTGACATACTGTGATGATGAACAATGATATGAAAGTGTAAGCTAATTAAACCCTTTCCCCCCCAACTTGCTTGTTCTTCATGGTGTTTCACTGCAGTAATAATAATAATAATAATAATAATAATAATAATAATAATAATAAACCAAACTAAGACAATAGTAAAAATTTTTAGAGGAAACAATGTAGGCTTTTAGGTGGTGAAGCAAATATTATGATTTCCTTGCATGGATAAGTTGAATGAGTTGAACTCCCTTCTGGACCTAAAGTAGGGAATATTCAAGCTTTCTTACCAAGTTTTTCAGGTTTAGTGAGAGAGATGGTAAGGTTTACAAGTTTTCATCAATCAGACAGCAAAAGTAGAGTCATGTTCCTTATTAAAGACTTGCTTCTTAAATCATGTTGATTTAAACTTGACCACTAATACATGTAAATCATGAAATCTATAGTGTTAGCCCACCATCTATGACGTCTAAATGATAAAATTTTCAGGTTGATACTTCTACTTGGATGTCTGGTAAGACCAACCTATTCAAAACTGAATTCTTATTCCAACTCTGTGAATGACCTCTCAATCTACTTAGTGTTTAGAAACATGAGAGATAACCTAAAGGTATTTTTCTTCCCATCCCTTCCATGCTCATTCCTATTAGGGAGAAAATCTTTGCTGATCCTTTATAGGTCACCATAATCTACCTCATGCTGTAAGGGTCTATAATTTGCAAAGAATGATACCCCAGACTCAAATAATATGCAACAGTAAAGAGCACTTATTCTACAGAGAACCTGCATGCAAAGGTCCATCACACTTCAGGATGGAAGACTGAGATGGACTGTGCAGGGTCAGTTTAAAGACTGTTAGGGCAGGAGAGGGGGACTCTTACCTTTCTTTCCTTTGATAGATAGTTCTATCCCCTTGATTGGTGGGTTCTATCTCCAGGGGTATAGGTGCCTTTGTGATTGGTTAAAAATCTGGGAGGATTGGGGTGGGGTCTTTTGCTAATTCACTATACTTGGCTCAAGCTAGGTGGTAGGGCAGCTTCTACAGCTCTTCTGCCCACGAGGTTGGCTCAGGTTAAGTGGTGGTGCAGCTTCATGATTGGCTGTTGGAGAGGTATGGCTTTTCCTAGAACTGACTTGTTCCAGACTTTTCCAGTTCAGGGAAGCAGAAACTTAAGCCTAGTCTTTCAAATTGCCAGTTTGCAGCCTGTCATGGAGTTAGCCTGACTCTGGCTAACTCTGTCCTGTCAATGTCAGTCTCCTGTTGTCTCTTGTTGAAAGAACCATTTTCTCATGTCTACTGCATGACTTTCCATGCCTACTACAATTGAAATCTTAATCTAAATAAGTGTGGTCTGTCAATTTGATATGTAAAAGTTATTATTCTTTTTATTGGATTTTTTATTTACATTTCAAATGTTATCCCCTTTCCTGTTCCCTCCCCCCCCGAAACCCCTATTCCATCCCCCTCCACTTGCTTCTATGAGGGTGTTCAACTACCCACCCACTTCCACCTCACCGCCCTGGGATTCCCCTACACTGGGGCATCAAACCTTCCCAGGACCAAGCGCCTCTCCTTCCATTAATTCCAGATAAGGGCATCCTCTGCTACATATGTGACTGGAGCCATTGGTCCCTCCATGTGTACTCTTTGGTTGGTAGTTTAGTCCCTGGGAACTCTTGGGAGGTTCAGGGGTTCTGGTTGATTGATATTATTGTTTTTCCTATGGGGTTACAATTCCCTTCAGCTCCCTTGGTACTTTCTCTACCTCCTCCATTGGGGACCCTGTGCTCAGTCCAATGGTTGGCTGAGAGCATCTGCCTCTGTATTTGTCAGGCACTGGCAAAGCCTCTCAGTAAAAAGCTATACCACGTTCCTGTCAGCAAGCACTTCTTGGCATCCTCAATAGTGTCTGGGTTTGGTGTCTGTATATGGGATGGATTCCCCAGGTTGTGCAGTCTCTGAATGGCCTTTCCTTCAGTCTCTGCTCCACACTTTGTCCCCGTATTTCCTTTAGACAGGAGCAATTTTAGTTTAAAAATTTGTGAGATGAGTGGGTGGCCCTATCCCCCAACTAGGGGCCTTGCCTAATCACTGGATATGTTCTCTACAGGTTCTCCCTCCCCTTTGTTGGGCATTCCAGCTAATCTCATGCCTGTTGGGTCCTGGGAGCCTCTTGCTTTCATGGCATCTGGGACTTGCTGGTGGCTACCCCTAGTTTCCCATCTCCCATTGCTACACACCTCTTTTGAAATTCCTGACCCTCTCTCTGTATATCATCCCTTCTCCTCCCACACCTGATCCTGCAACCCTTTTACTCCCTCTCCCTCCTCTCCTCCTCCCAAGTCCCTCCTACCCTCTACCTCCCTGGAGTAATTTGTTCTTCCTTCTAAGAAGGATTGAAGCATCCACATTTTGGTCTTCCTTCTCCTTGAGCTTCATATGGTCTGTGAATTGTATTTTGGGTATTCTGAGCTTTTGGGCTGTCTTAGTTAGGGTTTTACTGATGTGAACAGACACCATGACCAAGGCAAGTCTTATAAAAACAACATTTAATTGGGGCTGGCTTACAGGTTCAGAGGTTCAGTCCATTATCATCGAGTTGGGAGCATGGCAACATCCAGGCAGGCATGGCACAAGCAGAGCTGAGAGTTTCACATCTTCATCCAAAGGCTGCTAGTGGAAGACTGACTTCCAGGCAAGTAGGGTGAGGATCTTATGCCCACACTGACAGTGACACACCTACTCCAACCAGGTCACACCTATTCCAACAAGGACACACCTCCAAATGGTGCCACTCCCTGGCCCAAGAATATACAAACCATCACATGGGCTAATATCCACTTATCAGTGAGTGCATACCTTGTGTGTTCTTTTGTGACTGGATTACCTCACCCCGGATGATATTTTCTTTCTTTTTTTTTTTTTTTTTTTTTTTTTTTTTTTTTTTTTTTTTTTTTTTTTTTTTTTTTTTTTTTTTTTTTTTTTTTTTTTTTTTTTTTTTGGATGATATTTTCTAATTCCATCCATTTGCCTAAAAATTTCATGAAGTCATTGTTTTTAATAGCTGAGTAGTAATCCATTGTGTAAATGTACCACCTTTTCTGTATCCATTACTCTGTTGAAGGACATCTGGGTTCTTTCTAGCTTCTGGCTATTATAAATAAGACTGCTATGAACATAGTGAAGCATGTGTCATTGTTATATGTTGGAGCATCTTTGGGTAAATGCACAGAAGTGGTATAGCTGGGTCTTCACCCACATTCATAAAAGAAACTTTACTAAAGCTCAAAGCACACATTGCACTTCGCACAACAATAATGGGAGACTTCAACACCCGACTCTCACCAATGAACAGATTATGGAAACAGAAATGAAACAGAGACACAGTGAAACTAACAGAAGTTATGAACCAAATGGATTTAACAGATAGCTATAGAACATTTCATCCTAAAACAAAAGAATATGTACCTCATGGTACCTTCTCCAAAACTGATTATATAATGGGTCACAAAACAGGCCTCAACAGATACAAGAAGATTGAAATAATCCCATGCATCCTATCAGATCACCACAGACTAAGGCTGGTCTTCAATAACAACAAAAACAACAGAAAGCCCACATGCACATGGAATCTGAACAACACTCTACTCAATGATAACTTGGTCAAGGAAGAAATAAAGAAATTAAAGACTTTATAGAATTTAATGAAAAAATGAAGCCACAACATACCCAAACTAATGTGACTCAATGAAAGCAGTTCTAAGAGGAAAACTCAAAGCTCTGAGTGCCTCCAAAAAAGAAACTGGAGAGAGCATGTACTAGCAGTTTAACAGTACAGCTGAAATCTCTAGAACAAAAAGAAGCAAATATACCCAAGAAGAGTAGACAGCAGGAAATAATTAAACTCAGGGCTGAACTCAACCAAGTAGGAACAAAAAGAACTATACAAAGAATCAACAAAACTAAGAACTGGTTCTTTGAGAAAATCAACAAGATAGATAAACCCTTAGCCAGACTAACCAGAGGGCACAGAGACAGTATCCTAATTAACACAATCAGAAAGGAAAAGGAAGACAACAACAGAAACCAAGGAAATTTTAAAAAATCAGCATATTCCACTATATAAACCTATTCTTTTCAAAATAAATAAAATGTGGGGCTGGAGAGATGGCTCAGCAGTTAAAAATACTGACTGCTCTTCTGAAGGTCCTGAGTTCAAATCCCATCAACCACATGGTGGCTCACAGCCATCTGTAATGAGATCTGACACTCTCTTCTGGTATGTCTAAAGACACCTACAATGTACTTACATATAATAATAAAAAATAAATCTTAGGGCCAGAGTGAGCAGGGCCAGAGGGAGCAGAGGTCATGCGTTTGATTCCCACCAACCACATAATGACTCACAACCATCTGTACAGCTTCAATGTACTCATATACATAAAATAAATAAATCTTTAAAAAATAAATAAAATCTGTTATTGTTGATCAACAGGTTAAGTATCACATATCTTAGAATGGGTAGAACACATTTGTATTTAGCCAGCAACTTTTTGTTGTTGTTTTTGTCTACACCTCTGTACTGCCTGTCATTCTTTCACATTTACTTTAGGTTTAAGTAACATCAAAATTCTTGTGATTCTTTTTTTTTTTTTTCATTTTTTTTCAACTTTTATTAGATATTTTCTTCATTTACATTTCAAGTGTTATCCAGAAAGTTCCCTATATCCTCCCCCCTCCCGGCCCTGTTACCCTACCCACCCGCTCCCACCCCCTGGCCCCGGCATTCCCCTGTATTGGGGCATATAAAGTCTGCATAACCAAGGGGCCTCTCTTCCCACTGATGGCCAACTAGNTATTCCAGATGAACTTGCTAATTGTCTTTTCTAGATCCTTGAAGAATTGAGTTGGAATTTTGATGGGGATTGCATTGAATCTGTAGATAGCTTTTGGCAAGATAGCCATTTTTACTATATTGATTCTGCCAATCCATGAGCATGGGAGATCCTTCCATCTTCTGAGATCTTCCTCAATTTCTTTCTTCAGAGACTTGATTCTTAAAATGACCTAAAACCACTATTTGTCCACGTTCCTTTTTATGTGGCACTCCTTTTATTCAAGATCTGTTATGCCTCTTTTTCTAGATAATCCTCTTTATTTCTCTAAACAATGCCAATAACCTTTCCTCTGTGAGGATTTCTTTTATTTTTTAGGCTGCATTATTAATGCAGCACTATATATAATGAGTATAGTAAGTATAGAATCATTTATTCTGTGCTTAATTGTTATGTTTCTTACATACAGTATTTTGGGAAACTGAGTACTATGGAGTGCTCAATCCTAATGAGACATCTCTACCACACACCCTGCCCCCAGTGCTCAGAGATCATTGTACAAGAGGAGGCCAGAAAGATTGCAAGAGCCCAGAAGCACTGGATGACTACAAAGACTCTGTTTTCTGAACAAGATAGTGCAGATGCACATAAAAACTCAGTCACTTTAGCAGTATGCACAAGACCTGCACAAGCTCAAGTCAGATAAAATCTTAGCATGGAGGAGGAAGGTGAGCATGAAGTTCCACCTTTTGCTCAGGAGCTATTGGCATTTGAAAGTTGCTGGGAATTCAGTCATTTTCTTTGAGTGCACGGCCCCTGGTTGGTAGCACACTATAGTAGGATGTCACATACCCAAGAGTATATAGGCAGCACTTATTGGACTTGAGGGATTTTTAAAGTATATACATATATATGTGTGTGTGTGTGTGTGTGTGTGTATATATATATATATATATATATATATATATATATATATATACTTTATACAGACATATATATATACTTTATATATATACTTTATACATATACATACATACACACACACACATATATATATATATTTATGTTACAAAGTTAAATGAACACAAAATATGGTCACTATGGGATGGAAGATGGATGTAGTAAGAGATGGGGAGGATATGAGTATGATGAAAACACAATGTATGAAATTCTCAAAGAATCAATAAAAATATTATAAAATGAGTGTTAATATCCATGTATTAAATACTATAGGATTAACATTAAAAAGCTGCAGTGAGTTACTAAGGATTACTGTTATGAAGTAGTTGAACTCTCAGTATATCATCCAAATATCACGTAGTTTGATACACTTAATGATCTTTCTTTATAGTCACTTTATTGTGACTTTATTTATAATCACTATTTTATTTATTTATAGTCACTGTTGTATTTCTTAGAGAAAACATACAGTAGAGAACTTCACATATGTATAGTGTGTTGAAGAGACTAGGATGTATGAGGCCAACACTGAACAAATGTCAAAGGATACTATAACATGGGTGTTATATTTGTGTTACAAAGTTAAATCAAGCAATTATATTCAAAATCTGCATAGTTAAGTAGGGTTGAAAATAAAGATAAATTTATACTATGTAAAAACATATGTGAGGAATGGTTACTGCTTCTTAAAAACAATCAAACAATTGAAATGAAAACAGCATAAAAGATCTGTAAGCATCCTATTCCACAGCATCCAGGTCCACCACTTACATCTTGAATGGTCTATAAAGAGAAATGACTTTAGATTCTGCCATCTGTTCCTTGCATCAAGAATACCACAGAAAGCACAGAGAATGTGTTTTATGCAAGAACTGTCACACAAAAAGCAGAAGTTATGGCTAAAATTGTAGTGCTCAAACTGAGGCGAGCTGAACAATAGCCAAAGACGGAGAAGTTCTAACACCTGGCAGGTCAGGGAAAGGAAGATGAGCAAATGAATTTTGCAGTTTAGCTAGCATTCAAAGATAAAGTCATCAAGAGCATACAACTTCTATACTCCATTGTCAATTTGGAAGTGTCATTTTTTTTTTTGCACTCCAATCTTCTCATCTGTAGTCTCTTCTTTCCTATGAATCTTCCTCATCCTTTATGATATAGTTCAAATCCTATTTTGTGTGATGCCCCCAGGCACTCCAGTTAGCACTGGAAATCTACCCTTGTTGCTTTCAAAAAGCCATATTTATATGTCGATTTAGCACTTTTTAGCTAGAATCGAAGCCAGGTGTGAGCTGCTTTAGCACAGAGAACAGTGTTGTTTTGTTTCATATTTCTATGTTCAAACCAACCATTCAGTGCAGGACTGAGCTGACGAGAGGCTCCCATTGAACGCTTTCTGAATTGAAATAGATTTGTAGAGATTAAGAAATGACTCAATTATAAATATTTTTCTTACCCAAAATGACTTGTTCCTTTAAGGACAAGTTTGACAAAATCAGTAATTCTCAAATAATTTTCTCTGAGATCTTCTGTACTTTACTTTTTGCTGAAATTTTAGCTCTGAATTGCATTCTTTGCTAGTAAAAATGACTCTGTAAGAGGGAAAGCTCGGATGTTACATGGAATTTTGGCTGAGTTGTGCTTTATTCTCCTTCGACTTTCCCAACTGTCAACCTTGTTTCCAGGTTTCCTCAAAAGTATCTGTTGACCATGCCATGTTTGCTATAGCTAGGAAGAGTCTCTTGGCAAGTAAGTCTTTGCTATTTAAAAAAAAAAAACCTGGAGATAAAGTAGCCTAGAAGTGAACCTAAAATTCCGTTGTGTGGGAGAAATGAACAAGACATTGGAATAAGAAAAAAAAATTAAGAGGGGTAAAACTGATAGAGCAAGGAAGGAAATTATCATTATTTTAAAAGTTTATAAACTTCCTGCATTAGCTTCTCTATTTTATACCCAAACATACATATTTTCTTAAGGCAATTTGGAAAACCAGAAGAAACCAAGCAGTGTCGTTGTGATATATGTTCACAGAGACCATGACAACAACTATCAGTTTTGATAGGAGCTGCATCTTCATATCCAATTGAATGGTAAAGGCTACAAGTAAGAGAAAACTTAAACCAACAGGACTCAAGAAACATTGTATTTGTTAATAACTGTGACATGACAGTCAACAACATTTAGAGGGAAAATACTTCATTTATTTTTGCAATTTGTTTTTTAAATCAGAGAACAAGGTTTTTAATGTAATATATGTTGGTTCTCTTCAAGGTTATAAGATGACTGTGGTAGTTATGCCATGAACCTTTGGCACATGGTAAATTAAAGGAAAGAAAAAAAATCATAGCTTTTTTTTGTTTCTCTTTAGGAGTTAAGAAACATTTCTCAGATATAAATTGAATGTACTACCAATCATAATGTTTTCCTTTTTAATCATACTTGCTAGTCACTGAACAGGATATGTTAGTGTTGGAATCACTGTTACTATAACCACTGAAAGTAAGGATGGTGCATGCCTACCTGATGGAGAGAGAACTGAGCACTGAAACACCATGTAAAGGTGCCTAGTAATCCAAAGGGGGAGGGGGCAAGTCTTCTGGAGAAGTAAACCAAATTGGATGCTATGATCATTTTTTATGTTCAAACTAAAATCCATAAAACCAGAAATGTTAGTGGTATTTAGAAAGCAGGAGTGCACATACAACACACACACACACACACACACACACACACACTCATTTTATTGCCACAGTTCTGAGGACAGATGTTATGCTTATGGATTATCATAGAAGAGGAGAGTATTCTAAGGTGATGGGTTAAGGAGGATAATAAGGGAACATGAGAGAGTTACCAGTCTTGGGAGGATAAGGTAGAAGAATTGATAAGGACATACAAATTGTCAGGAAAGTATGGCATTAATAGACAACACTAAAAGACTGAGTGACATTGCCACAGTGAAACGCCTCTCTGTATTGACTTTTTTTCTATGTAAGTTTGTTCATTACTCACATACATAACACATAAAACCGGGAGAGAATTGATGGTGACTCCTCTGTCATTCTAGTCATAAGTGATAATCTTTCTTAAACACATAATTACATGAGTGTACCTTCATTCTCCTCACTAAGCGGTGCATTTTCATTGACATTTTAAATTTGATGTTTGATGATTATTAGGAAATGCTAGACCTCCCACAACATAGGGCATGACTCGGGCTATTTTATTTCAGTG
>LR755127.1:6032043-6047854 GCA_902729485.2 Mus minutoides
GGTGACTTTGCTTCCATTTGTTCTAGAGCTTGCAGATGTGCTGCCAAGCTATTGGTGTAAGCTCTCTCCATTTTCTTTTTGTAGGAACTCAGAGCTATGAATTTACCTCTCAGGAATGCTTTCATTGTGTCCCATAAGTTTCGGTATGTTGTGGCTTCATTTTCATTAAACTCTAGAAAGTCTTTAATTTCTTTCTTTAAGGAATATCTGTTTTTAATGCTGTTTTGTCAATGGATATAACTAGCAGTTTTAATGAAACAAGGCTTTGTTATTCCAGACCTTCTTCATATTACCAGATATTTAGCATTCTTTATTGTTTCTACAAAATCTATTGCCTATACAAATAAACCCTATAAAGGATAAGGAAGTGCCTCATTTTTTATATCATGTATGTATATGCAAATGTATTCATTTTCTCCCGTTTTCTTAAAATAGTTTTGGAGTACAAATATTTCTAACTTGACAGTTTTGACATTTAAAAAAAAAAAAAAAACTTCTACTTTGTAAAAGTTCCTTTATAAAAAGAAGCTACAGCCTGGGAGAAAACATTTCAAATTATTTATCCAAAAGGGATTCATACCTAAGTTACATTAAAGAACACTCTAACGCAACCAAAAATAGATGCAAATAGCATTTGATAAAATGTCAGAACTAGATTTTTATTTTATTCTAATGTCAATTGTTCTCTCTCTGTCTCTATGTCTCTGTATCTTTCCTTCCCTCCCTGCCCCCGTCCCGTGTGTGTGTGTGTGTGTATGTCTGTGTGTATATTGAGGATTGAATTTATGAACTTGACTGTGTTAGACACTGGCCCCAACAATGTAAATTTCTTGATTTTGGCATTGTATTATAAATTTGAGATATAACCTCGATATGAAATTTGGTGAAATGATAGTAGAACTTATTTATACTTTCTTTGCAACTTACTGTAATTGTATAAGGATATTAAATGTAAAGTTTAAAAACTCTATTACTATTTCTGGGACACTCATCTTAATTATTTTCATATGTATTCTCATCTATCTTTTAAAGAATGCTGTATGTTCTAATTTTTGAGATTTACTTTAAACTTTTAATTATGTGTATGGGTGTCAGGGGATTGGGCTTGTGCCTGTGGATGTCAGTAGTGTCAGATTCTCCCTGGTGCTGGAGTTACAGGCATTTGGAAGCTACCAATTGTGTGTGCTAGACATTAAACTCAAGTCCTCTGAACAATAAGTATGTGCTTTTATCCACTGAGCCATCACTCAAGCCCTGTTATAAATGTCTTATGTTTTATACCTGTTACTTTTAATGGTTTATGTGTTTATTCTGTTACCTACTAGTTTCCAATTTCTCATTCCTCATGCGTTGTTACTGGCATATTATAATTTTTAAACATAGATGATAATTTTTAATAGAACTTTGTTTTTGTTAATTCTTCAGAGTCCACATTAAAGTATAGTTCTTCTATGATATATTTCTGTTTGCTTCTCCAGCCTGCTGGGAAGTGATATCCAATCTGGTCTATGTTTAAATTAACTTTCACTTGAGCTTTTGACTATACAAATATGAATCTTTAAAGACTACTTTGTATATTTATATAAGTAGCAGGTTACGGGAAGCAAGTTTTCTGTTTCCTTCTTTATCATAGTTAGATTTTTTTTCCCATTTATCCCAGTCTAAGAGTGTGAGAGGTGTGGACACCTCGCATAAAGAGAAAGAGCAAGGGAGGATGATGACCTATATCAACCTTCACATAGACTGGGTAGAGACCTATCCTTCATACCATGTGCAGGCTTGAAAGAATGCCAACAATGTTGGCAAAACCCCAAGTTTCAAAGTTGCTTATGGCACTTGCCCCATTCTTCCTCTCTCCTGAATTCTTGATTCGTCTTGATTTTCCTTTAAATTTTTTTTTTTTGGTTCCACTGATTTTCTACTTTTATATGCACCCAACAATGATAATTCCCTTTGAATTTTATCAAGCATTTTAATATTTCAATAGAAAGGGTAATTCATACTATATGTTCTAACATAGAGCCCAAAATGAAAGCCTGTCAATTTTTTTTCTTGTATATGGTTTTACAAAGTCAGTATTTTTGTGATCTTTAGCCTTCCAGAAAACACTGACCCCATAAATGCCACCTCCTATAACTCCATGTGTCACAAAGCAGTGCCTTTATTCTAATTAGTTTCCCTTTAAAGGCTAGTCTTTATTCAAATTTATACCCATAAAAACTTAAACTAGATGGTCCCATTTGAAAAATGACATTGACATCCATGAGCGACATATAAAATATGAGAGTCAAAATAATTCTAAATTATTTTTAAAGAGGGTGATATAAGCATAAAGTCTTGGTGGCAGAAAATTAAGAATGAAAATATCTTTGCTAGCTATAAACAAAGTTCTTGCTAGCTATAAACAAAGTTCAAAGAGCACACGTGCAGTCAGTCAGTTATTAGGCAATCAGGAATTCTTGGCTTCAGAGTAACTACAAATATAAATAAGGACCCAAATGTTTTCATTAATATCTCTTTTGGAAAATTTTGCCTACTGATTCTCTAAAAGGTTAATATTGAATTAGATTTTTACCAGAAGAATCCAGCAATTCCATTTGCTTTTCAAATGTATTATTTAGCCTGAGCTTTTTTCTCTGTCCTGAAGTGAATACTGGAGTTGGACTTAATTGATGGTAAAACAAATTCTCATTAAACCTGAGGGAAACAACTTCTTCTTAAGTAAGTCCCTGCCTTCTTTTCTTTATAAGAGTTAGTGGTTTGAGTAATTTCTTCCTTTCTCCTGGTATAAATCTCTGATAGCAAATATCAGAAGGCACTGTCTAATATTTGTGCATCTTCTCTCCTGGAAAATTACCCAATCCCAGTGATGGGTAATGATAACAATACTCTACTAAGGTTTTACAAATATTAAAATGTAACTTAGAGATGCATCTGCATGTGCAGACATTTAAAAAAGCAAATGGTGATAGAAGTGTCACTTAAAACTTCAGACAACTTTAATTGGAATGGAAAAGCTAAACTGAGATATTAAAAGGAAAAATATAAAAAGCTTCGTGAGCAATTATGCAATGTAGTCAGAATTAGCATCGCAGAAATAAATCTAAGAGTGGCTATTTAAATACATAAGCAATAAATTAAAGGTGGTTTGTAAGTATGACAGTAAAGTGACTACAAATATCAAGTTCTTTACAGTTACTCCTTTGTAACACTCTTTTCTTTGCTAATTTTGTC
This sequence comes from Mus minutoides, assembly GCA_902729485.2. Lineage (NCBI taxonomy): Eukaryota > Metazoa > Chordata > Mammalia > Rodentia > Muridae > Mus > Mus minutoides. Next base: position 6,035,278 of record LR755127.1, read on the forward strand.
TGACTACTAATATCTGTGATACTGACTGAATTTCCAAGAAACTTTCAAACTTAAGGATGACAGAGATTAATTATCCCCACATAATAACACTAGAGCCCAAATACCGCCAGTTACTCACTCAGGGTGCAATGACGAGACACTTCATCATGTTAATCAGCACATAAGTTTACTTTGTTACACAGAAAGCTTACTAAAAGGAGGAAGATTTTAGTACAATTTTGACCTAGAGACTTGAAGCTGACATTTTTTTTCACTCTTGCATCCAGATCTGTTTTTAGGTACTGGTATATGTTGCTCTTTAATTAAATGCTTCCTCTGAAGTTTCAGATACACAGAGTAAGCTAAATCATGGAGAGCTGACTACCAGACATAGTCTTCAACTAACAATTATCTGCTATTTATGTAAAAACCTCTCTGCTCCCTGAAAGCTCAAGTGGAAGAACTAGAGGGCTGGCTTCTGATTCTTCCTAGCCTCAGTTGCTTATTTCTTTCTTTCTTTCTTTTTTTTTTTTTAGACTTAATTTTATTTTATTTTTTAAATTATTTTTTCTTTATTAGATATTTTCTTCATTTACATTTCAAGTGTTATCTAGAAAGTTCCCCATACCCTCCTCCATCCCCGCCCTGCTCCCCTACCCACCCCCTCCCACNATATTGGATATCAGTCCCCTATCAGATTTAGGATTGGTAAAGATCCTTTCCCAATCTGTTGGTGGCCCTTTTGTCTTGTTGACAGTATCTTTTGCCTTACAGAAGCTTTGCAACTTTATGAGGTCCCATTTGTCAATTCTTGATCTTACAGCACAAGCCTTTGCTGTCCTATTCAGGAATTTTTCCCCAGTGCCCATATATTCAAGGCTTTTCCCCACTTTCTCCTCTATAAGTTTCAGTGTCTCTGGTTTTATGTGGAGATCCTTCAACCACTTAGACTTGACCTTAGTACAAGGAGATAAGAATGGATCAATTCCCAGTCTTCTACATGATAACCGCCAGTTGTGCCAGCACCATTTGTTGAAAAGGCTGTCTCTTTTCCACTGGATGTTTTAGCTCCCTTGTCAAAGATCAGCTATAGACTTCTCAATAACTATGTTTTCCTTTCTGGCCCTCTTGCTCCCCTGCCAATGCATCCTGGCTTATAATGAACCTACATTTTATTTCGGAAGTACTATGCTCTTTGATGAGCCTTTAATGTCACAGCAGGTAGCTTGTTTCATTTACTTATAAGTAATTCATGGGGAAGAAACATGAACAAATCTCCTCACTGTCTTTTCTGCTAAGATACTCTATCATCGATTGTGATATTGGCATTTACTTCAATTTTTTTTGGTACTCCTGAAATATACTACTTCCTGTGGACATTGCCATTTTTTATTAGATATTTTATTTACATTTCAAATGTTATCTCCTTTCCTGGTTTCCCCTCCCAAAATCCCCCTATCCCACCCCCTTCTCGCCCAGCTTCTATGAGGGTGTTCCCCAACTTACACACCCACTCCCACCTAAACTGCCCTGGGATTCCCCTACACTGGGGCATTAAGCCCCTTCCCATGAGCAAGGGCCTCTCCTCCCATTGATGCCAGACAAGGCCATACTCTGTTAGATATGCAGCTGGAACCATGGTTCCTTCCTCCTCGTGTACTCTTTGGTTGGTGGTTTAGTCCCTGGGAGCTCTGGGGGTTCTTGTTGATTGATATTGTTGTTATTGTTGTTCCTCCTATGGGGTTGCAAACCCCTTCAGCTCCTTCAGTTCTTTCTCTAACTCCTGCATTGGGGACTCCATGCTCAGGCCAATGGTTGGCTGTGAGCATCTTCCTCTGTATTTGTCAGGTTCTTGTAGATCCTCTTAGGAGACAACTATATCAGGCTCCTGTCAGCAAGCACCTCTTGGCATCCACAATAGTGTCTGGGTTTGGTAACTCTATATGAAATGGATCCCCAGGTGGGGCAATCTCTGGCTGGCCTTTCCTTCAGTCTCTGCTCAACATTTTGTCTCTGTATTTCCTCCTGTGGGTATTTTGTTCCCCCTTCTAAGAAGAACTGAAGTATCCATACTTGGTGCTTCGTTTTCTTGAGCTTCATATGGTCTGTGAATTATATCTTGGGTATTCCAAGCTTTTGTACTAATATCCACTTATCAGTGAGTGCATACCATATGTGCTTGTTTGTGATTGGGTTACCTCACTCAGCATGATATTTTCTAGTTCTATCCATTTGCCTATAATTTCATGAAATCATTGTTTTTAATAGCTGAGTAGTAGTCCATTGTGTAAATGTACCACATTTTCTGTATCCATTCCTCTGTTGAAGGACATCTGGGTTCTATCCAGATCCTGAGTATTATAAATGAGGCTGCTATTAACATAGTGGAACATGTGTTCTTGTTACATGTTGGAGCATCTTTTGGATATATGCCCAGGAGTGGTATAGCTGGGTCCTCAGGTAGCGCTATGTCCAATTTTCTGAGGAACCGCCATGTGATAGGCAGCCTATTTTGGTTGAATGAGGTTTGCTCTGGTGAAGCAAGCCATATTCCCAGAATCAGGTGCCTGACACTACACAGCCCCCAACTCCATAATTCTGTGACTATAAGTCACACAGACAATGTCCCAAGCTTCTGGCATTCTGGCTAGACTCTACCCCCACAGTTACCTGACTATAGCCAGGTGTGCTCCTCCCCACAGCTCTCTTTAAGCTCTCACAATTTTTACTCTCTAGCCCTTCTTCTCTCTCTTCCTTCCCCCCTCTCTCCACATGGCCATGGCTGGCCTCTCTCTTTCTACCTTCTCTCCTTACCCCTACCTTTCTACACTACAGCTCTAAAACCATGGACTGTCTCTGCTCATCAAGGCCCTCCATGCTTGAAAAATGGGATAGGCTTTCTCAGAACAAGCCGAATCTAACCTCCCACCACAAGGCCTTCATGTGCTCCAGCCATGGACTGAACCAAGGACTTCTGCTCCTGTGAGAACCATCCAGAGCCCCCATCTCTCCCCCTGCCCTTTCCTCCCTTTGGTCCCAGGGCTGACTGAACCGCCCCTGGGCCCCCCCATTCTGTTCTCAGGTCTTCCACAGTGTCCAGCGATGTCTGGGATGCTGAAGGCTGAGAACCTGGTACTTAGGACTGCCCCTTATCCACCACCTACCGAGCTGGAGTTTAGTGGCTTCACACAGCCAGACACCCACCATTTCTGTGTCCGACTGCGCAGAGCACTGGAACTCTGGCAGGACACAGGTTTTCCCCCACTCCCTTTATTCCCCCAGCACCCACAGCCCTATATGGCCAGACTGATTTCCAGAGGGGTTGTACCAGTTTGCATTCTTAGCAGCAGTGGAGGAGTGTTGCTCTTTCTCCACAACCCCACCAGCATCTGCTATCACCTGAGTTTTTTATCTTAGCCATTCTGACTGGTAAGAGGTGTAATCTCAGGGTTGTTTGATTTGCATTTACCTGATGAGTAAGGATGTTGAACATTTCTTTAGATGCGTCTCAGCCATTTGGTATTCCTCAGTTGAGAATTCTTTGTTTAGCTCTGTACCCCATTTTTAATAGTATTATTTGGTTCTCTGGAGTCTAACTTCTTGAGTTCTTTGTATATATTAGATATTAGCCCTCTATTGGATATAGGGTTGGGAGAGATTTTTTTTCCCAATCTTTTGGTTGCTGTTTTGTCCTACTGACAGTTTCCTTTGCCTTTCAGAAACTTTGCAATTTTATGAAGTCCCATTTGTTAATTCTTGATCTTAGAGCGTAAGCCATTGATGTTCTGTTCAGGATGTTTTCCCCTGTGCCCATGTACTCAAGGATCTTCCCCACTTTATTTTCTTTTATGAGTTTTAGTGTATCTGGCTTTATGTGGAGGTCCTTGATCCACACAGAATTGAGCTTTGTACAAGGAGATGAGAAGGGATCAATTTGCATTCTTCTACATGCTGACCTCCAGTTGAACCAGCATCATTTTTTGAAAATGCTCTCTTTTATCCACTGGATGGTTTTAGCTCCTTTGTCAAAGATCAAGTGACCATCGGTGTGTGGGTTCATTTTGGGGCCTTCAATTCTGTTACATTGACCTGTCAATTTCTGTACCATGCAGGGTTTTTTTTTTTTTTTTTTTTTTTTTTTTTTTTTTTTTTTTTTTTTTTTTTTTTTTTTTTTTTTTTTTTTTGTCACTATTGCTTTATAGTACAGCTTGAGGTCAGGGATAGTGATTCCCCCAGTAGTTTTTTAATTGTTGAGAATAGTTTTCAACATCCTGGGGTTTTTGTTATTCCAGATGAATTTGCAAATTTCTATTTCTAACTCTGTGAAGAATCAATGAAAACAGGAGCTGGTTCTTTGAGAAAATCAACAAGATAGATAAACCCTTAGCCTGACTAACAAGAAGACATAGAGACACTATCCAAATTAACAAAATCAGAATTGAAAAGGGAGACATAACAACAGAAACTTAGGAAGTCATCAGATCCTACTATAAAATGCCATACTCAATAAAACTGAAAAATCTGGATAAAATGGGCAATTTTCTAGCCAGAAAGCATGTACCAAAGTAAATGAGTATCAGATAAACCATCTAAACAGTTCTATAACCCCTAAAGAAATAGAAGCAGTCATTAATAATCTCCCAAACAAAAAAAGCCCAGGATCAGATGGATTTAGTGAAGAATTCTATCAGACCTTCAAAGAAGACCTAATACCAATACTCTTTAAACTATTTCATGAAATAGAAACAGAAGGATCACTACCCAATTCATTCTTTGAGGCCACAATGATGCTTATACCTAAACCATAAAACGACCCAACAAAAGAAAGAAATATTCTGACCAATTTCCCTTATGACTATTGATGCAAAAATACTCAATAAAATTCTTGAAAACCAAATCCAAGAACATATCAAAATGATCATGTATCATGATTTAGTAGGCTTCATACCAGGGATGCAGGGATGGTTCAGTATACAGAAATACATCATTGTAATCCACTAAATAAACACACTAAAAAAGGAAACCACATGATCATCTCCTTAGATGCTGAGAAAGCATTTGACAAAATTCAACACCCCTACATGGTAAAAGTCTTGGAAAGATCAGGAATTCAAGGCAAATACCTAAACATAGTAGAAGCAATATACAGTAAACCAGTAGCCAACATCAAACTAAATGAAAAGAAACTTGAAACAATCCCACTAAATCAGGGCCTAGACATTGTCATTTTAATGTGCTTGCCACTATATGGCACATTTCAGGACATTATCACACATAGAAACTCCAAGTCTCACTAGCACTATTACAAAACTGAATAGATTAAGACATTGATTTGGTGATCCTCAGCTTAGCCTAGGGAATCAGCCCCTATAGGTGCTCTGTTCAAGTATAATATAACCTGACCTGCAGGTTTTCTGACTTTTCTGACCAGGAATGTAACATTTGCTGTACAACCCCAAATGTTGCTCTCCCTTCAATCATCTTCACAGTTCTCCGGACGCTCAAAGTCTGTTAGCAGATTCCTCCTCACCTTCCTATCCCCTCATCTTATTTTTGAACAAATTCAATGTATACAGGTAATGTTGTTAGTCATATTGCCAGCTGAAGGAAGGAAAGTGTAGAGTGCGGGTAATGACAGAACTTGAATTAAAACTATTAGTAAACTACAGTTTGATAGAAAAAAAGAAAACTAGACTTGTTTCCTAAGGGTCCTGGTCCTCAATTAAGTCTAGGGTGTGATTCTTTCATGAATCCATGGGCAGTAGGTTCAACTATAAAGCAAGCTCTGAGAGAAGAGTAAGATCAAGGCTAAATCTGGCTTTCCTTGTTGCTCTGATCGATACAACCTTCACTTACATTCTAGCAGGTATCTCCCACCAAGAACTGATTTTTGAAAGTGTTCCGAACTTGGCATGATACAAGCTTACCTTGAAAAACAACTTGACCCTGAGGGAAGGTCAAGTATCTCATAGCTTAGGCCAGTACAGTTCCCGGGACCAATTCAACATAAGCAGGGAATTTTGCTCTTTAGATTAATAGTATGACATCCTTTTAAAAGCTTCTGGTGTTTCCTTGCTTTCATTCCCCCCCCCCCGCCCCCGACTAAAGCACAGAAATGTGCCATCTCTGTCCAACAGATTGTACAGGAATAATTCAGAAGAGGTCTAAGTCTTGGACCTAGAAAATTGATTGTAAGTATAGACAATTAAATAAAACATTTTGAGAGTTTCATTTCAAATCAGAATCATAATTACAGGATGAAGCATGTTACATGAATAATTAAACATATTTGCCAATCTTAGTAATCAGACCAAAACTCAAATGTTTGTTGCATCAAAATATTGCATTTCAATATGATTCTGTATCTGTGTAGTATGAAAAAAAACCTTATATTTCAGGTAGAGCCATTAACCTGTTTGAAATCCTTTTTAGGTATTTCAAAGTGTGTTTCCACATAATCTCTTAGGAAAACTACTAAGGTGCTTGTCCTATGACTCATCAAGTCCATTCTCTGACATAATCAAGAAAAATATGTGCACATGTCCAATCAAATAAAAGAATAATCATTATATCTTTATCCATAGCAGCTAAAAGCATGCAGAAAGCACATGCTGAGCAGGAAAAGAATGAACAATTAAATGGTGATATATTTAGACAATGAAAAACTATATGGGTATAAAAATAATAATCTGCTCATATACAAAACATGGATGAATGCTACATAGCGCATTGAGTAAATGAAATAGGATACCAAAAAATGCATATGTGTGATTCCACTGATATCAATTTCAGGAAGAGATGAAGATGAAGTAGTTGATTAAGGCAGAAAACAGAATATTGATTATGTAAGACTGAATATGTATGCAAATATATACTAAGAAAGTAAAGAAGGAGGCTTCAGAGGCTACTGGGAATATTCCTAATCTTGATTTGATTAATGGTTATAGGAAAAGGGAGTTTGCAGAGGGGTTTGTGTACTTATAAGTTAAAAATTACCAGACTTCACAATTAAGGTTTGTGTACTTTAAGAGTTTACTTTATGCCTGTTATATCTGAAAGAAAGCTAACTCCAATATAGATGGTCATAAAAAACGTAGAAGCAATTTTCCTTAAGTCATTTACATTTAAATAGCTAAAACCAGATGTGCTTAAATGTCCAACACATGTGTGTGTCTAAAATGATCAGGCCCCATAGATCTGATTGGTTGGCATTACAAAAATGGTTGGTGATTGCATAGTAATCCTTTTGTTCAAGTTATTCAAAAGCTTTACAAGCTAAGCTCATGATCTGAACATTTATAAACAAGATAAGTCAAAATTAAAAGAACCTATACCTTGCATTCCAAGAATGTTATTTCCAAGAGAAAGAAAATTTTAGAATTTAAAATCTGAATATAGATTCCTGTTTTGTTTATCTTGTTCTGCATAGCATAAGTGCCACAGGGAATGAGAAAAACCATGAAAGGCAATCTAGCCTGTCATTAACATATTCTTTAATTTCCTACAAATATGACCTTGGGCAATGGCCTTTGTTTAAGAATAATAGTTCCAAGGACTGAGCATATCAATATGTTTATAGAGCTTAAAATAGTTTCTGGTATATAATATGTGCTATACATGTTAACTCTTTCATAAATCATATAAGAATTCTAGAATAAATGTGACTAGCAGGATATCTTCTTTACATTACAAAAAATCAATTTTGACTTTTTTGGAACATTTATATTGTTTTTTAGAATGGTGATATTAATTGACATTCCCATTGACAATGTGTAAGCTTCCCTTTTGTCCACACCCTCACTAGCATTTCATTACTTTTCTTTCTCCTTTTAAAAATTTCATTTATAAAGAATTTCAAATATAAGTATTATATTTACACCATTTCCACCCAACACTCTCCTTCCTCCAACTTCTTTTATTTCTGCTCCCTCTCAAATTCATGACAGTTTTATTTATAATTATTATTTAATTATTAGTGTTTTTCACATTAATATGTATTTAGGGCTGACCATGTAAGTTTAGATAACCTATCAGTGGCCTTATCCCTAGAGAAAACTGACTCTCCCTGTTAGCAGCCATTGATTGCCTCTAGTTCTTTATCTAAAGATGAGGCCTTGTGAATATCCCCTCCCCTATATTGTAGTGTTCAATTGATATTGTCATAATGCAAGTCTTGTTTTGGAAACAATATTTTTGAGAGGTCATGGGTGCATCTTCCATGTAATTTATAGAAGTCCATTTAATAGCTGTATAATATGAAATGTTAGGGTAGTTTGTTATATATAACAGTGTGTGTCAATAACTGACTAATATAGGTAGCTTGCAATCTAGAACAAAGTTTAGCAAACTGTGATTTATAGTCCAGTTCTTGTCTGTGGCCTATTTTTTTTAAGAAGAAATGCTTTCATACTTTAAAATGTTGCTTATAAAACAAAGTGTAATGTGATAAAGATAACTTGTATATTTTGTAAAACATAAAATACTATTGTTTAGTTCTTTTTTATGGCACAGGCTAGGTTGTCTACTATGGCAAGATGAAGTCAAAATATCCTTCCCAGCCTCCAGCTGTCAGAAAAACAAGTGGACAATCGATGCAAACGTTGTCCTCTCTATGAGGAGTGCAGGGCCACAGAAGTAGCTGCTGATGCTTTATGTGAAGAGTGTATGGGCTAAATGTTTCCAGCCTGTGGTGAGAAGGACTAACAAGAAGCAAGTCTTCATGACTCACAGCAAAGAGTGCCTGTTGATGAGAAAAAGAATTCCTGCTATAGACCAAGGAAAAATTGAGAGAGGAAGTACAAGTCTGTTTGCAGATATATTGTAGATCTGATATGAGTGTTCTCAACTTTGTTATTGGAAAGAAAGGAAGAAAGGAAGAAAGGAAGGAAGGAAGGAAGAAAGAAAGAAAGAAAGAAAGAAAGAAAGAAAGGAAGAAAGAAAGGAAGGAAGAAAAGAGGAAAGAAAGAAAGAACGAAAGACAGAAAAAGAAAGAAAGAGAGAGAGAAAGGGAAAGAAAGAAAGAGAGAAGGAAAGACAGACAAGAATATTCATACATTGAAAGTTGCTACTACGCTTCAGTGGTTGGGATGCAAAAGGGCTAGCAGAATCCAAAACCTCTAATGAAGAGGTGACTGCCAATATGTTGTCAGAAAGACCTTAAACAAAAGATTGTACCTTGTTATTCTAAGCATCCTACAAACAAATGATGACCTATTGTTCTGATGAACAATAAAAAAATAAGGAGGAGTTTGTAGAATATGATTAACTTTTAGATAAGAGAATGTAGCCAAAGAGAAATGCGGCAGGCAGTTTGCCAAGAGACAAAATGACAAATGACAAAGGCTGTCCTTGCTGAGGGTTTAAATCTGGGTCCAGTCAAAAGTTTTAGTACTACTGGAGGATCCAGCAATACCTCTCCTGGGCATATACCCAGAAGATATTCCAACCGGTAAAAAGGACACATGCTCCACTATGTTCATAGCAGCCTTATTTATAATAGCCAGAAGCTGGAAAGAACCCAGATGTCCCTTAACAGAGGAATGAATTTATGAAATTCTTGGGCAAATGGATGTATCTGGAGGACATAATCCTTAGTGAGGTAACCCAATCACAAAAGAAGTCATTGGATATGCACTCACTGATAAATGGATATTAGCCCAGAAACTTAGAATACCCAAGATACAATTTGCAAAACACAAGAAAATCAAGAAGGAAGACCAGCACATGGATACTTCATTCCTCCTTTGAATAGGAAACAAAAGACCCATGAAAGGAGTTACAGAGACAAAGTTTAGAGCTAAGATTAAAGGATGGACTATACAGAGACTACCATACGGGGGATCCATCCCATAATCAGTCACTAAACTAAGACACTATTGCATAGGACAGCAAGTGTTTACTGAAGGGACCCTGATATAGCTGTCTCGTACAGAAGTGGATGCTCACAGTCATCTATATGATGGAGCACAGGGCCCACATTGGAGAAGCTAGAGATAGAACCCCAGGAGCTGAAGGGGTCTGCAACCCTAGAAGAGGAACAACAATATGAACTAACCAGAACCCCCGAACTTGTGTCTCTAGCTCCATATGTAGCAGAAGATGGCCTAGTGGGCCATCTTTGGGAGAAGAGCCCCCCCCAAAAAAAAACCCCAAAACAAAACTAAAAAAAATAGTAACAAATAAATTATCAGACCTTGAAAAAAATAAACACTGTCACTTACAGAAAACATTTCTTGATTCTTGTTCTAGAGTGGTACTTTTAAAAGGCCCCCCTGTTAATATAGAAAATAAAGAAAGAGACCAACAAAACCTTATAAGACATAGATAGGGCATGATGGTTCATGCCTTTAATCCCAGCCCTTAGGAATTAGAGGCAGGAGGATCAGAAATTTAAGAATATCCTCAGCTACTTGAGACGTTGTTTAAGAAAACCAATTTTTAAGTTCTTTATTTCACTATACATAGGTATAAACAATTCCCAAGCACCTAGCATATTGTCTTCTTGCAAAACTGTTTATATACTTGGTATTAATTCATCTTCATTAATAGTACTGGTTCTCATTGGATAGCTGGCCTTGAAAACCAAAATAAATATGTTGTTCTCTAAGATGTTGAGCATGTGTGGCTCTTGGAGTTTTTGTTGTTGTCCACTTCTTCCTATGCCATTGCATAAGCAAGTAAAGGCAGTAAGATATGATGATGATACATTAAGATGCATCATATTAATATAACCAAACAACATCCAACAATGAAAGTAACCACTGCCTGTATCCATATGACCATATGAGAAGACTAAACACATCTCTATTTTCTACCACTTTATTGCTAGATAAAGATCCTGGAGAGGTACCATAGTGTTTACATTATATAGATCAATTCTGATCTTGTAGAAAATAATTTGGACTCAAAGCTGTCTTTGGTACTTCCTTATACTAAAATATTATATGCAGGTGTTGCAATATCAAGCTAAGTCTTTATTTTAAGAATCTGATTATGTTATATATCATGTTTCATTTGACAAGAGTCTCCTAAATTTCAATTTCCTAATGTGGCAGGGCAAGATAATACAGAAGCTCTTCCATCCTCTTCATTTTAGGTTTAACTAGACTTTAAATTCTTTGATGAAGAATCCAATAGGAAATTACCCAACTCCATTCAAGGAACCAAAGCCAAGATGACTCAGTGAATTTATCTTAGCTTATGTTAAACTGTTTGCACAAAACCTCCCCCTGTAGCTGGTATCAGGATGTGGCTTTTGTCTTAAACACACACACACACACACACACACACACACACACACACACACACACACACAAACAACAAACAAACAAAGAAAAAAAACAACAAAAAACAAAACAAACAAAAAACTTTACCCTAAACAGTCAAAGCTACACTTTGGTTCTAAATACCTGAGCAAGCTGGAATAAAGGCTTTCAATTGGCTATGAAGTGTGTCTAAGTGGTCATATCTGGTGAGCTCCCTATAACACTGACAAAGAAATTTAATGTTAGTTGCATATATATATATATATATATATATATATATATCCCCAAATCAATAGTTTTTATAGAAAAGACAGAGGACAGTTTGTCCAGGTCATAAATGTTCTTTCCATCTGCCTGTCTATGAGGTCTCTAATTTCTATTATTTTGTATTTCAGTCTAGCTTTTGCCAAGACTTTGATATTGCCAATATAGCACTTAAGCCTTAACATTTTTCTAAATGTTTTCAAATCTACAACTGTGTTCTTGATATTTGAAATTGTATTATATTCTTATGTAAAAGAAGGAAACTGCACACCAATTATTGACCTGAATTATATATTTATATATAATAACAGATATATTTAAATACAAGTATTGTGTAGATGTGAACGTCTTAGGGCAAGAGTGTTGTGTTTTATAAAAAGAGCCAGGATATGTATGTAGAGCCAGGTCTGGTGAGGTGAGAGGGTGCCTCAAAGGGAGCATGCTGATGCATCCTCCTCCCCCTTGAGGTACCAGCCATAGGACAGGTATAGTGATAAAATAATTTAGTTAGTCCATGGGAAGAGGATTTGAGAAGGGAGTAGAGGTAGAGAATGAGAATGAGAGAGAGAGAGAGAGAGAGAGAGAGAGAGAGAGAGAGAGAGAGAGAGAGAGAGAGAATGGGGAAGGGAGGGGGAGAGGCTGTGGAGGGGGAAGGGGAGAGAGGGAGAAAGGGGTCAGGGAGAGAAGAGAGAGAGAGAGAAGTGACAGAGAGCATAAGAGAATAAGGAGGGGCCAAACAGCCCTTTTTAAAAAATTTTTTTTCTCTTTATTAGATATTTTCTTCATTTACATTTCAAGTGTTATCCAGAAATTTCCCCTTACCCTCCCCCATCCCCACCCTGCTCCCCTACCCACCCCCTCCCACATAATAGCCCTGGCGTTCCCCTGTACTGGGGCATATAAAGTCTGTATGACCAAGGGGCCTCTCCTCCCAATGATGGCCAACTAGGCCATCTTCTTCCATATATGCAGCTAGAGACATGAGCGCAGGGGGAACTAGTTAGTTCATGTTATTCTTCCACCTATAGGGTTGAAGACCCCTTCAGCTCCTTGGGTACTTTCTCTAGCTC
>LR755127.1:6047954-6063904 GCA_902729485.2 Mus minutoides
TCACTTCCGTGTTTGCCAGGCACTGGTATAGCCTCCCATGAGACAGCTATATCAGGTCCCTTTCAGCCTTATCTTGCTGGCATATGCAATAGTGTTTATTTTGGTGGCTGATGATGGGAAGGATCCCTGGCAGCCGCCATCACTGGTTGGTCCATCCTTTTGATTTAGCTTCACACATGATCTCTTTAACTCCTTCAACGCAAACAGCCCTTTTTTTATAGCAAACCAAGCATACCTGACTGTTGCCAGGTAACTGTTGGGCGGAGCTTAGAAGGAATGTCAACCTTCTTCTGTTTGGGGTTAAAAGGGAAAACTAGAAAGAGGTGATGGTGAAGCAGGAATCGGTCATAGTGATCTTTAGTTACTTCCTACTGGCTTTGGGGCTAGGAAACTTAAGAAAATAGGGATGAGGATGTTTGTTGGTCTTAGGAGACTTGACTGTTTCTAGGTGGGCCCATGCTGAGGCATCCCTTCCCTCTGAGGTACCAGCTATACATGAATAGTATATAGAATAGAATTTATTTAGGGCATGGGGAGAGGAGTTGAGAAGCAGGTAGAGACAGAGAAAGACACAGGGGGGAAGGGAAGAGGGAGAAGCCAGCTAAGAATGTGTGGAGAGAGAGGAGGGAGGGACAAGAGGACAGAGGAGGGAGAAAGGGGTCAGGAAGGGAAGAGAGTCAGAGAAGGGGTAGGAGAGAGTAAGAGAGTGAGGAGAGGCCAAACAGCCCATTTTATAGCAAGCCAAGCCTACCTGGCTGTTGCCAGGTAACTGCTGGGCAGAACCTAGAAGGAATGCTAAAAAGGGGCCTGTGTTTTGTTAGATTGGGGCTGATAGAAAGTATGAAAGCTTTGATACTGCCCCAATCTTGTTTCTGTAGCTCTTGTCACTTTAGCTAATATTCTCGACCGTATTTTCCTATCAGATCTAACTCTAGCCTTTCTAAGGTGCTATGAGTGAGTTAGCAGCAAACAATCCCTCCGTTCAAAATGCCTCATTGTGCCCAGCCTTTTTAAGGTAAAATACTCTTTTTAAGTTTTTTCTTTTTAGAAATTAAAATATAATTACTAAAGATTGAATTGAGACCCTCCTGCATGGAAAGCAAACACTTTACTGACTAAGCTCACTTTCCAGCCCTTTTAATTATTTTTTTGAAACTATATCAATCATCAGTACTATTTTCAGTATGAGTATACAGACTCACCCACTGCAGATTTAGGAGTCATAAAAATATGACCCTTGGGGCCAGGAACAAATATATTGTATGAAGCCAGATGTGCTCTTCGTGAAGACAAGAGGAGAAGAACACGGTTGTTTTGCTATGGTTTATATCCACCCTAAGGATTGCTTCCCATTGCTGAGGCTTTCCTCAGGTGTCACCTTGTTTGTCCCAGTGGCTTCCAGAAACAGCTTTGGAATGAGCAGTGTCTGTGAAGAGGCTGCACTGAAGAAGTGCTTTTGGCTAGTAAAGAATAAATGGAGGCAGGTGGGGATGGAAAGAAGGGTTCACCTTTCACCTTCAACCCTTGACTATACTTAGGCTCCTTTTCCCCCCAGAAGCATCTCTGTTTCATATGTTGATTAGATAGAAGTCACTGACTGTTAATAGAAGCCCCTTCCTCTACGATGGGGGATTGGAATTGATTTTTAAATGCTTCCTTCAAACAGCCATTCCCTTAAAGCAGCTTTGCTGGGAGACTTGAGACTAAAACAAGAGCCCCGAGGTTTATCCATGCATCACTCTTTCAGAGACCACCTTATTGAGGAGAGCAGTCCCCTGATTCCTTATCTTGCAACTCCTGGAGGAAACTGTATGGACTTGTACTGTTCACCTTTTCTCTCGCCCACCTGAATATAAATGACCCCAGGGCGAGGATTCCTATGCTTTGCTCACAGCTGTAGTCTCAGGGTTGACACAGAGAAAACATCCAGCCAATGTTTATTTGTTGCATTTGGTCTGATTGTTCAGGTAGGGCTACAGGCTCCATTCCCACACCCTCCCTCTCAGTCCCAAGCCTTGAGTGCACACCAGCTTACCCTTCATCTGCCAGTGATTGAATCTCTCCAGGGAAGGTTCTTCTTTGAATACTACTTCAGCCTATGTTGATCTGTACCACATGACAGGCCAAAGAATTAGTACTCTCTTGGAGAAACCCTCAACTTATGGCAGACTGACAGGAGGAGTTGCTGGTTAAAGCTCCTGCTTTCCCTTCTCATTTTGGTTTAACTCTTGAGGTGAACATTCTACACTAACTTCCTCTGTAAAATTAAGCAATAGGGACCCAAAGGGCCACTTTCTTGAAACACATATCTTGTATTAGCTGCTTTCTTTTCCCTGGCGCATTTCCTCCCTTTCCTGGGATCATCTCCCAAACAAACCATTTGCATGTAAATTCTTGTCTCAAGGACTATTCACAGGGAACCCAAATTAAGATAGGAAGTGTTCAAAAATGTTTAAACTAATTAATGATTATAGTCTCTTACTGCCTTTTATGCCTATTAAAGTAAGCAGCAAATAGGCAATCTGTGGTTAGGATTTGCCTGAAAATGTGTGTGTGTGTCTGTGGGAGGGGGGGGGGAGTGGTAAAGGATGATAGCAATATCTGAATATATACATATATGTAGCATATACTCGACATTCACATAATTTCCTGTAATTCCTCTCCTAACTACTGTATTATCTTCACTGATTAAAAGGGCTTTTTTTCCTGGTTGGGTCCTATAAACTAAGATGCTTTTTTTCAATAATGTACCAGATAGAAAACTATTTTAGGTGTTACACATCCCGTACTGTCACTTCTACTCACTTCTGCTCTGTTCTGTGAAAGCGGTGGTAGACATGCAAATAGGCAACCAGGTCCATAGGTCAATAAAATTTTGTTCATGGACACTACAATTTGAATATCATGTAACAGCCCTGATTTATAAAACATCATTTTTATCATTTCCCACTATTTAAAAAGGAAACAATTATTCTTAGCTCTTGGGCTATACAAAAGTAGGCACGAGACAGATGTGGGCCATTCATCATTCTACATAGTTTACCTATACCTTCTATAGGTGTTTACATTGAAATTATGGCTTTGGAGAAAGTGTTCTTTATTTTTTTTCTAACCTCAGCAAGCATCTCAGCAAGCCTTACTTCTTTATTTGGAGGGATTACATATACCTTTATTCCTGAAGAGTCTGGCCCATTTATTCCGGATGAATCTGGGAGATGTATAATGCTGCTTGAATTGAATTTTTGTAGCTTTCCAATGAACTTAATCACAAGATGTGGTAACTTAGAGGTGGCACTTCAGACAGACTTCTCATTACTTCATGGTGGAATAGGAATACAGTTTCCCTGTGATAGTCTAGACCAATGATCCCTGATAACACTGCAACGTTTGTTCTACAGCTGGCTCAAGGGTACCAGGTCAGCTTTAGTGAGAAGAAGCACATGCAAACCTGCATTCTCGCCAGGATTGCCCTTTGCTTATTGGCTCACTGGGCAATGGCAAGAATGTACATGGAAAGAAGTTGGCTAGTATTCACAGAATAGATTAACTGCTTGATTATTTAAGTCATCCTCTGCAAAGGTATTGGTCAGTATTTGCATGGAATATATTCTGTTATTTTGAGAAATCTTGACTTCATATTCCTGCTACCAATTTCTTTCCAACCAATTTCCAATCATATTTCTTCCATTTCTGCAATCATCAAGCCCAAACATTGGCTACAGCCTGTGAGTCAGTATGTAATCACACATCTGGTCAGTTTTCCTTCCAAGCAAAATGTATGATCATGAGCTCTGTTTGAAATTATGCCCACTACAAAGATTTCCTTTCACCATTGTCCTTCAGGGGAGTCCCAGAAAGGAATTGTAATACTGAAGCTATCCACTCTGTCAGTGCATGAATAAATCACAAAACCAGCTGCAGCAAACCAAGCCCCAGTGTTCTATTTCTTAGCAAACCATCATAATGCATAACCCAATGGCTTATACTTGGGGAAAGAAGGTATTGCAACAGTAGTATGGAACCATAGGCACATAGGCTATTATTCATTACTTATTAGTGCGTTCAGAACATTTTTCAGACCTTATCATGTATATACAATTTCTGCATAGCTGGTGTGAAAATCTAATTTATTCCATAATGGGTCAAATAACATCATGAACAGCTCAGATTACATGGTAACTTTGTTATCCATTGTCAATTGTTCAGTTTCTGCTAAGGGTCTATATAACAGGCCAAGAGCTGTATTTCAAATTGAAAATATATTTGTAGAGTTATTTGTAGATGGTAGCTCCAAAATCCCAAGGGCTACTGCTACAATTCACCTAAGGGTCTCACCAGATGCCGCAGACTAGTTCCCTATCTGCCAATGATATTTAAGTACTCTTGGGTTTGCTAGATGGTATGTCCCAAGAGGCACAGCAGCTTCAGCCTGTTACAGAGCCTTCTCTTCTGGTCCTTACTCAAATCAAATGGCTTTTCAAGTCACTTTGTATTCAATTCATGATGAAAGGTCAAAGATGCAGGAGTTTGGTGTCAGCAGAGGACAGCAGCAACAGGGATATGCTCACTCAGTAAGAAGCAAAGGCAATCAGGCAGACAAGCAATGCTGTTTTATCCTTACATGGCTTTATACTCTGTCCACCTGCTGGTTGAGAGTTACTATCCATTTTGAGGGAGGATTGCCCCTTCATATGATCTTTATAAAGACATGTCTAGAGGAGTGTTTCCTAACTGATACTAGATTCTGCCAAGTTGACAAACAAGGTCATCAGATCATCACTAGATTTCAAACTATGCATGCACTGGTAAAAGCCTCTTTGACAAATGGTGTAGGGAAAACTGGATATCCACACACAGAAGAATAAAATTAGGTCCATCCCTCTTACCATACCAAAATATATACAAAATCACGGGTTTTGCATGTAAGTTGAGTGAAGTAACAGAGACTAAGAAAGACGAATATTGAATATTCTTTTTCTTCGGAGACTCCTAGCTACAAATCTTTAGATGCAAGAATGACTGCAGAAACCAGGAAGGTTGGGGGGGGGGAGTCACAATACAGGGGTGAGCAGGTGAGGGGACAATTGAAAAGAAAAATAGCAGGGTACCAATGATCTGAAGGGGGACATGGGAAAAATAGGGAAGGGTTCTAATTAGGGAAGGGAGGAAAATAAATACAAAGGAAGTGTGGAGCAAAATTACATTAAAGATGTCTGAAAAAGACACAAGGAATCATTATATTAATGATTACCTACAAATATCTAGAACACACACAAGTCAGACTTATAATTTAAATGAGATTTTCCCATCTGGGCTGACAATACTCCCACAAAAAGTCAAAGACCATTTAAAACAAACAAACAAATAAACAAACAAACAAAAATCCAGTACCAGGCATGAGAAGCCCTGCTGGGGTTGCCAAAGAGACTTCCAAAACATTACAGGTTACTGTTGTCCTTGATTGTCTCCTAGAGGTGGAAGGTAAGTGCTCATTACTAAAGACACCATTCATTTCAGACACAGGGCCTAGAGGCTCCTGATACAATAACCTCCTCCCTGACCACTAGCTTTCATGGTAACAGAAGGCACCACACAAGCTTCCAAAGGAAGGAATCAACTAATTGTCCTATCCATTCATGATGCCCATGAACTACAGTGAAAACCAGCATGGGACAATAAGTCTAGGAGTACACATACTTTATGGTGATTAACACCTCGTTAATTTAAGACCTGCTCAACAAGAGGGAAATAATGCCAGGTATTGGGAACCTACCCGAATACCCAGAGCAAGTGCACTCATAGTTATTGGAGGAGAACCTAATACTACTTTATCAAAACAGCATCATCTTTCACAGTAATCTAAACATTTGTCCTCATAACCATAGGTAAGTATAGTCTCTACCTTTCAACAAGGAAACTTCTTTGTAACCTTTGCAACAGAGACTATTACAGAAGAAGAAGAAAAGGAAGAAGAAGAAGAAGAAGAAGAAGAAGAAGAAGAAGAAGAAGAAGAAGAAGAAGAAGAAGAAGAAGAAGAAGAAGAGGAGGAGGAGGAGGAGGAAGAGGAGGAGGAGGAGGAGGAAGAGGAGGAGGAGGAGGAAGAGGAGGAGGAGGAGGAGGAGAAAGAGAGAGAGAGAGAGATAGAGAGAGAGAGAGAGAAGAGGAGGAGGAAGAGAAGAAAAACAAAACAAAAGAATCTAACAACTAATCAAGATGCAGAGTTGTGGAGCCCAGTCCCAGTTGATGAATCTATAACATAAATAGGTGTACATGGGAATTTGGAGGGAAGAAAGGAAAAGATATAATTATATTCTCAAGAATTAAGAAAAAAAATAAAAGTGTTCAGTATCCTTTGCTATTACAGAGTAAAACTACTTTGCAATTCAATCACATTCCAGTCAGAGTGAGTGACATCATGAAATCACTATGGACGTTTCTCAATAACCCCAAAACAAAACTACCATATATCCTAGCTACGTCACATCTATTTTAAAATATCCACAAGCCACCTCAAAATCTAGAGTTATTGTACATAGCACTCAGAGTGAGTACATTGTGACAGACAAATGGCTTTGAAATCCCCTAGCATGTGTTCAAATTTGGGATCTCATGGATGGCTCAGGGGACCTTTAGAGAGCCAGCAGCAGTTCCTTCCACAAGGAGCCTGGCACGAGTAATTGGTCTCTTGAACCCTGGAGAAAGATTATTGTAATGTCTGTGGAATATGAGATGGACTGGAAGAAGCGGGGTTGAAGCAATGGCAGATCGGAATCCATTAAAATATTGTTTGAGGAAGTTGTTCTTGCCCTGTCAAGGGCATGCCAGTCAATCCATTCCTTACTCACTCATCCAACACCTTTTTAGGTTTCGCCATGTGCCTGATTCTGAACTACATTCCATAGAGAACAAAAAGAATAAGAGACAGCTATTGTCCATCAAGAGCTTACATTCTAGCAGAGTAGTGGGAAGAACAACAGTAAGTAGCCCTTCTGACATTGGGAAGGTCTTTGTAACTGGGGCATGTGCAAGATGCTCAAGACTCAATGATTCAAATGACTGCCTAGGAAAGTTCCCACATGGTGCACAGACACAGCTTTGTCACAAAGAGCTGAAATGTACAAGCACTCGGAGCAGAACCAGCATGAGCAAAGACCCCAGAGATGAAATACAGAGGAAGACACTCCACACACATGATTGCAGTGGGATGGTCTGCTGAGCAGTGGCAGTGGAAGGAGATACTGTGGATGAGGCTAATGACAAAAGCAAGGAGGATGCAGGGCTATGGTGCTTGCTCTAAGAGACAGGCATTTCCACTTCTGCTAAAGAAAGCCACTGAAGGATGCAAAGCATAAGAATAAAGTCTCCAGTTGTGCATTTTAGAAAAGCAACCTATGTGAATAACTTCAGCAGGAGATGCAAGCTCAATGCTTTCATCTGAAACGGCCCTGCAAGCTGCACCAAGTCACAGAACAACTGGGGTAACACCCAGGTAAAGCACAGTGACCTCAGAAAAGGACCTAAACTTCTTTGTCATTAAAATTTTTATCACCCCTCCAACCTCATCTTCTATTTTCTTTTCCATCTCATCCTTGGGAAAATTCTACACTGGGGGAGGGTGTAAGAAGCCTAAGCATGTAATTTTGATGGGGGAAGATGGGTCCTTATTTAAATCTAATTAGAGCCATTGTGAATGAAAACAGTAAGAATATACCGAGTAATTAGCTTCTCTAAATAATTCAAAGGGAAGGAAATTGGTCCTGGCAGGGAGAGTCCTCAGCTTGGTCACTTACTGTGTGGAACTGGGCAAGTTCCTCAGCTTTCTGAGCTTTCCTTTTCTTGGTTGGAAGAACCTCAAAGCTTTTAACTCTACTCCTCCCAGTTTCCCTTCTCTGGATCCACTCCCTTTCTGTCTCTGGTTAGAAAAGAATAGGCTTCTAAGAGATAATATAACAAAATGAAATAAAATAAGATAAAAACAAACCCCATCACATTGAAGTTGGATAAGACAATCCAACAGAAGGAAGAGAGCATGCAAGAGAAGGCACAAGAATCAGAGACCCGTTTGCTCACATGCTCAAGAGTTCCATAAAAATTGCAAACTGAAAGCTATATATATGCAAAGGGCCTGCTGTAGAACCATGTAAGCCTTGTGCTTGCTGCTTCATACTTTGTGAGTTCATATGAACGTTGCTCAGTTGATTCGGAGGAACTTGCTTTCCTGGTGCCCACTGTGCTCTCTGGCTCTTACACTCTTTCTGCCTCCACTTCGGAGAGGCTTCTTGAACTCTGAGGTTTGATGGGGACATCCCATTTAGAGCTGTGTGTTCCCAAGCCTCTGTCCCTGTTTCTTTCTGTGTCTGTCTGTCTGTCTGTCTGTCTGTCTGTCTGTCTGTCTGTCTGTCTCTCTCTCTCTCTCTCTCTCTCTCTCTCCTTCCCTCCTTCTCCCTTTCCCCTCCTCTCTCTCCCTCCCTCCCTCTCTCTGTCTCTCTCTGTCTCTCTCTGTGGCTGTGTGTGCCTTAAAGTTATGCCACTTGGGTTGACAGTGCTTCTACCAAGAGTCATGTAATAGTTTGGATGAGAGGTTCTATAGGCTTATAAATTTGTATGCTTTGTCTCTAGTTGTTTGAAAAGTTTGGGAAAGATTAGAAGCTGTGGTCTTGTTGAAGGAGGTGTGTCACTGTGAGAAAGCTTTAAGGTTCAAAAACCCATACCAGGCCCAGTGTTTCTTTGCCTGTTGCCTTTAGATCAGGATGTAAAGCCTTCAGCTATTGCTCCAGTGCCATTCCTATCTGCTTTCCACCATGATGATGATGGACTGACCCTATAAAACTGTAAGCAAGAGACAATTAAATTCTTGATTTCATAAGAGTTGCCTTGTTGATGGTGTGTCTTCATAACAATAGAACAATAACTAAGACCAAATTTGGTAGCAAGGACAGGAGTATTTCTGTGACAGGCTTGACCATGCTGTGGCTTGGAGCAATATGGAAAACTTGTAAACTTTGCCTTAGAAAAGCAGTTGAACACTTTGAATGAGGCTTGATGGGCCATCCTAGTAGGAAAGACAGTGGTGCTAAGGTCAATTTGAACTGTAGGTGCCCAGCTCAAGGGGTTTCAGAGTTAGTGATCATTCTTAGGTGAATCTACAATGAAAAGGAGAAAAAAAAAACCAAAAGAAATACAAAATATACAATTTGGGGAGAAATGAGAACCAAGAATTATAATGTTGGAGTCAAGTCCTTTACTTGTGTACATAAAAAGTTTAAAGAAAGTCCTAAAGTCCCTTCTCCCCTCCCCCCTCCCTGCTCCCCTGCCTACCCACTCCCACTTCTTGGCCCTGGCGTTCCCCTGTATTGGGGCATATAAAGATTGCAGTACCAAGGGGCCTCTCCTCCCAATGATGGCCGACTAGGCCATCTTCTGCTACATATGGAGGTAGAGACATGAGTTCTGGGGGTTCTGGTTAGTTCATATTGAAATGTAAATTAAGAAAATATCTAAAAAAAATTGGAAAAAAAATCTAAATGTGTTTTAAGTTTGAAAACGTATTGATCTTTGGAGTGACCTAGAAGTTCTTTGTAACAATGTATCTGTATTTTTTATTAAAAATAAAAATTGTTTTAAGCAGAAAAAAAAGAAAGTCCTGATGCTGAACTGAATAAAGGAAGTGGTAACAACATCAAGACAAACTCCCATGCAGCTAATCATGATGCTTGTGAAAGGAAAAAGGTAGAGGGATTTCCTAGGCCTAAACACCAATAGAAAGCTTATGTAAGTATAATTCAAGGAAGAGACCAGGTTCCAGCCTCAGGAAGCAGAAGAGCATAGCTATTTCAGTCACAAAGTTCTATTTTTAGCATCAAGAAAGACACAGGAAAGGGATTATGGGATCTTCTTCCATGGTTACGGAAAGTCTCTGAAGCTAGCTAGGTATGCCAGGGGAATCCCTGCATAGAAGCCCATAGCATGAAGCTGCAAAGGTGAAGTCTGGGTTGCCTTGACCACAAGATGTTGAAGATGACTGAGTCATAGGATACTTGACGAGGACATCTGTAGATAGGGTATACATATAGCAGGAGAGAGAAGTATATATTGCAGTCAACAAAGTTAGAAGGCTTTCGAGGTCTAGAGAATACTTTGAATTAAGACTTGGAGATGAAGAATTTGGAATTTGCCTTTCTGGTTTTCAGTCTTACACTCACCCAGTATTTCCTCATTATGCTCCCTTTGCTCTCTTTGAAATGGTAATACTTATTCTCTGCCATTGCATTTGGAAATATGTTATTTGCTTTTTGCTTTTGCATGGTGTTACAGCTAAGAGGTTGCCTTGAGTCTCAGAAGGGACTTTAGACTTTTAAACAGTCTTGAGACTGAAAGTATGGAGACTTTCAAAGTAGAACTGAATTTACTTTGCATCATGATTTGGCCACAATCTTATGGGAGCTAGGGAGTGAAATATGATGATTTGAAAAATAATGCCTACCTCCTCAAGGCTCATGCATATAAATGCTTGCTCTTCAGTTTATAAAACTGTTTGAGAAAGATTATGACCTATGACTTTATTTGAGTAGGTGTGGACTTGACAGAGAAAGTGTGTCACTGAGAGTGGGCTTTGAGGTTTCGCAAGACCATGCTAAGCTCAGTCTCTCTCTCTCTCTCTCTCTCTCTCTCTCTCTCTCTCTCTCTCTCTCTCTTTCTGCTTACCTCCTGAGGATCAGCTTGTAAATCTTTCAGCTACTCCTAAAGTGTCATGCCTGTCTGCTTCATGCCATGATGATTTGGTGCTAACCCTCTAGAGTGGTAAGCAAGCCCCAGTTAAATGCTTTATAAGAGTTCATTTTGGACATAGGAATCACAGATGACAGAGAACATGTAGTGTTTGTCTATCTGGGTTTGAGATTCCTCACTGAACATAATATTTTCTAAATGAGCAAATTATGGTAACTGACATATCTTTATAACTCTGTTTTTAAATACTGCTCTATTGAATATACTTTGAATGTGTGAATTAAACAGGTAAAAGTTAGGGTGTGAGGAAAGACAAATTTGTTGTATCTTGGTTCTCAGGAAAAGTAAATATTTAGGGTTCAAATGAGGACAAACTGATGAGAGTGATAGATATTTCTTCAGTCTGCAAAGCAGAGAATGTGTAGCAATGAATAATACTACTAAAAATTTATGGAGTATTTGCTATGCACCAAGTCTGGTGCATATTATACAGGCTGCTTTCATTTTGTTATCTTTGGTCTTCTAATTCTTCAAGGTAGTTGTTAGTACCTCTGTTTTGTGAAAGAAGAAAATGTGGCCCAGGATGATTAATGATTCATCCTATACTACCAAACAGTGATTCTAGGCATAGAATCCAAATCTATGTCTGTCTTCATCCAAAGACTGCACACTTTCTATTATTTATCATGTAGTAATCATTGTAAACATTTGAATAAAGACTTCTCTGTGCCATAATTCTAAGTGTTATGAACTTAGGTCCCTCCTATCACAGATTTCATTAGCATCAATCAAGACCCAAAATTATCAAGTGAAAGACTCTAAAAATAAACAATTTGAATGTTTTTATTTATATTCCCAGAAGCATAATGAGATAGTAGGTCATCTTACTGGACTTAGCTCAGAACATCAATACTTTCTTATCTAGCATATTCATAGTATGTATAATACCTTATTGTAAGTGACCACTTAATCATTTACAATAGACTTAGTATCTATTTTGGTTCTGAGATTGACTGTCATGGTATTATGGGGCTTCTCTTTGAGTAAGTTTCAAACACAAGAGCAGTGATTTGGAAAAAAATAACAAGTGGATATTAGCCCAGAAACCTAGAATACCTAAGATATAATTTGCAAAACACAAGAATATCAAGAAGGAAGACCAGCGTGTGGATACTTCATTCCTCCTTAGAATAGGGAACAAAATACCCATGGAAGGAGTTACAGAGACAAAAATTTGGAGCTAAGACAAAAGGATGGACTATCCAGAGATTATCCCACCTGGGGATCCATCCCATAATCAGCCACCAAACGCAGATACTATTGCATAAGCCAGCAAAATTTTGCTGAAAGGACCCTGATATAGCTGTCTTGTGTGAGGCTATGCCAGTGCCTGGCAAATACAGAAGTGAATGCTCACAGTCAGCTATTGGATGGAACACAGGGCCCCCAATGGAGGAGCTAGAGAAAGTACTCAAGGAGCTGAAGGGGTTTACAACCCTATAGGAGGAACAACAATATGAACTAACCAGTACCCCCAGAGCTCCTGTCTCTAGCTGCATATATAGCAGAAGATGGCCTAGTTGACCATCATTGGGAAGAGAGGCCCCTTGATCTTGCAAACTTTATATGCCCCAGTACAGGGGAGAATGCCAGGGCCACGAAGTGGGAGTGGGTGGGTAGGGAAGCAGGGCGGGAAGGGGAGGGTATATGGGACTTTCAGGATAGCATTTGAAATGTAAATGAAGAAAATATCTAATAAAAAATTGTAAAAAAAATAACAGCAAGACAAAATATGGAATGGTGAATTAGCTCTTTTACTATGTAGCAAGCAATACTGCTTGGGATATAGTAAGAAACAGTATCTATATGGTAGGGTACAGTCAGGTGTTTTAGGCATCTGCTGAGTATCTTAGACAATATCACTTGTGGATAAGGGGGAAAGGACAGTATTAGTTCATTTGAATTATACCTTGGAAATTCATACGAAAACAACTGAAGTATGTCAGAGGCAGACTAATAAAGGATTTGAAAAATATTTTAGCTTAAGCTTAAGTTCATTAAGCTTCCAAAACCTGAAAAATCAGATAATGTCATTGTGTGTGAAATTGGATTTTTCTTTGCCAGAATATTATTAGCGTTATTTTCCTTATGAAAGATAGCTGGCATGGCTTGCGATTGCTGAAATGTTGACTGCCTATAAATTACTCAAGTTAGCCAAGAAGCTATTTTGCAATATTTTGAACTTTATTTTATATTCAAAAGGCAATCATTGGGGTTTTATGAATATGGGACTTCAGTGAGGAATCCTAGAAATATGACTATGTGAGCAATAAAGCATAAGGTATCCTAGAGAATACATATAGATATAGCACTTACATATTAGAACACTATTCTTAGTATACTGCTGAACCTGGCTGCTAGCCATGACTCTAGAAAAAAAAGACATGATATATAAAATTTTATGAATGAATAGGTAGTAAAAAGATGTTTGCCAGGAAATGCAATGAGAGGTATCATGGATGATTTTGAAGTTTAGATCCTGGGAAACTATTCTGAAATTTTCTACTCTACAATAACACAAGGGAGTAAAATGGTAATTAGAGGGAGAAATCAACAATTACCTTAACATAGAATTCTAACATTATGTAAGAAAATTTGGTAAGGACTTGTAATGTCTTGGTTTGCAATCATAAGAGACTTATGCTGTAGTTCTATTCAGGACATATTTACAAAAATTCTTTGAGTGGTTAAAAAAAATCAGAGAATGATAGACCTTTACAATAGCTAAGGTCTTTGGTGTCAAAATTACGCTAAGGTCTTTGGTGTCAAAATTACACCCCCCTAATGCTCATTGTGAGATTTCTAGAAACACACTGCCTCCTACCCAAGGTAGAGTTCATTTTGTTAGTCCTCTAACAAAGGAGACATGGGAGATGGGAGAAAAGCAGCAGAGATTTCTATTTGTTTCTACACAAATTAGATGAGTTTGAGTTTGTTTCAGTGCACTTTTCTGCTCATGCTAGTCAAAATTGTGTGGAGAAGTGAAACACTATTTATATGCTTCTTCTCTAGGACTTACAGAGTCTCTAAGCCTTATTACTTCATTTCATTCTAAACATTATTTTGTTAGCTATAAGATAATATAATAATAATTTGTCTGAATACTTATGATCTGATAATATATAATAATTTGTCTGAATACTTATGATCATTTGTTTATTGGTTTTAAAAAGGCATTTTGAGAATTGATACCCCAGAAATATACATATAGAGATATGATCACATACTTTTTTTGGCATCATTAAAAAACAGCAGCCTATTCAACAAATGATGTTGTCTAATCAATATATTTTTCTCACCCAGAGCTGAATTCAATTCAAAATGGAGCAAAGCAGTTAATTTACTAAATGAACTGTTTAAACTAGAAGAGACAAAAACATAAGAAAAAATCCCTCAAAAATAAAGGCTTTCATAAGAAATTTCTGAATAGGACTCCACTATCACATGAAACCATCCCTCCCAAATTTACAAATATGACTATATATGCTTGCACAACAAAGGAAGCATAGGGAAAGAACAGCCTATCCAAGGGGTAATAACATTTGCCTACTAAGACAGGTAGTTAATACATAAAGAACTTCAAAACCTAAACAGTAATCACTAAATGGGTCAATTAGTAAATGGACCAATGGTTTGAATAAATAGGCTAATGATTCTCATCAAAAGAAGAAATACAAATAGATATTATTTTTTCCAATTTAATGTGAGTACAGTGTAGCTGTCACACCACAAGAGGGCATCAGATCCCATTATAGATGGTTGCGAGCCACCATATGGTTGCTGGGAATTGAATTCAGGACCTCTGGCATAGCAGCCAGTTCTCTTAAACTCTGATCTCTCCAGCCCTAGATATGAATTTTTTTAGAAGTTCAATATCCCCAAGGAGCTGAAGGGGTTTGCAGCCCCCTAGGAGGAATAACAATATGAACTAACCAGTAACTCCAGAACTCCCTTGGACTAAACCACCAATCAAAGAAAACATACAGAAGGATGCATGGCTCTAATTGCATATGTAGCAGAGGATGGTCTAGTCAGTCATCAATGGGAGGAGAGGCCCTTGGTCCTATGAAGGTTCTATGCCCAGTATAGGGGAATGACTGGTCCAGGAAACAGGAGTGGGCTGGTTGGGGAGCAGAGGGAGGGAGGAGAGGATAGGGGATTTTTGGAGGGGAAACTAGGAAAGGAGATAACATTTGAAATGTAAATTTAAAAATCTAATAAAAATCTCAATATCTTTAGTCATTAAAGAAATGAAAACTAAACCTCCACTTAGGATTCCATTTTCTTCCAGTCAAAATGACACTAATGAAGAAAAACAATGACAAGTAATGTTGAAGAGGGTATAGAAAAAGAGAAAATCTTACTTTCTGCATTAGTAACAGCAGGATAAACAGGTATAGCTACTATAGAAATAATATGGAGGTTTATTTAAAACCTAAAATAGAACTACTACATGATCGAGCTACTCCATTAAAATACCAACAGATTCATATTTATAGCACTATTCATAATAGCAAAGAAATAAAATAAGCCTAGATGTTCATTAACAGATCAATGTGGAGCGCCATCTTTCCTCTGAGCCCAGCGGACACAGCTAGGGACACCCCAGGACTTTAAGATCGCATTGGGGTTACGGGTGAGTGCAGCGCAGAGGTGGTTTTGGGAGCAGCCAGTCAGCAGTTCCCCCCACGGGCAGGGTCCGAGAACTCCGCCCCACCGGAGGCTGGGCCGCTCCCAGCCAGAGCACCAGCGCAGCTCCATCTTTCCTCTGAGCCCAGCGGACACAGCTAGAGACACCCCAGGACTTTAAGATCCAATTGGGGTTAAGCGTGAGTGCAGTGCAGAGGTGGTTTTGGGGAGCAGCGGGTCAGCAGTGGCCCCCAGGGGCAGGAGCTGAGAACTCCGCCCCACCGGAGGCTGGGCCTCTCCCAGCCAGAGAACTCAACTCACCACCCTGCCATCATTCCTCTGAGTCCAGCAACTCCAGGACTTTAAGACCACATCAGGAGCTCAGGGCCCGGGCCTCAGGCTCTGTACACTCTCTTAGGCTCTTTCGGGTCTCCCCAAGATATCTCTGGAAGTGAGGTGAGCAGGGGAACATAGCCTCTGTTCCGGCCCAATCTCGTGGAACTTGAGACATCAACCAGGAGATTGATAAAGGC
>LR755127.1:6066625-6113041 GCA_902729485.2 Mus minutoides
CTAGTACCCCCTGGGCTCGTGTCTCTAGCTGCATATATAGAAGAGGATGGCCTAGTTGGCCATCAGTGGGAAGAGAGGCCCCTTGGTTACGCAGACTTTATATGCCCCAATACAGGGGAACGCCGGGGCCAGGGGGTGGGAGCGGGTGGGTAGGGTAGCAGGGCCGGGAGGGGGGAGGATATAGGGAACTTCCTGGATATCACTTGAAATGTAAATGAAGAGCATATCTAATAAAAGTTGAAAAAAAAAAACAGATCAATGTGTACAAAATAATTTTATTCATCTATAAAAAACACAGATAAAATAAAATTCGGGCTTCTAGTTTCCATCTGTGCCCTGGAGCTAAGGCTGCCCCACAGCGCTCCAAACCCAAATCCTGCCCAGAGAGAGATGGTCTCACCAGGAGTGCTGACACATTTAAAATCACAGGCCCAGAGGAGGGACAAGTTCCACTCAGAGACAGCAAGACCAATTAACAACAGAGATAAACAGATGGCAAGAGGTAAGCCCAAGAATCTAAGCAACAGAAACCAAGGCTACTTGGCATCATCAGAACCTAGTTCTACCACCACAGCAAGTCTTGGATACCACAACAAACTGGAAAAGCAAGACTCTAATTTAAAATAACATCTCATGATGATGAAAAAGCAATTTAAGAAAGACATAAGTAACTCTCTTAAAGTAATACAGGAGAATACAGCTAAACAGGAAGAAGCCCTTAAAGAGGAAACACAAAAATCCCTTAAAGAATTACAGGAAAATACAATCAGGTGAATGAATTAAACAAAAACATCCAGGATATAAAAATGGAAACAGAAACAATAAAGAAACAACCCTCGAGGTAGGAATACTAGGAAAGAGATCAGGAGTTATAGATGCAAGCATCACCAATAGAATACAAATGATAGAAGAGAGACTTGCAGGTGCAGAAGATACCATAGAAAACATTGGCACAACAGTCAAAGAAAATGCAAGATGCAAAAAGCTCCTAACCCAAAACATCCAGGAAACCTAGGAGACAAGGAGAACACCAAACCTAAGGATAATAGGTATATAAGAGAGTGAAGATCCCCAACTTAAAGGGCCAGTAAATATCTTCAACAAAATTATAGCAGAAAACTTCCCTAACCTAAAGAAAGAGATGCCTATGAACATTCAAGAAGCCTATAGAACTCCAAATAGGCTGGACCAGGAAAGAAATTCCTCCTGTCATATAATATTCAAAACACCAAATGCAAAAAACAAAGAAAATATTAAAAGCAGTAGGGAAAAAGTCAAGTAACATATAAAGGCAGACCTATCAGAATTATACCAGACTTCTCACCAGAGACTATGAAAGCTAGAAGACCTGGGCAAATGTCATACAGACCCTAGGAGAACATAAATGCCAGCCCAGGCTACCATATCCAGCAAAATTTTCAATTACCATAGATGGAGTAACCAAGATACTCTATGGAAAAAAAAAAAGAACAAATTA
Source organism: Mus minutoides (assembly GCA_902729485.2). NCBI lineage: Eukaryota > Metazoa > Chordata > Mammalia > Rodentia > Muridae > Mus > Mus minutoides. The sequence continues at coordinate 6,068,103 of LR755127.1, forward strand.
ACACAATATCTTTCCAAAAATCCAGCCCTACAAACAATAATAGATGGAAAAAGCCAACACAATGAGGGAAACTACACCTTAGAAAAAGCAAGAAAGTAATCTTTAAACAAACACAAAACATAATAGCCACACAAACATAAAAATATCATCAGAAATAACAGGAAGCCACAATCACTATTCCTTAATATCTCTAACATCAATGGATTCAATTCCCCAATAAAAAGACTTAGACTGGATACTTAAACAGGACCCAGCGTTTTGCTGCTCACAGGAAATGCACTTCAGTGTCAAAGACAAACACTACCTCAGGATAAAGGGCTAGAAAACAAATTTCCAAGAAATGGTCCAAATAAACAAGCTGGAGTAGCCATTCCAATATCAGAGATAATCGACTTTCAAACTAAGGTCATAAAAAACGACGAGAAAGGACACGTCATACTCATCAAAGGAAAAATCTGCCAAGAATAACTCTCAATTATGAACATCTATGCTCCAAATGCAAGGGCAGCCACATTCATAAAAGAAACTTTACTAAACCTTAATGCACATATTGCATCTCACACAATAATTTTGGGAGACTTCAACACCCCACTCTTGTCAATGCACAGATCAGAGAAACACAAACTAAACAGAAACACAGTGAAACTGGCAGAAGTTTTGGACCAAATGAATTTTAACAGATATCTGTAGAACATTTCATCCTAAATCAAAAGAATATAGCTTCTTCTCAGCACCTCATGGATCCTTCTCCAAAACTGACTATACAATCAGTGACAAAACAGACCTCAACAAGTATAAGAAGATTGAGATAATCCCATGCTTCCTATCATATCACTAAACATTAAGGCTGGTCTTTAAAAGCAAGAAAAACAACAGAAAGTCCACATACATGGAAGATGAACAACACCCTACTCAATGATAACTTGGTCAAGGAAGAAATAGACAAAGAAATTAAATACTTTTTAGAATTTAATGAAAATGAAGGTGCAACATACCCAAACTTGTGGGACATGATAAAAGCAGTGCTAAGAGAAAAACCTCATAGCTATGAGTGCCTACAAAAAGAAACTGGAGAGAGTATACACTAGCAGTTTAACAGCACACCTGAATACTCTAGATCAAAAAGAAGCAAATACATCCAAGAGGAGTAGACAGCAGGAAATAGTCAAACTCAAGGCTGAAATCAATCAAGTAGAAACAAAAAGAACTATACAAACAATCAACAAAACCAGGAGCTAGTTCTTAGAGAAAATCAACAAGATAGATAAACCCTTAGCCAGTCTAACCAAAGGGCACATAGATAGTATCCAAATTAACAAAATCAGAAATAAAAAGGGAGATATAACATCAGAAACTGAGGATATTAAAAAAACCATCAGATTCTACTTCAAAAGCCTATATTCAACACAACTGGAAAATCTGGATGAAATGGAAAATTTTCTAGACAGATACCAAATACCAAACTTAAATCAGGATCAGATAAACCATCTAAATAGTTCCATAACCCCTAAAGAAATAGAAGCAGTCATTAAAAGTTTCCCAATCAAAAAAAGCCCAATACTAGATGATTTTAGTGCAGAAATGTATCAGACCTTGAAAGAAAATCTAATATCAATACTCTTCAAACTATTCCACAAAATAGAAACAGAGGGGACACTACCCAATTAGTCCTATGAAGCAACAATTATACTTATACCTAAACCACAAAAAGACCCAACACAGAAAGATAACTTTAGAAAAATTTCCCTTATGAATATTGATGCAAAAATACTTAATAAAACTCTCTAAACCAAATCCAAGAATATGTCAAAGTGATCATTCACCATGACCAAATAAGGTTCAACGCATCGATGCAGGGATGGTTCAATATACATAAATCCATCGATGTAATCCACTATATAAACAAACTCAAAGGGAAAAAACACACTATCAGCTCATTAGATGCTGAGAAAATTCAACACCCCTTCATGATAAAAGTCTTGGAGGGCCGGGCGTGGTGGCGCACGCCTTTAATCCCAGCACTCCCGGAGGCAGAGGCAGGTGGATTTCTGAGTTCGAGGCCAGCCTGGTCTACAGAGTGAGTTCCAGGACAGCCAGGGCTATACAGAGAAACCCTGTCTTGAAAAAATAAAAATAAAATAAAAATAAAAAAGTCTTGGAAAGATCAGGAATTCAATCTCCCCCTAAACATAGCAAAAGGAATATACAGCAAACAAGTAGCCAAAATCAAACTAAATGGTGAGAAACTTGAAGCAATCCCACTAAAATCAGGCACTAGACAAGGCTGCCCACTCTCTCCGTCCCTATTCAATATAGTATTTGAAGTTCTAGCCAGAGCAATTAGACAACAAAAGGATATCTGTAGAACATTTCATCCTAAAGCAAAAGAATATAGCTTCTTCTCAGCACCTCATGGTACCTTCTCCAAAACCGACAGAAGGGACACTACCCAATTAGTCCTATGAAGTTCAAAGAAATGCAAATTGGAAAGGAAGAAGTCAAAAATATACTATTTGCAGATGACAGTTTAGTATACTTGTGTGACCCAAAATTCCATCAGAGAACTCCTAAACCTGATAAACAACTTTAGCAAAGTGGATGGATATAAAATTATAATAGTCACAAATAATATAAAATACCTTGGTGTGACTCTAACCAACCAAGTGAATGATGTGTATGATAAGAACTTCAAGTCTCTGAAGAAAGAAATCAAAGAAGATCTCAAAAAATGGAAAGATCTCTCATGCTCATGAATTTGTAGGATTAATATAATAAAATTGTTCATGTAGCCAAAATATTCAATACAGATTCAATACAATTCCCATGAGAAGTCCAACTCAGTTCTTCATGGAGTTAGAAAGAGCAATTTGCAAATTCATTTGGAATAATCCAAAAACCAGGATATTGAAAACTATTCTCAACAATAAAAGAACTTTTGGTGGAAATGACCTAAAGTTGTATTACAGAGCAATAGTGATAAAAACTTCATGGTACTGGTACAGCAACAGACACATAGATCAATGGAATAGAATTTAAGATCCAGAAATGAACCCACACACCTATGGTAACTTGATTTTTGGCAAAGGAGCTAAAACCATCCAGTGGATAAAAGACAGCATTTTCAACAAATGGTGCTGGCTCAACTGGCAGTTATCATGTAGAAGAATGCAAATTGATCCATTCTTATCTCCTTGTACAAAGCTCAAATCAAAGTGGATCAAGGACATCTACATAAAACCAGAGACACTGAAATTTATAGAGGGGAAAGTGGGGAAAAGCCTCGAAGATATGGGCACAGGGAAAAAAATTCCTGAATAGAACAGCAATGGCTCATGCTATAAGATCGAGAATTGAAAAATGGAACCTTGCAAAAGACATTGTCAATAATACAAAAGGGCACCAAGAGATTGGGAAAGGATCTTTACCAATCCTAAATCCAATAGGGGACTTATATCCAATATATATAATGAAGTCCAGAAGATGGACTGCAGGAAATCAAATAACCCAATTAAAAAATGGGGTACAGAGCTAAACAAGGAATTCTCAACTGAGGAACACCGAAGGGCTGAGAAGCACCTGAAAAAATGTTCAGCATCCTTAATCATCAGGGAAATGCAAATCAAAACAACACTGAGATTCCACCTCACACCAGTCAAAATTGCTAAGATAAAAAATTCAGGTGACAGTAGATGGTGGCAAGGATATGGAGAAAGAGGAACACTCCTCCGTTTCTGGTGGGATTGTAAGCTTGTACAACCACTCTGGAAATCAGTCTGGTGGTTCCTCAGAAAATTAGACATAATACTACTAGAATATCCAGCAATTCCTCTCATGGGCATATACCCAGAAGATGTTCCAACTTGTAATAAGGACACATGCTCCACTATGCTCGTAGCAGCCTTATTTATAACAGCCAGAAGCTGGAAAAAACCCAGATGTCCCTCAACAGAGGAATGGATACAGAAAATTTGGTACATTTACACAATGGAGTACTACTCAGCAATTAAAACAATGAATTCATGAAATTCTTAGGCAAATGGATTTATCTGGAGGATATCATCCTGGGTGAGGTAGCCGAATCACAAAAGAACACACATGATATGCACTCACTGATAAGAGGACATTAGCCCAGAAACCATCCAGAGACTGCCTCACCAGGGAATCCATCCCATATACAACCACTAAACCTAGATACTGTTGCATATGCCAGAAAGATTTTGCTGACAGGACCCTGATAGCTCTCTCTTGTGAGGCTATGCCAGTGCCTGGCAAATACAGAAGTGGATACTCACAGTCATCAACTGGATGGAACACAGGGCCCCCAATGGAGGAGCGAGAGAAAGTACCTAAGGAACTGAAGGAGTCTGCAACACTTTAGGTGGAACAACAATATGAACTAACCAGTACCCCCAGAGCTTCTGTCTCTAGCTGCATCTGTAGCAGAAGATGGCCTAGTTGGCCATCAATGGGAGGAGAGGCCCTTGGTCCTGGGAAGATCATATGCCCCAGTACAGGGGAATGCCAGGGCCAGGAAGCTAGAGTGGGTGGGTTGGGGAGCAGGGCGGGGGGAGGGTATTGGGGGAATTAGGGATAGTATTTGAAATGCAAATGAAGAAAATATCTAATAAAAAGACTAAAAAAAAAAAAGGAAAGTAAAATGGGACCTCATATAAATACAAAGCTTATTCAGGGCATAGGAAAAGGAGTTAAGATGGTAGTGGACGCAGAGTAAGGCAGAGAGAGGGAGAGAGTAGAGAAGTTGAGCCTGGCCATGACCACATGGAGGCAGCAGGGCAAGGAGGGAAGGGAAGAGCACAAGAGGGTAAGAGAGAAGCAAACAGGAAGGAAGAGTAAGATAAAGAATTTTCAACTGAAGAATATTGAATGACTGAGAAGCATCTAAGGAAATGTTCAACATCCTTAGTCATCAAGGAAATGCAAATCAAAACAACCCTGAGATTCCCCCTCATACCAATCAGAATGTCTAAGATAAAAAACTTAGGTGATAGCAGATGCTGATGAGGATGTGGAGAAAGAGGAACACTCGTACATTGATGGTGGGATTGCAAGCTGGTACAACCACTCTGGAAATCAGTCTAGAGGTTCCTCAAAATATTGGACATGAGGCCCCACCTATCCTACTCCTGGGCATATACCCAAATGATGCTCCAATATATAACAAGGACACATGCTCCACTGTGTTCTTAGCAGCCTTATTCATAATAGCCAGGAGCCGAAAAGAACCCAGATGTCCTTCAACAGAGTAATGGATACAGAAAATGTGGTACATTTACACAATGGGGTACTACTCAGCTATTAAAAACAATGAATTTATGAAGTTCTTAGGCAAATGGATGGAGCCAGAAAATATCATCCTGAGTGAGGTTACCTAATTGTAATAGAACACATATGGTATGTATTCACTGATAAGTGGATATTAGCCCAAAAGTCCAGAATACCCAAGATATAATTCACAGATCATATAAAGCTAAAGAAGAAGGAGAACCAAAGTGTGGATGGTTCGGTCCTTTTTAGAAAGGGGAACAAAATTCTCATAGGAGGTAGAGGGTGGGAGGGACTTGGGAGGAAGAAAGGAGGGGTAGGGAGTAAAAGAGGGGCAGGATCAGGTATGAGAGGAAAAGGGGATGATATACAGAAGGTCAGGAATTTAAACTGACATGTATAACAATTGGGGATGGCGAACTGTGGGTAGCCACCAGCAAATCCCAGATGCCAGGAACGAAAGAGGTTCTCGGGACCCAACAGGGATGAGATTAGTTCAAATGTCCAACAAAGTGGGGTGGGGGGTGAGAACCTGTAGAGAACATAGCCAGAGGCTAAGCAAGGCCCCCACCTGGGGGATAGGGCCACCCACTCATCTCCAAATTTTTAACCCAGAAGGGCTCCTGTCTAAATGAAATATGGGGACAAAGTGTGGAGCAGAGTCTGAAAGAAAGGCCATCCAGAAACTGACCTACCCGGGAGATCCATCCCATATACAGACACCAAGCCCAGACACTATTGTGGATGCCAAGAAGTGTTTGCTGAAAGAAGCCTGTTATAGCTGTCTCATTAGAGGCTCTACCTGAACCTGACAAATACAGAGGCAGATGCTCACAGCCAGCCATTGACTGAGTACAAGGTCCCCAATGGAGGAGTTAGAGAAAGGACTGGAGGAGCTGAAGGTATTTATAGCCCCATAGGAGGAACAACAATATTAACCAATCAGACCCCCCAGAGCTCTCAGATACTAAATCACCAAACAAAGAGTACACATGGAGTAACCCATGACTCAAGCCCCATATGTAGCAGAGGATGGCATTTTCTGGCATCAACAGGAGAAGAAACCCTTGGTCCTGTGAAGGCTTGATTGCCCAGTGTAAAGGAATTCCAGGGTGTTGAGGTGGGAGGGGGATTATCCTCAAAGAAGCAGGGGGTGGGTGATGGGAGAGGGGGGGTTATGAAGGGGAAAATGGGAAAGGGGATAACATTTGAAATGTAAATACATAAAATATCCAATAAAAATAAAATAAAATTTGGAATGAGATTCATTTATCTGCATATTCTTCATTTTTATTTTTTAAAGATTTATTTATTTTAGGTTAATGAGTACAATTATAGCTGTCTCAAATACACCAGAAGAGGGCTTCAGATCCCATTACAGATGGTTGTGAGCCACCATGTTGTTGCTGGGAACTGAACTCAGGACCTCTGGAAGAGCAGTCAGTGCTATTACCTGCTGAGCCATCTCTCCAGCCCTGATTTGAATATTCTTATAGCTCTCTCTCTCTCCTATACAGATGTTAGCTTTTAATTTTTTAATCTATGTGAATATGTATAGTCATGAACCTAGAAAGGTGACAGTGAGAAAGTAAAAAGGTGGTATAAGGGTGATGGAGAGAGGGCACTAGACTACATGTGACATGAAGGTAGAAAGGGGACGTCTTGGCAGGTTACACGTGGGATAGACAAGGGAATGGGGAAAGCAGATGAAGAGGATGGAGAAAACCATGTGTGTAAAATGCCATAATGAAATCTACTTCTTTGAATGCTAATTAAAAACCAAATGGCATAAAAATGGAATAGGTAAAAAATGAAACAAATTAAAACAAAGCCAAGCACTATTGAACACCATTAGGAATAAAAATGTAGACAAGGATGAAATAAGTCAGAAACTTTAAAAGCAATAGAGTTCACGATTGGCCTTAGGGTGCAGATAGTTGAAAATGTAAACAGAACATTCCTAGGATATATAACTTATTAAAACCGACTAAACAGAAACCCAAGTAAACAAACTTTGAAGAATCCAAGTCAATAACTGAAAATTCCCTCCTTCACAAGCCAGCAACAGTAGGCCTCAATGAACTTATGAGTGAATTCTACAAAATATTAAAGCAACATTGAACTCCAATGTTCCATAGACTCTGTAGATAATACAAAATAAATAACCATTCCATTTTATTCAGTCTTCTGTTATCTTGAGGCCCAAATCATGCAGGGACATTTTAAGGGAGGAAAATTGCTAATTACTAATTAATATAAATGTAAACATTTCAATCTTTAATGAGATTTTAATAATGTAATAGCTATAAAAATATTTTCAATAAAATCTTACTTGGGAGATATGCATTTTTAACAGTTTAAAATACATAAAATAGTCAGACTTATAGTACCAGGCAAGCATTTTCTTCTGTAGCCAAATAAGACAGCAATCAGTTATCCCATACCTGTCATAACTATAGTTCAAAAGGTACATTGCTGAATAAGAGTAATAACTCCCCCGTCCATTCACAACACCCTCTAGTACTATGAAAGCTAACCAGCAGTGAGGAAGTTTCCTGGCCAGTCTCAACATGGTTTGTCCATATTCTGTGAGCAAAATGTGTGGTTCCTTCCGCAATACAGCCTTGTCATCAAGTTATGGTAGACAGCCCAAATCAGCGGCAATGCTCTGTGTTCTGCGGGGCTCAGGAACACCTCTGATCAACCATTGAAGGCAAGGGGCCCCACAGCCAGCATGGGGCTCCCAGCATTGGCAATCTGTGACATCTGGGAGATATATTATGCCCTGTACATGATAACTTCAACTCTTTATGTGCATACACACACACACACACACACACACACACACACACACACACACACACACACACACACACACACACACACACATATATATATATATATATATATATATATATATATATATATATATAATAAAATGTTCAATATGGACTTTTCAAACACTTTAAATGGGACCTTTATATCATAACCTCTCACCCTGCAGGGTTCATGGATCACAGAAGCACGGGAGATAGAGGGATTGTAAGAGCCTGAGGTCAGAAAAAAAAAAGAGCAAAACAGTACCTCCTGGACAAGTCAGAGATGCTGCAATCATAACATACAGCAGTTGTGGTTGCCTGACCTTCACAAGATCAAGCCAGTCAATATCTTAGCATAATGTTATTTCATTGCTACTTCATAACTGTAATTCATTACTCATGAATTGTAGTGTAAATATCTGTCGTGCAGAATATCTGATATGTGACCCCCAAAGGAGTTGAGATCCACAGGTTGAGGACAGCTGTTGTAAGGGTTTCTGAATTGAATAAGAAGGGATAGGTGAGAGAAAGAAAGGTACACTTTTCATACTACTGCTCTCATCCAGTATCAATATTGTCTGGGCCTTAGATATGTTTTAAAATCAATTTGGTTTTTTATGGGATATCTTTGTAGGCAAAAAGGAACCGTTATGTCCTTCTTACTTTTCAAGAAGGGTGGCAAACCAGTATATTGTGTCTCATGAGTTGTGGGTTACAGGTTATTTGCCTTTGAAAGATCCTGAGAGAGAGAGTGAAAAATTATTTAAGCCCCTAGATCTGTGTCCAAAATAGACCTCACTAATGGCAGGGAGTAGAACTTGCCGCATTGTTCCAGGATGCCAGGTGTTTGCGGTTTTTGCCTTTCTATAGCACAATAACAGGTGTTTGCGGGTTTATTGCCTTTATAAACCTCTTACCCCTTGAGCTCCTGGTTGACTCCTCTACCCCTGCGTGGGATATGAGTTGTCCCCAATGCACTGGTCTTTCCCAAATAAACCTCTTGCAGTTTGCATCAAGACCATTTCTTGTGAGTGATTTGAGGTATCGCCTATCCTGAGTTAGAACATGTGGGAGTCCTCACGTTGTGGGTCTTTCACCTTTAAGTGGTTCCTGTGAAATTCACTTTCTTAGAATTAAGGTCAACTAAGAAGATATCAAACTAACAAATATCCTTCTAACTCTTTAGGTAATTTTTGAACTTTCTCTTAGTCTCTACCTGTTTTTAGAAGTAGTGTTTACTAGACAGCCAATAGTTACAAAAACAGTTTGTAATTTGTCTTTCAGAAGGCCACTATTGTGGTCTCACACCTTCCACTGTTTTGTGGTCTCTGTAACCTTGTGGTCTAACCCAAAATGAAAACTGAAATCCATTTTAAAATCATCTTTCAGAAGGTTAGTCTATTAATGTCAATTTTAGCAGTGTCATTTAATGTAATAAAGATGGAAATACCTATGTATGTTAATAGAAGCAGAATAATAAGTTGATAAAATTCAAAACCTATAACACAATTACTGGTAACTGAGAAAATCCTAATCTTATTAAGAAATAATAAGATTAGGTGTGTCTGATGTGATAGTGCATGCCTTCAAATCCAGCACTCAGGAGACAGAGGCAGGGAAGTCTCTGTGAGTTTGAGAACTGATCTACAGAGAGAGTTCTAGGACATTAAGAGTTACATAGAGAGACCCTATCTCACAAGCAATCCAACAAACAAAGAAACTAAACCAAGGATCTAGAAGCTTCTATAGCAAACAACATATTTAGTGGAAAATCATAACAGGTTTTATTATTATTTTCAATGTGATATATGAACCAATCATTGATCAGAGAGACTCTTGTAGCCCCACATTTAAGAAAAAATTTAAAGAACATATATGTATATATTCCAATTTAAAATGAAAAATGGATAAATTATCTCATATTTATGAATCACTAGTTTAGTTTTTGCTTCCCAACCATTTGTATTAATTCATATTCATATATCTACATCTATATCTATACATGACAAGAATTTTAAAAAATACCTTCTTAGCAATTTCCAAGTATGCAATAAATTATTATTCACTATAGTCACCATGTTCTGCAATAGATGGGTTGAATTTCATTTTCTTTTTGAAGACTTATTTTGTATAATTATTTGTGTGTGTATGTGTGTGTGTGTATGTGTATATGTGTCCCTGTTAGGCAATGTGAATATATGTGTACAGGTGCACAGAGACAAGAATGAGGTGTTGGATACATTGGAGCTGTGCTTACAGGTGTTTGTGGGACATTCAGATTGTTATATGGGTGCTCAGTCTTCTAGTCTTCTGATTAAGCAGAAAGTTTTCTTAACCACTGAGACATCTCTTCATTCCCATAGCTTATTGTTTTTAACTAAAATTTTATACTCTTTGACAAAAATGTCCCCAATTTTCCCCAAAACTCTTGGTATCCACTATTCTATTCTGAGTTCAGCATTTTTATATTCTAGATAAAAGTGATGCCAACTATTGTGTTTGTGTGTGTGTGTGTGTGTGTGATTTCATTTGGCATAATGTATAACTATTGTACCTATGTTGAAAATTATGGGACGATTTTCTGTTTTATAAGGCTCAATGTATTATAAAAATATAAACATAATTATAAACATATAAACATCTTTCATCGATTCATTTTTTGGCTAGCACTTAGATTGGTTATTGAAAATAATGTTGCAATGAACTTGAAAAGATATATCTTTGCCATATTAATCTTGTTTCCTTCACATACACATTCAGTGGTATTAGCACTTCTGGATCATGACAAGTGCAGTTTTAAATTAAGTTTTAAAATTATTTTTAATCTTTTGTATGTATGTATATCTGTATGTGAGTTTGGGCACATGAGTGCAGTTGCCCATGGAAGCACCAGTGGTGCCTGATCTCTGGATCTAGAGGCATAGGCAGTCGTGAGCCACTTGATATGGATACTGTACACTGAGCTCAGATCCTCTTCAAGAACAGTAAGTATTCTTAACCACTGGCCTGTCTTTCTAGATCTGTAGTTTTGAAGATTTTAACAAACTACCTAGTGTTTTCCACAATGGCTTCACTAATATGTATTCGCACCAGCAAAGCTTCCCTTATTCTCCATACTTCTATTCATAAATGCTTCCTTTCACTTCAAGAAAAACCTTTGTAATAATCACAAAGTTATGTCTCAGTGACATTTTACTTTTCATTCCCTTGGCAATTCATGCTCTTGGGTGTCTTTTTCATATCTCTCTTGGTCATTGTACTGGCTGGTTTTGAGTGTCAACTTGACACAGGCTGGAGTTATCACAGAGAAAGGAGCTTCAGTTGGGGAAGTGCCTCCATTAGATCCAGCTGTGGGGCATTTTCTCAATTAGTGATCAAGTGGGAAGGGCCCCTTTTGGGTGGTGCCATCCCTGGGCTGGTAGTCTTGTATTCTATAAGAGAGCAGGCTGAGGAAGCCAGGGGAAGCAAGCCAGTAAAGAACATCCCTCCATGGCCTCTGCATCAGCTAGTTCTTGCTCCCTGACCTGCTTGAGTTCCAGTCCTGACTTCTTTCAGTGATGAACAGCAATGTGGAAATGTAAGCTGAATAACCTCTTTCCTTCCCAACTGCTTCTTGGTCATGACATTTGTGCAGGAATAGAAACCCTGACTAAGACAGTCACATCTTTGAAGAATGTTTGTGTTGGACCTTTGCCCAGTTTTAAACTCATGTTCATTGTCTATGTATTAAATGGCTTGAGTTCTTGCACATTTTGAGGAATAGCTTCATATCAGATGTACAACTTCCATATATTGACTCTCCTTCCTAAACTGTTCCATCAGTTTCTTTCTTCATTTGTTGTGGTACCATTTATCTGCTTTTCCTTTCTTGTTTATGTTTTGGAATCATAATCCACCTATCCCACCAAAAGTACAAGAAAAAAATGTTGCCTAGATGATTGTTATGAAACTTTACCTCTAAGTTTTCTCCTAGTAATTTTGTAGACTCTGGTTTCATGTTTAAGTCTTTGTACTTTTCAAGTTGATTTTTATGTGCTGTGAACTAAAGGTTCAGTTTCATTCCTCTGCATGTGGATATCCAGGGTTCCTGACACAATTTACAGAAGAGATGTAATTTCCCCATTATGTGTTCTTGGCAACTTTGTCAGAAATCAATTGAGCATAAAGGCATGGATTTATTTCTGGGCTCCTTATTCTTTTCCTTTGATGTCTACATCTGTTTATATGCTAGTATTATAAAGTTTAATTGTTAGAGTTCGGTGTATTTGATGCCAGGTAGTGTGTGGCTTTCAGCTTTGTGCTTGTTGCCTGTGTCTTGGTTACACAGCAATTAAACGACTCCTAATGACATATACCCATCGATCAGTGCAATGCTCAACCCTCTTCAAAAAGGCTCCTTCTTGCAGTAGATAGTAATTAACATATTTACAATGGCACAATATGTACAGAGTAAGAGGCTTTGGAGTCTATCCCTGAATGAGATTTTTTTTTTTTTTAATCACATCTTTCCCCTCAGGACTCAGGGTGCTTTGTGGAAGAGGGGGAGGAAAGACTATGAGTCAAGAGTGGTAGATAATTTTAAGGAAACAGAATTTCCCAGACACAACAGGGCAGATTCATATACACACTCATAGAGACTGTGACAGCATGCACAAGATTACAAGAGCTCAAGCCAGACAAAATACTGGCACAGAGGAGGGGTGATAGACACGAAGTCCCATTCTTACCAAATTGAGAGGTACTGTAGAGGGAAAAATTGGTTTTCTCTACATACATCATTCACATTCCAGGGGAGGCCCTCTGCTCAAGGGCATTTGACCAACACAAAATGGACTTTTTGGCTTTAAATTTTTTTTTTCTTTAGGAGAAAGAGAAAAAAAAAAGATGAATTTAGGTGGGTATGGAGAGGGGAGGATCTGGGAGGAGTTGGGGGATGGAAAAGAATATAATAAAAATATACTGTATGAAATCTTCAAAGAGTAAAGATAAAAAAGAGTTCTGCACTAAAGTCTTGAAAGAAGAGATAATACCAACACTCCTCAAACTATTCCATAAAATAGAAAGAGAAGGAACACTACCTTATTCATTTTATGAAGCCACAATTACTCTGATACCTAAACCACACAAGGACCCAACAAAAAGAGAACTTCAGACCAATTTTGTTAATGAATATTGATGCAAAAATACTCAATAAAATTCCAACAAACCAAATTCAAGAGCACATCAAAACCATCATTTATCAAGATCAAGTAGGCTTCATCCCAGGGATAGTAATCCACTATGTATACAAGTTCAAAGAAAGAAAATCACATGATCATCTCATTAGATGCTGAAAAGCATTTGATAAAATATAATACCCCTTCATGATAAAAGTATTGGAGAGATCGGGAATTCAAGGCCCATCCATACCTAAACATAATAAAAGCAATATACAGCATATAGCCAATATCAAATTAAATGGAGAGACACTTGAAGTAATCCCACTAAAATAAAAAACAAGACAAGGATGCCCACTATCCCTGTATCTATTCAATACAGTACTCAAGTTCTAGCTAGTGCAATAAGACAACAAAAGGAGTTCAAGGGGATACAAATTGGTGAAGAAGAAGTTAAGGTAGCAGATGATATGATAGTATACATAATAAGCATCCACAAAAATTCTACCAGAGAACTTCTACAAAGGATAAACAACTTCAGCAAAGTGGCTGGATGTAAAATTAACTCTGTCAGTAGCCTTCCTTTATACAAATGATAAACAAACTGAGAAAGAAATTATGGAAACAGCTCCCTTCACAATAGCCACAAATAATATAAAATATCTTGGGGGTAACTCTAACTAAACAAGTGAAAGTTTTGTATAACAAGAATTTCAAGTCTCTGAAGAAAGAAACCAAAGAAGACCTCGGAAAATGGAGACATCTCCCATGCACATGGAGTGGTAGGATTAACATAGTAAAATTGGCCATCCTACCAAAAGCAATCTACAGATACAATGCAATCAACATCAAAATTGCAACACAATTCTTCAAAGACACAGAAAGAGAAATTCCCAACTTCATCTGGAAAAACAAAATACCCAGGGTATCGAAAACAATTCTTTTTTTTTCTTTTTTTTCTCTTTATTAGATATTTTCTTCATTTACATTTCACATGTTATTCAGAAATTTTCCCTTACCCTCCCGCGTCCCCGCCCTGCTCCCCTACCCACCCCCTCCCACGTAATGGCCCTGGCATTCCCCTGTTCTGGGGCATATAGAGTCTGTATGACCAAGGGGCCTCTCCTCCCAATGATGGCNACATATCAGTGAGTACATGTTATGTGAGTTCTTTTGTGATTGGGTTACCTCACTCAGGATGACACCCTCCAGATCCATCCATTTGCCTAGGAATTTCATATATTCATTGTTTCTAATAGCTGAGTAGTACTCCATTGTGTAAATGTACCAAATTTTTTGTATCCATTCCTCTGTTGAGGGACATCTGGCTTCTTTCCAGCTTCTGGCTAAAAACAAAAGAACTTCTGGGGGAGTCACCATCCCTGACTTCAAGCTATACTACAGAGCAATATTGATAAAAATTGCATGGTATTGGCACAGAGAAAGACATGTTGGTTAATGGAATAGAAATGAAGATCCAGAAATAAAACTACATATTTATGGACACTTGATTTTTGACAAAGAAGACAAAAATATACAATGGAATAAAGAAAGAATCTTCAATAAATGGGGCTAGTCTAACTGGCAGTCTGTATAAAGAAAAATGAAAATAGATCCATATTTGTCACCTTGCATAAAGGTCAAGTCCAAGTGGATCAAGGACCTCAACATAAAACTAGATGGGGTATAGAATTACACAGAGAATTCATAACAGAGGAATCTTGAATGTCAAAGAAGCACTTAAAGAAATGTTCGAACTCCTTAGTGATCAGTGAAATGCAAATCAAAACAACCCTGAGATTCTACCTTACACCAATCAGAATGGCTAAGGTCAAAACTTCAGGTGACAGCACATGTTGGTGAGAATGTGGAGAAAGAGGAACACTCCCCCATTGCTGGTGGGATGGCAAACTGGTACAACCACTCTGGAAATCAATCTGGAGGTGCCTCAGAATCTTAGAAATAGATCTACCTGAAGACCCAGCTAAACCACTCTTGGGCATATAACCAAAAGATGCCTCACCATGCCAGAAGGGCACGTGTTCTACTGTGTTCATAGCAGCCTTATTTGTGATAGAAGCTGGAAACAACCCAGATGTCCCACAATGGAAGAATTGATACAGAAGATGTGGTTCCTTTACACAATGGAATACTACTCAGCAATTAAGAATGAGGACATCCTGAGTTTTGCAAGGAAATGGATGGAACTAGAAAATATCATCCTCAGTGAGGTAACACAGACCCAAAATGACATGCATGGTATGTACTCACTAATAAGTGGATATTAGCCAAAATTGTTTTTGAATTCCAAGGATACAATCCACAGAACAAGCTGTAGGGCCCAAGTGAGGATGCCTTAATCCCACTTGGGAGAGAAAAGAAAGCAATCATGGGGGGCAGAGGGAGGGAGAGGTCTTAGTGGGATAGAGGAAAGGGAGAACATGATCAGGTGATGAGGGAGAGGGGATAGGAGTGAAGCCCTGAGGGCCAACAGAAAGAATGGAAACATGCAACCTAGGTAGGAGGTAGGGTCACCTTTTAGAATGTACCAGAGACCCTGGGATGTTTCCAATGCTCAGGACTCAAAGGCAGAAACCTTAGATAAAATGCCCAACAGTGGGGAGGGGGAACTTGTAGAGTCCATCTCTAGTAGAAAGACAGGGCATCAGGTGGAGAGATGGGGCTGCCATCCTACAGTCAAAAATTTGACCCAGAATTGTTCCTGTCTGAAAGAATTACAGGGATACAAGGAAGGAGCTAGAGAAAGTATTCAAGGAGCTGAAGGGGTCTTCAACCCTATAGGTGGAAGAATAACATGAACTAACTAGTACCCCCTGAGCTCATGTCTCTAGCTGCATATATAGAAGAGGATGGCCTAGTTGGCCATCATTGGGAAGAGAGGCCCCTTGGTCATGCAGACTTTATATGCCCCAGTACAGGGGAACGCCAGGGCCACGATGTGGGAGCTGGGTGGGTAGGGGAGCAGGGCCGGGATGGGGGAGAGTATAGGGAACTTTCTGGATAACACTTGAAATGTAAATGAAGAAATTATCTAATAAAATTTGGAAAAAAATAAAACAAAACAAAAACAAAAACAAAACAACAGAAAAAAAAAGAATTACAGGGATAAAAATGGAGAAGAGATTGAAGGAAAGGAGGTCCAGTGACAGGCTGAAATTGGGATGGATCCAGCTCTAGGGGAGGCTCCAAGGCCTGACACTATTACTGATGCTATGGTGTGCTTACAGACAGGAGCCTAGCATGGCTGCCCTCTGAGAGGCCCTACAAGCAGCTGAGTCAGATGCAGATACTTACACCCAACCAATTGACAGAAGCTGGACCCCTGTGGTTGAATTATGGAAAAGCCAGAATTAGCTGAGGAGAAGAGCGACCCTATAGAAAACCCCTTTGTTTCTAAGAATTGTTTTCAATAGCCTGGGTATTTTGTTTATCCAGATGAAGTTGGGAATTTCTCTTTCTGTGTCTTTGAAAAATTGTGTTGCAATTTTGATGGGTATTGCATTGTATCTGTAAAATGCTTTTGGTAGGATGGGCAGTTTTACTGTGTTGGTGAGAATGTGGAGAAAGAGGAACACTCCCCCATGGCTGGTGGGATTGCCAACTAGAACAACCACTCTGGAAATCAATCTGGAGGTTCCTCAGAAACTTGGAAATAGATCTACCTGAAGACCCAGCTCAACCACTCTTGGAGATATGTCCAAAAGATTCTTCACCAGAAGGGCATGTGTGAGCAGTCTCAATTAACCTGGACCCCTGCAATCTCTGAGACACTGAGTCACCAACCAGGCAGCATACACCAGCTGATATGAGGCCCCTGATACATACAGCAGAGGACTGCCTTGTCTGGCCTCAGTAACAGATGATGTATTTAACCCTCAAGAGAATCAAGGCGCCAGGAAGTGTGGAGGTCTGATGGGGTGGGGGTGTGAGAACATCCTCTTGGAGAAGGGGGCGGGCAGGAGGGAGGAGGAATGCAATGAAGAACTGTTGGAGGTAGACTGGGAGGGAGATAATGACTGGATAGTAAAAAGTTTTAATAATATTAATAATTTTTAAAAGATTGCTTTATCTTTGCTGGGTATTTTTGCTTTGTTATGTACCATAGGACTTTTTCCTATTTCTACAAATACTTTATTGGAATTTTTATTGATATGGCATTGATATGTATATCTCTTTCAGGTTGTATGAACCTTTTAATATTATTCAATTCATAAATCAAAAATAAATTCTATTTCTGTGTTCTTCAATTATTTTCACTAGTGTTTTATAATTTTAAAGTAGAAATCTTCACATCATTGGTTTTATTTCTAAGTATTTTTTGTTTGAAGCTATTGAAGTTGGGGTGACTTTCTTGATTTCTTTTCTAAAAATTCATTCTTTGTATATAAACATGATACTCACTTTTTGATTACTGATTTTATATACTATAAATTTATTGAAGTTACTAATTCTTAGGTTTTTTTGAGACTACATAATATTTTTGTCATAAAATATGATCTTCCTTCAATGTAACATTTTCTTATGATCTCACCCAGCATGCTAAGGATGAAACTAAACAAAGTAGAGTTTATTAGAATGAGAAAGTAAAGACTAAAATTAGTACCACTTAGAGAATAAACAAATGTCTACCAGGTATGTAAAATATTACAAAATGATTGAATGACCTCATCTACAAAGTTCATTTTATATAATTCTTGAGCATGAATCTTATTGTAACTTGTAATGCCATATTTAGTTGATATCCCTGGAAGATCTTTTTTTTTTTTTTTTTTTTTTTGAAGGGAAATGGAAGAGAAGTTGAACTGAGGAAGGGAGGTGTGTGTGTGTGTGTGGGGGACTGAGAGGAGTGGAGGGAGGGGAAAGTGCAGTCAGGATATAATGTATGAGAGAAGACTAAATTTTTAAAAAGAAAAGATCAGGTGACCATAGGTGTGTGGATTCATTGCTGTGTCTTCAATCCTATTCCATTGATCTACCTGTCTGTCGCTGTACCAGTACCATGCAGTTTTTACTACAATTGCTCTGTAGTACAGCTTGAGGTCAGGCATGGTGATTCCACCAGAGGTAATTTTATTGTTGAGAAGGGTTTTTGCTATCCTAGGTTTTTTGTTATTCCAGATGAATTTGCAAATAACCCTTTCTAACTCTGTGAAGAATTGAGTTGGAATTTTGATGGGGATGGCATTGAATCTGTAGATTGCATTAGGCAATATAACCATTTTTACTATATTGATCCTGCCAATCCAAGAGCATGGGAGATCTTTCCATCTTCTGAGATCTTCTTCAATTTCTTTCTTCAGAGATTTGAAGTTCTTATCATACAGATCTTTCACTTCCTTAGTTTGAGTCACACCAAGATATTTTATATAGTTTATGACTATTGTGAAGGGTGTTGTTTCCCTAATTTCTTTCTCAGCCAATTTGTCTTTTTTATAGAGAAAGGCCATTGCTTTGTTAGAGTTAATTTTATATCCAGCTACTTCACTGAAGCTGTTTATCAGGTTTAGGAGTTCTCTGGTGGAGTTTTTAGGATCACTTATATATACTATCATATCATCTGCAAATAGTGATATTTTAACTTCTTCCTTTCCAATTTGTGTCCCCTTGACCTCCTTTTGTTGTCGAATTGCTCTGGCTAGAACTTCAAGTACTATATTGAATAGGTAGGGAGAAAGTGGGCAGCCTTGTCTAGTCCCTGGTGTGGATGTGGAGATAGAGGAACACTCCTCCATTGTTGGTGGGATTGCAAGCTTGTTCAACCACTCTGGAAATCAGTATGGCGATTCCTCAGAAAATTGGACATAGTGCTTCCAGAGGATCCTGCAATACCTCTCATATCCAGAAGATGTTCCAACTGGTAATAAGAACACATGCTCCACTATGTTCATAGCAGCCTTATTTATAATAGCCAGAAGCTGGAAAGAACCCAGGTGTCCCTCAACGGAGGAATGGATACAGAAATTTTATGGTACATTTACACAATGGAGAACTACACAGCTATTAAAAACATAGAATTTATGAAATTCCTAGGCAAATGGATGGATCTGGAGGGTATCATCCTGAGTGAGGTAACTCAATCACAAAAGAACTCACATAACATGTACTCACTGATAAGTGGATATTAGCCCAGAAACCTAGATTACCCAAGATACAATTTGCTAAACACATGAAACTCAAGAAGAATGAAGATCAAAGGGTGGAGGCTTCACCCCTTCCTAGAATTAGGAAAAAGCACACCTTGAAGGAGTTACAGAGATCAAATGTGGAGCTGAAACAAAAGGATGGACCAACCAGTGACTGCTGCAGCCAGGGATCGATCCCATAATCAGCCACCAGGCACAGACACTATTGCATATGCCAGCAAGATATTGCTGAAAGGGCCCTGATACAGTTGTCTCATGTGAGGCTATACCAGCGCCTAGCAAACACAGAGGTGGATGCTCACAGTCAGCTATTATATGGAACACAAGGTTCCCAAGGGAGGAACTAGAGAAAGTACCCAAAGAGCTGAAGGGGTCTCCACCCCTATAGGTGGAAGAACAATATGAACTTACTAGTACCCCCAGAGCTCATGTCTCTAGCTGCATATGTAGCAGAAGATGGCCTAATTGGCCATCAGTGGGAAGAGAGGCCCCTTGGTCATACAAACTTTATATGTCCCAGTACAGGGGAACGCCAGGGCCAAGATGTGGGAGTGGGTGGGTAGGGGAGCAGGGCGGGGAGGAGGGAGGGTTTAGGGGACTTTCGGGATAACATTTGAAATGTTAATGAAGAAAATATCTAATAAAAATTGGAAAAAAAGAAAAAGAAAAGAAATTGTTTGGCAAGTCAAGGGCTAACAGGCAAAAGCTTCCTTCTTTCATGTCCTTATATAGGCTTGAGCAGAAGGTGCAGCTCAGATTAAAGGTGAGTCTTCTTGTAACTTGATCTGGATTAGAAGTAATCTACTTAGATTAAATTAAGCAAAAAGTCCCTCACAGCTATATCCTCTTTTATGGGATTTTAGTTAGTTCTAGATATAGTCAAGTTGACAATTATGAATAGCCATCACACAGGACTTAATATAAATAAGCTTACAACAAACAATGTAATATAAGAAAAATCATAAAATCTCCAAATTTTAAAAAGCCCAGAGATCTGCACGCAGGAGGTGGAGCTGACCCTCAGTACTCTGTGTACCATCCCTGCCAGAGGAGAGCTGGCCTACAGGGAGTGCTCTGACCCTGGGACTCAGGTGAGATCTCCATTTTCTCTCCGGTGACTCTCGAAGGCTATTCCACTCAGGAGCACACAGCCACAGAAGCTGCAGAGCAGCTGGGAAGGGTCCTCCAGGCCTACATCTGTACCCAGGAGGTAGGCTGTTCCACAACCTTCTGTGCACTGGTCTTACCAGGAGAGAGCTGGTCTCCCAGGAATGCTGATACAGGCTTATAGACTCACAGGAGGAACAAGCTCTAGCCAGAGACAGGAAGAACATCTAACACCAGAGATTACCAGATGGCAAAAGGCAAACACAAGAAGCTTTTTGTTTGTTTGTTTTTGTTTTTCAAGACAGGGTTTCTCTGTGTTGCCCTGGCTGTCCTGGAACACACTACACTCTGTAGACCAGGCTGGCCTTGTGTTTTCTAATATTTATTTCTTAAGGTAGGTAGCTGATGCACAACTCTTTGTTACATTCATTTACTTTTGTATTCTATTCATATTAAAATACTACTCCTAGAAAAAGAATACTGAGTGTATGATGTCAGCCTTAGAATGACACAAACCAGGATCGCAAGGTGCCAATTTTGTATAGTTAAGAATCTATATGCATTTGGTTGCATAATTTGTTTTCTGTTGCTTACTCCCATGTAAATTGAAGCAGATATGTTTTTTTTTTTTTTTTTTTTTGAGACAGGGTTTCTCTGTATAGCCCTGGCTGTCCTGGAACTCACTCTGTAGACCAGGCTGGCCTCAAACTCAGAAATCCGCCTGCCTCAGATATGTTGTTCTTATTAACACTTGATTTTTTTATAGTTCTGAAATGTGGTTATCATAAGAATTTTAAAAATTATTAAATGTAACTATAGGGCAAAAGTGTGAGGAAGCTCCCCATTTCAAAACAACCCTGAGATTCCAGCTCACACCAGTCAGAATGGTTAAGACAAAACCTCAGGTGACAGCAAATGCTGGCGAGGATGTGAAGAAAGATGAACACTCCTCCATTGCTGGTGGTATTGCAAGCTGGTACAACCACTCTGGAAATCAGTTTGACAGTTCCTCAGAAATGTGGACATTGTATTACTGGAGGATCCAGCAATACCACCCCTGGGCATGTACCCCGAGGATTTTCTAACATGTGATATGGACACATGCTCCACTATGTTCATAGCAGCCTTATTTATAATAGCCAGAAGCTGGAAAGAACCAGATGTCCCTCAACACATGAATAGATACAGAAAATATGGTACATTTACACAATGGAGTACTACTCAGCTATTAATAACAATGAATTTATGAAATTCTTAGACAAATGGATTGATCTGGAGGATATCATCCTGAGTGAAGTAACCCATTCACAAAAGAACACACATGATATGCACTCACTGATAAGTGGATATTAGGCCAGAAGCTTGGAATACTCAAGACACAATTCACAAACCACATGAAACTGAAGGGGAACAAAGTACACATGGAAGAAGTTACAGAGAAAAACTGTGAAGCAGAGACTGAAGAAATGACCATCCAGAGACTGCCCTACCTGGGCATCCATCCCATAAACAACCACCAAAACCAGACACTATTATAGATGCCAATAAGAGCTTGGTGACAAGAGCCTGATATAGCTGTTCCCTGAGACACTCTGCCAGTGCCTGACAAATACAGAAGTGGATGCTCATAGCCATCCATTGGATGGAGCACAGGGTCCCCAATGAAGGACCTAGAGAAAGGACACAAGAAGTTGAAAGGGTTTGCAGCCCCTTAGGAGGAACAACAATAAGAACTATCCAGGACCCCTAGAACTCCCTGAGGCTAAACCACCAATCAAAGAAAACACAAGGAGAGACTTATGGTTCTAGCTGCATATGTAGCAGAGGATGGCCTAGTTGGTCATCAATGGGAGGAGAGGACCTTTGTTCTATGAAGGTTATATTCCCCAGTATATTCCTTCCTGCTTGGGCTAGGAAGGAGGAGTGGTTGAGTGGGTGAGCTTGGGGAGGGGGGAAGGGATAGATGGTTTTCAGTGGAGAAAAAGGGGATAACATTTGAAATGTAAATAAAGAAGATATCTTTTTTTTAAAAAAGGAAGAAAAAAAAAAGTCCAGGTAGAAATAGATTCAACACAAATTTCTACTAGACTTTCAAGGCAGAACAGTAATATTCCTCAAATTATTTTATAGGAAAAGAAGGTACACTTCAAAATTATTTTTGAATCCAGTATTACTCTGATATCAAAGAGGCAAAAACCTCCCTCCCCCCCCCCAAAAAAGTGCAAATTACAAGCCAATCTTCCTGATGAGCATAGACACAAAATTTTTCAGTAAAATATTTGCAAACCAAATTCAAGAACATGTAAGAAAGATTTTCTTCCATAATTGGCTCAGCTTCAACCCAGTGAGACATTGATGGCTCAAAATGCATAAATCAATAAAATGTAATCTACTATATGAATAGACTCAAGGACAGAAACTAAATGATTATCTCATTTGAAACAGAAAAAGCCTTTTGACCAAGGTCTAAATTTATCCTTTATGGTAAAAGTTCTGGAGAATATAGGGATACTGAGGACACATTTCTGCATAATAAAGTATATAACAAGCCTACAATCAATATCATGCTAAATGGAGAAAAACTCAAAGCAATTCTACATAAACAGTGGTGCTTATCCAGTGTGTCACAACCTATTTTGGGGTCACATATCAGATTATCATATTATGATGCATAACTACAGTTATTAAGTAGCAACAAAAATAATTCTATGGTGGGGTGTCTGCATTAAGAAGGTTAAGAAACACTACAGTAAAATCAGGACCAATATCGGTTTGTACAGTACTTCTCTGTTCAGTATATTGCTTGGAGTCTTATACCAATGAGAGGAAACACAAATTATTCTTATTTGCAGATGAAATGATTCTTTCTATAAAAAAAACAAAAACAAAAACAAAGGCTCCATCAAAAATTCCTACAGCTAATAAGCAGGATTTAGAATTAACAAATGAAAATCAGTATTCTTCCAATGTACTAATGACAAACACACCAAGAAAGAAATTAAGAGAGCAATACCACTTATTATAGTCCAAAAAAATACTTGGAATAAATCTAATTAAAGAAGTTCAAGCCTTATACAATTAAAACTTTAAGACATTGAAGAAAGAACCTGAAGAAGACACCAGGGATGGATGTGCTCATGGGACGATATGATTAATATTATGAAAATGCCCATCCTACCAAAGCAATTTACACATTCAATGAGATGTCAATCACATCACAATTGTAATGCAATTATTTGTATGAATTTAAAAATAGTCTTACATTTAATTATATTTGGAAACACACACATACATGATAGTAAAAACTGTCCTGAAGGTCTCACTATCCCTTATTTCAAGTAATATTCTAAAGCTACACTAATAAAAACAGCATAGAACTGGCACAAAAACAGATACATTGAACAGTGGAATGGAATTGAGGACATGGATATAAATCCAGGAAGATACAGTCACTTGACTTTTGACAAAGATGCCAAAAATGCTCATTGAAAATGAGATAACATCTTCAATAAATGATACTGTTCCAATTGGATAACTTACATTTCAGAAGAAACCAGACCCCTTTTAAAATATTTTTAAATTTTTACTTTTAATTTATTTTTTACATTCCATATTTCATTCCCTGCCCCTCTATCTACCTTATGGCTGCTCCACATCCCACATCTCCCCACCACACCCTGTATCCACATGGATACCCTCACTCCCCCACACCACCTGACCTCTAAACTCCCTGGGGCCTCCAGTCTCTTGAGGGTTAGGTGCATCATCTCTGAATGAACTCAGACCTTGCAGTCCTCTACTGTATGTGTGTTGGGAGGCCTCATATCAGCTGGTGTATGCTGCCTGTTTGGTGATCTAGTGTCTGAGAGATCTCTGGGGTCCAGATTAATTGAGACTGCTGGTCCTCCTACAGAGTCACCCTTGGTTGAATGCAAATATCTGCATCTGACTCTTTCAGCTGCTTGTTGGGTCTTTCAGAGGGCAGTCATGACAGGTTCCTTTTTGTGAGCTCTCTATAGCCTCAGTAACAGTGTCAGGCCTTGGGGCCTCCCCTTGAGCTGGATCCTACTTTGGGCCTGTCACTGGACCTTCTTTTCCTCAGGCTCCTCTCCATTTCCATCCCTGTAATTCTTTTAGACAGGAACAATTATGGGTCAGAGGTGTGACTGTGGGATGGGAACCCTGTCCCTCACTTGCTGTCCTGTCTTCCTCTAGCCCTTTCTTTATCAGTAAGTGGATCAAGGACTTCAACATAAGACTTGATATCCAGATTCTGTTAGAGGAGAAAGTAGAAATAAGCTCTAACTTATAGGCACAAATAAAGTCTTTCTGAAAAGAACCCTCCATAGTACAGGCATTAAGACCAAGAATTGACAAATGGGACCTTGTAGAATTAAAAATATTTTGAGTGGCAAAAATGCCATTATTTGAGCGAAAAGATAGCTTAAATAATGGGAAAAAAAATCTTAAACCAGACATCCATCTGACAGAGGGTTTGTGTCAAGATTAACAAGTAGTCAACAATAAATACTTTTTTTTTCGAGACAGGCTTTCTCTGTGTAGCCCTGGCTGTCCTGGAACTCACTCTGTAGACCAGGCTGGTCTTGAACTCAGAAATCTGCCTGCCTCTGCCTCCCGAGGTGCTGGGATTAAAGGCGTGTGCCACCACGGCCAGCTTAAATACTTTTTAAAAACACTAAACACACAAAAAATGAATATATCAATTAAAATTGGGGCTTGGAATGAAACAAAGTATTCTTAAAAGAAGAAATACAAATTGCTGAGAAATACTTAAAAATTTTTTTCAACATTCTTATCTTTCAGGAAAAAAGCAAATTAAAACTAATTTGAGATTTGTTTTTATCCCAGTCACCGTGGCTATGATGTTTTTAAAATTACAATAGATTTTGGTGAGAATATGGGAAAAGAGAAATATTTATTCACTGATAGTGGGGATAACACACTTTGAATCAGGGAGCAATAGAATGTCATAGTCATATTACAAAAGGGGGAATTTTTGACCATAGAGAAGTGTACTTGGGCTGTCAGGCAACTTGGGGGATCATACTAATAAATCTTAAATGAGCCTACTTGCACACTCCACTGTCAGTTATGTTCCAAAACCAAATTACAGGCATGCAGCAGTTGAAAAAATGGATTTAAACTGAAGTTTAAGTTTTGCCTATTACTTCAAATTCTTGGTCCAGTTCAAGACATTTCTTTTGAGGCCACATAAAAAACAAAAATGAAGCCGGGCGTGGTGGCACATGCCTTTAATCCCAGCACTCAGGAGGCAGAGGCAGGCAGATTTCTGAGTTCGAGGCCAGCCTGGTCTACAGAGTGAGTTCCAGGACAGCCAGGGGCTATACAGAGAAACCCTGTCTCAAAAACAAAAACAAAAACAAAAACAAAATGAATAGATCACATTGGGTGGAGTAGAAACACCTAAATTGTGGATTTATGAAAGTATGGCTATAAATAAATTTGTAGAAATAAATAAGGATAATTCCTGGAAAGATAAGTCCATCGATTTTTTTCTATTTTCCATATAAATTAGTCTTTGGATGAACCAATTTTGTGATGGATTTTGATTACCAAGAAACAAGAGAGAAAGAAATTTGAGAAAATTCACCTGATGGTTTCATTCCTAATTCGTTTATCCTTTGATATATCATATGCAGTAACATATCTAAGAGTAAGAGTGGCATGGAGTCATCATACCTGTATATGTGCTTATCTATAACATAGTTACTGATAGGGGAAGACAATCATGTCAACGAACAAACCAGAAAGACTTCGGTTGTTCGCCAGAGCATACTGCCTCTTTCTTTTCAACTGGGGCATACATTGATATCATATTAAAAAAAAAAAGGAAAACCAATTATACAAAATTTAAATATCTAAATGGATACTCCATAGCAGAAGACAGTGGCAGCTATAAAATTTTTACCTCATGATCTCCTTTTCAAAAGTTAGGATGGAAATGTTGTCTAAATCTTTAAACAAATATGAACCAGAAATCTTATGTCTGTGGAAACATTTTAAAACTCTTAATCACTGCTCCTCCCTCTGTGCCCAGATTGTTCTTTTTCTTGCTCTCTAACACTGTACAACAAACACTGCAGCTAAAGTAGCCGTTGGTAACAGCTTATGGCATCTCATCCCCAAAACATATCATACACACCCTGGCACAGTTCTTTTAGAATTCTCCAGTTAAACATACTCTGCCTAACATAGACATTCTTTTCCAGACTTTGCCCACAGGCAGCTGTTTGGCACACCAACAGCTGTTTCATTGAATTTTTAAAATTATGTGAGTAGTGACAGCAGCCTAAATTGCTATCTGTGTTTCCCAGTTGTTCCTTAAGGAAAAAGAGAAAAAAAATTACGAATGATTATTTGTAGAATACAAGTTACTTGTTGACAAGCTCTAGGACTAGATATTAATTGAGCCATATCACAATGGACTTTAATACACTTGGATTCCCTCATAAAAGAAATAGCAAAAGAACAAATAATGGAACCCTCTTTTATTTTTGGCATAAGATGACATTTGTCTCTTTATCTTTCTTGGATGAATCTGTTGGGTTGGCCAGTTGGTCTTGCTTGAACTTACTCCTGCAACAGCATTGCAATTAAAACTTGGCTGGACAGGAGTATTTTAGCCATATCTGGCATATTTTAGCCATGTCTGGCAGTTGGTGCTAACTTCTCGTCTTCCATGTAGATATTCATCTTCTAGTAGAGAAAATTACTTTTCTTAGAGGGTAGCTTCAGGGAAAGATCTAGAAGCAGAAATTTCAAGTTATACAGTGCTTAGCATCACTAATCATCAAGGAAATTCGAATTAAATCCAGAATGATGTATTAGCTCACTCAAGTCATAATAGCTATTCTAAAAAGATCAAAGACAAATTCTGGCAAAGATGTGGCTAAAAGGCAACAATGTTATATTATTAATGGGAATATAAATTGTTTCTACATTATGGAAAATATATGAAAGCTCCCCAAGACTTAAAATTATAACTACCATAGGATTGCAAAATTTTACCTCTGGCTGTGTATCTAGTTTTATTTAAAACAATTCTACTTGATATCTAAAAGCATTTGTTTGTTTGCTTGCTTGTTTGCTTGCCTATATATGTGTATGGCTATGTACATGCCACAGGGTACGTGTGGAAGACCAAAACCCCCCAACAATTTGAAAGAGTTGGTTCTCTTCTTCTACTATGTGGATCCTAGGGATTAAACTCTCAGGTATCAGGCTTGGAAGCTAACAGCACTACCCCTGAAACATCTCATCAGTCACTGGGTATATACACAGAAGAAATGGCATAGGTATACTAGAGAGACATTTGTGCACCCCCACACATAAATGTTTGTTGGATCTTTCCCAGTAGCTAAGACAGTCACTTAAGGGCTTATCAATAGATAAATGAAAGGTTAAAGGCATGAAACACTAAACACACACACACACACACACACACACACACACACACACACACACCAAACAGAATACTGTTCAATCAGTCTCTAAAAGGGAGAAATCTTTTCATTTGTGACTACATGGATAAACCTGGTGGACATTATATTAACTTAAATGAACCAAGCACAAGAAGTTAACTATCATGTGACTTACTGTGGGACCTTGAAAGATAGTCTTGTTCCTGGTTGAGCTAAGACTCAAAACCCCAGAGACCTTGAAGGGAAGATGGGCATTTCGCCTGTTCCCAGGCACCAGGCCTCTGTCACTAGCTGCAGCCCTCCATAGATTTGTGGCCATCAGTCATGTAAGGGCAAGTGCCCAAAGCCCTCCACAGGTAGAGGACATGTATGACCTGTGGTCATTTATGTAGGCTCAAGACAGATCTCCATTTTAATGAGGTACCTTAAAGCCTGAAGGCTTAGCCAATAAGATTTCCTTCCCAGTCACTCCTCCCTGCAAAAGGTATTTAATCTCAGGCCCACCCTGAGAAGTGGGGTATGGTTTTACTCATTCATTTTCTGCCATGACAATAAATGCCTTAAAACCATGGACTGGCTCTCCCAGCTGGGGCCACCCCTGCCATCTCCCTTCTGAGCCCAGTGGAGGTGGCTAGGGCCGCTTGAGTGCTCTCCACACCCTGGGACCTTGGGATCACCTAGGGATTATTGGTGAGGGGAGCGCAGTGTCAGCTTCAGGAATCGCGGAGGGTCTGGTGCTGGCAGGAGCAGGAACAGAGGAACACTGCCCAAGCAGAGGCTAGAGTATCTTCTAGACAGGGCCAACCCTGCCATCTTCCTTCTGAGCCCAGCAGAGACAGTTAGGGCCTCTGGAGTGCTCTCCACATGCCAGGACCTTGGGATCACCTTGGGATTACAGAAGAGAGGAAGCCTTTTGGGAGAGTTCTGACCCTAGAACTAAGGAAGTGGATCAGAGCTCCAGTCTGCTGGACACCTGACATACAAGAGAAGAGCTTGCCTGCAGAGAGCTCTCTGATCACTAGATCTCAGGGGAGAGTTGGTCTTCCAGGAGTGCTGTCAGAGGCTAACAGAATCAAAGGAGGATCAAGCTCAAACCAGTGACAGCTTGGACATTAACATTGGAAATCTCCAGATGGCAAGAGGCAAACATAAGAATCTTACTAACAGAAACCAAGAACAACGGGCATCATCAGAACCCAGTATGCCCACTGGAACGAGTCCTGATACCCCAATATGCCCGAAAAGCAAGACACAGATTTTAAATCATATCTCATCATGATGGTAGAAGATTTTAAAAAGGACATTAATAACACACTTAAAGAAATACAGGAGAACAATGCTAAATAGGCAGAAGCCCTTAAAGAAAAAACGCAAAAATCCTTCAAGGAATTACAGGAGAACACTGCTAAACAGGTAGAAACCCTTAAAGAAGAAATACAAAAATCTCACAAGGAATCACAGGAGAACACTGCTAAAAAAGTAGAAGCAGATAAAGAGTGACAGGCAAACACTGCTAAACAGGTAGAAGAAACGCAAAAATCCCTTAAAGAACTACAGGAAAACACAACCAAACAGGTGATGGAATTGAAGAAAACCATTCAAGATCTAAAAATGAAAGTAGGTACAATGAAGAAAACCCAAAGAGAGACAACTTTGGATGTAGAAACCCTAGGAAAGAAATCAAGAACCATAGATGTAAGCATCAGCAACAGAATTAAAGAGATGGAAGAGAGAATCTCAGGTGCAGAAGATTGCATAGAGATCATGGACACAACAATCAAAGAAAACGCAAAATGCAAAAAGATCCTAACTCAAAACATCCAAAAAATCCAGGACACAATGAGAAGACCAAACCTACAGATAATAGGAGTAGATGAGAATGAAGATTTTCAACTTAAAGAGCCAGCAAATATCTTCAACAAAATAATAGAAGAAAACTTCCCATACCTAAAGAAAGAGATGCCTGTGAACATACAAGAAGCCTAGAGAACTCCAAACAGACTGGACCAGAAAAGAAATTCCTACTAACACATAATAATCAGAACAACAAATGCACTAAATAAAGACAGAATATTGAAAGCAGTAAGGGAAAAAGGTCAAGTAACATATAAAGGCAGGCCTATTAGAATCACTCCAGATTTCTCACCAGAGACTATGAAAGCCAGAAGATCCTGGACAGATGTTATACAGACCCTAACAGAACACAAAAACCAGTCTGGGCTACTATACCCAGCAAAGCTGTCAATTCCCATAGATGGAAAAACCAAAGTATTCCATGAAAAAACCAAATTCACACAATATCTTTCCATGAATCCAGCCCTTCAAAGGATAATAACGGGAAAACATCAACTCAAAGATGGAAACTACACTCTAGAAAAATAAGAAAGTAATCCTTTAACAAAACTAAAAGAAGACAGCCACAAGAACAGACTCCCATCTTTAACATCAAAAATGACAGGAAGTAACACTAACTTTTCTTTGATTTGTCTTAACATCAATGGACTCAATTCCCCAATAAAAAGACATAGACTAACAGACTGGCTACACAAACAAGACCCAACATTTTGCTGCTTACAGGAAACCTACCTCAGAGACAAAGACATACACTACCTCAGAGTAAAAGGCTGGAAAACAATTTCCCAAGCAAATGGTTCGAAGAAAGAAGCAGGAGTAGCCATTGTAATATCCAAAAAAAATTGACTTCCAACCAAAAGTTATCAAAAAGACAAAGAGGGGCACTTCATACTCATCAAAGATAAAATCCACCAAAATGAACTCTCAATTCTAAATATCTATCCTCCAAATGCAAGGGCAGCCACATTCATTAAAGAAACTTTAGTAATGCTCAAAGCACACATTGCACCTCACACAATAATAGTGGGAGATTTCAACACCCCACTCTCAACAATGGACAGATCCTGGAAACAGAAACTAAACAGAGACACATGGACAGAATCTATGAAACAAATGGGTTTAACAGATATCTACAGAACAAATTATCCTAAAACAAAAGGATATACCTTCTTCTCATCACCTCATGGTACCTCCTCCAAAATTGACCATATAATTGGTCACAAAACAAGCCTTAACAGATACAAAAATATTGAAATTATCCCATGCATCCTAACAGATCACCATGGCCTAAGGCTGATATTCAATAACAGCATAAATAATAGAAAGCCAACATTCACTTGGAAACTGAACAATGCTCTATTCAATGAAACCTTGGTCAAGGATGAAATACAGAAAGAAATTAAAGACTTTTTAGAGTTTAATGAAAATGAAGCCACAAAATACCCAAACTTAAGGGAAACAATGAAAGCAGTCCTAAGAGGAAAACTCATAGCCCTGAATGCCTCCAAAAAGAAACTAGAGAGTGCATATACTAGCAGTCTGACAGAACACATAGAAACTCTAGAACAAAAGGAAGAAAATTCACCCAAGAAGAGTAGACAGCAGGAAATAATCAAATTCAGGGCTGAAATCCACCAAGTGGAAACAAAAAGAACTATTCAAAGAATCAACCAAACCAGGAGCTGGTTCTTTGAGAAAATCAACAAGATAGATAAACCCTTAGCCAGGCTAACTAGAGGGCAGAGGGACAGTATCCAAATTAACAAAATCAGAAATGAAAAAGGAGACATAACAGATCCTGAGAAAATCCAAAACATCATCAGATCCTACTACAAAAGGCTATACTCAACAAAACTGGAAAACCTGGATGAAATGGACAACTTCCTAGACAGATACCAGGTACCAAAGTTAAATCACGATCAGATTAACAATCTTAATAGTCCCATTTCCCCTAAAGAAATAGAAGCAGTCATTAATAGTCTCCCAACCAAAAACAGCCCAGGACCAGGTGGGTTTAGTGCAGAGTTCTATCAGACCTTCAAAGAAGACCTAATTCCAACTCTCCTCAAACTATTCCACAAAATAGAAACAGAAGGTACTCTACCCAATTCATTCTATGAAGCCACAATTACTCTGATACCTAAAACACAAAGATCCAACAAAGAAAGAGAACTTCAGACCAATATCCCTTAATAATATTGAGGCAAAAATACTCAATAAAATCCTTGCAAACCGAATCCAAGAACACATCAAAATGATCATCCATCATGACCAAGTAGGCTTCATCCCAGGGATGCAGGGATTGTTTAATATATGGAAATCCATTAACGTAATCCACTATATAAACAAACTTAAAGATAAAAACCGCATGATCATCTCAATAATTGCTGAGAAAGCATTTGACAAAATCCAACACCCATTCATCATAAAAGTGATGGAAATGTCAGGAATTCAAGGCCCATACCTAAACATAATAAAAGCAATATACAGCAAACCAGTAGCCAATATCAAAGTAAATGGAGAGAAGCTGCAAGCAATTCCACTAAAATCAGGGACTAGACAAGGCTGCCCACTATCTCCCTACCTATTCAATATAGTATTTGAAGTCCTAGCCAGAGCAATTCGACAACGAAAGGAGATCAAGGGGATACAAATTGGAAAGGAAGAAGTCAAAATATCACTATTTGCAGATGATATGATAGTATATGTAAGTGACCCTAAAGATTCCACTAGAGAACTCCTAAACATGATGAACAGCTTCAGTGCAATAGCTGGATATAAAATTAACTCAAACAAATCAATGGCCTTTCTCTACACAAAAGGTAAACAGGATGAGAAAGAAATTAGGGAAACAACACCCTTCATAATAGTAACAAATAATATAAAATACCTTGGTGTGACTTTAATTAAGGAAGTGAAAGATCTGTATAATAAGAACTTCAAGTCTCTGAAGAAAGAAATTGAAGAAGATCTCAGAAGATGGAAAGATCTACCATGCTCGTTGATTGGCAGGATTAATATAGTCAAAATGGCTATCCTGTCGAAAGCAATCTACAGATTTAATGCAATCCCCATCAAAATTCCAACTCAAATCTTCACTGAGATAGAAAGGGTAATTTGCAAATTCATCTGGAATAATAAAAAAAACCTAGGATAGCAAAAATTATCCTCAACAATAAAAGAACCTCTGGTGGAATCACCATGCCTGACCTCAAGCTGTACTACAGAGCAATTGTAATAAAACTGCATGGTACTTGTACAGCAACAGACAGGTAGACCAATGGAATAGAATTGAAGACCCAGAAATGAACCCACACACCTTTGGTCACCTTATCTTTGACAAGGGAGCTAAAACTATCCAGTGGAAAAAAGACAGCATTTCAACAAATGGTGCCTGCACAACTGGCGGTCAACATGCAGAAGAATGCGAATTGATCCATTTCTTTCTCCTTGTACAAAGCTTAAGTCTAAATGGATCAAAAACCTCCATATAAAACCAGAGACACTGAAATTCATAGGGGAGAAAGTGGGGAAAACCCTTGAAGATATGGGCACAGGGGTAAAATTCCTAAATAGAACAGCAATGGCCTGTGCTGTAAGATCACAAATCGACAAATGGGACCTCATAAAATTGCAAAGCTTCTGTAGAGAAAAAGATACTGTCAATAAGTCAAAAGGGCCACCAACAGATTGGGAAAGAATTTTACTAATCCTAAATCTGATAGGAGGCTAATATCCAATATTTACAAAGAGCTCAAGAAGCTGAACTCCAGAAATTCAAATAGCCCCATTTAAAAATGGGGTACAGAGCTAAACAAAGAATTCTCAACTGAAGAATACCAAAGGGCTGAGAAGCACTTGAAAAAATGTTCAAAATTGATTATTAAATCAGAGAAATGCAAATCATAACAACCCCGAGATTCCACCTCACACCAGTCAGAATGGCTAAGATCACAAATTCAGGTGACAGCAGATGCTGGAGAGGATGTGGAGAAAGAGTAACACTTCTTCATTGCTGGTGGGATTGCAAGCTGGTACATCCACTCTGGAAATCAGTCTGGCAGTTTCTCAGAAAACTGGACATAGTACTACGGAAAGATACAGTAATACCTCTACTGGGCATATACCCAGAAGATGTTCCAACTGGTAACAAGGACACATGCTCCACTATGTTCATAGCAGCCTTATTTATAATAACCAGAAGCTGGTAAGAACCCAGATGTCCCTCAACAGAGGAATGGATACAGAAAATGTGGTACATTTTCACAATGGAGTGCTTATCAGCTATTAAAAATAATGAATTTATGAAATTCCTGAGCAAATGGATATCCCTCAACAGAGGAATGGATACAGAAAATATGGTAATTTACACAATGGAGTACTACTCAGCTATTAAAAACAATAAATTTATGAAGTTCTTGGGCAAATGGATGTATGTGGAGGATACCATCCTGAGTGAGGTAACCCAATCACAAAAGAAGTCACTTGATATGCACTCCCTGATAAGTGGATATTAGCCCAGAAACCTAGAATACCCAAGATACAATTTCCAAAACACAAGAAAATCAAGAAAGAGCAACGCATGGATACTTCATTCCTCCCTAGAATAGGGAATAAAATATCCATGGAAGGAGGTGCAGAGGCAAAGTTTGGAGCTAAAATGAAAGGATGGACCATCCAGAGAATGCCCCACCTGGTTGGTCCATCATATCATCAGCCACCAAATGCAGATACTACTGCATACTCCAGCAAGTTATTGCTGCAAGGACCCAGATATAGCTGTGTCCTGTGAGGCTTTGACAGTCCCTGACAAATACAGAAGTGGATGCTCACAGTCATCTATTGGGCAGTACACAGTGTCCCCAATGTAGGAGCTAGAGAGAGTACCTAAGATCTATATGGGTCTGCAACCCTATAGATGGAACAACAATATGAACTAATCAGAACCCCAGAGCTCATGTCTCTAACTGTATATGTATTAGAAGATGGCCTAGTTGGCCATTATTGGGAAGAAAGTCCTAGCAATGTTTATATGCCCCAGTACAGGGGAGTGCCTGGGCCAAGTAGTGGAATTGGGTGGGTAGGGGAGCAGGGTAGGGGGTGGGTATAGGGGACTTATGGGATAACACTTGAAATGTAAATGAAGAAAATATCTAATTAAAAATGTGAAGAAAAAAAAACATGGACTGCCTCTTTTCAGTGGGATCTGTCGTGGGGAGCCAATGAGAAAGCTTTGCTCATAGAGACAATCTCTAACCGCCCATAGGTGGCTTCTCTGCTCTCCCAGCCACAGCCTCCACAAAGCCCAAGCCAAGCTCAAGCGAGGACTCTTCCTTTAGGACCAACTGGAGCTCCCCCACTTCCTGTCCCCCCCTCCAGCCTGGGCTAAATCCAGCCTGCGGGCCCTACTCCATTCTCAGCTCTTCTGTGGCATTCAGCGGGCCTGGGTGCCCAAGAGCCTAAGAACCAGATGGCCCAGTCTGCCTTGCAGGCCTGGGGACCCCTGAGCCAGCTCCAACAGTCCCACACCTCAGACTGTGCTTCCCTACCCCAGAAGTGGTGTTCTGGGGCTGCCCTATGGTCCCACACCTGCCAGGCAACAGTGTGAGGTAAGCACCTTCAAAACTCCTGTGTCCTGCCTCCCCAGTGGCCTAGCCCCGTGGCCGAACAGCAGCAGGAACCCATAACCCTACAGCTTACTATGTAGAATTTCTAAATGATGAATTTGCATTGTAGAATTTTTGTCTATCTCAATGAAAAATGTTGCATTGGCTAATTTTATGTCAGCTTTGCACAAGCCAAAGTCATTTGAAAAAAAGATATTCTAACTTTAGAAAATTCCCCCACTAGATTAGCCTATGGGAAAACCTGTGTTGCATTTTTGTGATTAATGACTGATGTAGGCGTGCCCTGATCACAGAGTAGGTAAAACCATCTCTGGGTAGTTAGTTCTGAGTGGTATAGAAAAAGTAGATGAACAAGTCATAAGGACCAAGACAGTAAGCAACACTTCTCCATGGCTTCTGCATCAGTTCCTATCTCTAGGCTCCTTCTTTTAGCTCCTGTCCTGACATCCTTCCATAATAAACACATTCCTCCTTATGTTGATTTTGGCCATTGTTTGCTTTTTTTGTTTGTTTGTTTGTTTTTTATTAAAACACATGTCATTGGAATTCTGATAGTATACTGAATTTGTACATTTTAACAATATTCTAGTGCATGGTCACAGTCTTCTTTTCATTGTATCTATCCTATCCTATCCTATCCTATCCTATCCTATCCTATCCTATCCTATCCTATTTTCTTAGTTAAGACATTGTGACCATGGCAACACTTATAAAGGAAAGCATTTAACTGGGACTGGCTTATAGATCAGAGGTTTAGTCCATTGTCATCATGGTGGGAAGCATCATGGCTTGTAGGCTGATGAGATGTTTCAGGAATGATGTTGTTAGCCTCCAAGCCTGATACCTGAATTTAATCTCTGGGATCCACACAGTGCTTGAGAATAGCTTGAGTGTTGTGCATGTGTGGATCTGCAGACAACAGGAATAGAGACAGACAACTAGTCCTGGCTTGAGCATTTTAAACCACAAAACCCCTGCCACCAACACACTTCCTCCAACAAGGCCATACTTATTCCAACAAGGCTGCATTTCCTAATCCTTTCAATTAGTGACACTCCCTGTGAGCCTATGGGAGTCATGTTTGTTCAAACAACCATACCTATCCTACCCACATTTGTTTCTGTGTTTTAAGAAAGGGTTACACTTTGTAGACCAAGCTATACTGGAAGTTGCTATGTAGCCCATGCTGGCCTCAAACTCATTAACTTACTGCCTCTACATCTTTCTCCATTTACTAGTTTCATTTGCAGTTACAATTTCATAAATGTTTTATAATTCACTTGGAGGAATATTTTTTCCTTTTATTGAAAATAGATTTCTTTTCTCACTAATATATCATGATTACACTTTCTCCTCTCTCCACTCCTCTCAGGTTCTCCCCCTTTCCCATCCTATATGAAGCCACTCTTTTCTGTCTCTCATTAGAAAACAAATAGGCTTCTAAGGGATACTAATAAAATATAACAATGTAAAAGACAAACTAATTCAACAGAATTGACAAAACTAGTGGACATAAGGAAAAGAGCTGAAGAGAAAACACAAGAATCAGAGCCCCACTCATTCACACACTACGGAATCTCATAAAGAAACTAAACTGGAAGCCACAATAGATGTAAAACGACCTAGCACAGAACCATCCAGTCCCTATATGTCTTAGTTCATATGGTCTTAGATCATGCTGACTTAAGGGACCTTGTTGTCTTGATGCCCTCTATCCCCTGTGGCTCTTACACTCTTTCTGAATCCTCTTTCTAGTGGATCTTTGATCACTAAGGGCAGGAATTTGATGGATATTTTCCATTTAGGGTAGAATGTTTTAAGGTCTCTTACTCTTTGCATAATGTCTACCTGAGGTATCTGTATTTGTTTCCATCTGCTGAAGAAGGAGATTTCTTTGATGATGACAGTGATATATAAATATACCAGAATGTCATTAGGAGTCATTTTATTGCTTTTTTCTTTAGAAAAGTAGTAGTTGGTTTGACCTGAGGTCCCTGGGTTATCTAGTTTCACATTTTTAGTCATACAAGAAGAGTTGGGTATGAGTCACATAATATGGAATGGGCCTTAAATCCAATCAGATATTTTCTAGTTACTCCTATAAGCTTTGTGCCATGATTGTACTATTATATCTTAAAGGCAGAATAACATTGTAGATGAAATGGTTTGTTCTGGCTTGCTACCAGCAATGGATTTCTTAGTGGAGAAAATATTTTGCCTATGTGACTTAATTCCTAAGTATTTTTTTAAATTATAATTTAAATATAAATATTAAATTTCCTTTTATATTGCTTAGCCATAAATGTATAGAAATGTAACTGATGTTTTTGTGTTGATTTTATGTCCTGTACATTTGTGGAATTTGCATGGTAGGTCCTATATGTTTTAAATACAAAATAATTGTTTTTATTTGAATCTGCGAAATATTCTCCATCTGGTCTATTTTCTTCCCATCTTGTAGGACACAATGAAAGCAGTGCTAAGAAAGTTCATAGCACTAAGTGCCTTCATAAACAAATTTGAGAGTTTTAATACTAACACTTTAAAAGTATACCTGAAAGCTCTAGAGAAGAAAAAAGAAGCAAACATACCCAAGAAGAATAGATGGCAGGAAAGAATCAAACTTAGGACTGAAATAAATTAACTGGAAATACAGAGAACAATACAAAGAATCAAGAAAACCAAGAGCTGCTTCTTTGAGAAATTCAACAAGATAGGTGAATTCTTGGCCAACCTGACTAAAGGCTGAGAAGCAATATCCAAATGAATAAGATGAGAAATAAAAAGGGAAGGATAACAATAGATATGGAGGAAATTCAAATTTTCAAAAATTTGAAAAATCATTACGTCTTACTTCAAAGTCTATACTTGACAAAAGTGGAAAACCTAAACAAAATGGGATTATTTTCTAGATAAATACTACTTAGCAAAGTTAAGTCAGGATCAAGTAAACTATTTAAATAGTCTCATAAAGCCTAAGGAAAGAGAAACAGTCATTAAAAGTCTCCCAACTAAAAAGAGGCCCAGGGCCTGATGGTTTTAGCACAGAATTTTACCAAAATTTCAAAGAAGAACTAATACCAATACTCCTCAAACTATTCCACAGATGAGAAACAGAAGTAACATTGCCAAACCCATTTTATGAGGTCACAATCACCCTGATACCTAAACCACACAAAGACTCAACAAAGAAAAAGGATTTCAGACCAATCTCCCTTATGAACACTGATGCAAAATACTCAATAAAATAAATGCAAACCAAATCCAAGAACATATCAAAAACATCATCCACCATGAACAAGTAGGCCTCATCCCAGGGATGCAGGGGTTAAATATAGGAAAATCCATCAATGTAGTCCACCATATAAACAAACTGAAAGTAAAAAAAAACACACATGATCATCTCATTAGACGCAGAAAAATCCCTTGACAAAATCCAACACCCCTTCATGTTAAAAGTCTTGGAGACAGCAGGGATACAAGGCATATACCTAACCACAATAAAGCAAGCTGATAGCTAACATCAAATTAAATGGAGAGAAACTTAAAGTAATTCTACTAAAATCAGGGAAATGGTAAAGCTGCCCCCTCTCTATCTCTTTAATATAATATTTGATGTTCTAGCCAGAACAATAAGACAACTAAAGGAGATCAAGGGGATATAAATGGGAAAGGAAGAAGTCAAAATATCATTATTCACAGATGATATGTTAGTATACATAAGTGATCCCGAAAAGTCTACCAGAGAGGGGGCTGGAGAAATGGCTCAGCAGTTAAGAGCACTGACTGCTCTTCCAAAAGTCCCCAAAAACCACATGGTGGCTCACAACCATCAGTAATGGGAATCAATGCTCTCTTCTAGTGTGTCTGAAGAAAGTTACAGTGTACTCACATACATAAAATAAATAAATAAAGCTTTAAAAATCTACCAGATAACTCATATGGCTGATAAACATCTTCAGCAAAGTGGCTGGATATCTAATTAAGTCAAAAGAGAAAAAAACTCAGTAGCCCTTCTTTATACAAACTATAAGGGCTTGAAAAAGAAATCAGGGAGACAACACCCTTCACAATAGACACAAATAATATAAAATAACTTGGCTTTATGTTAACCAAGCAAGAGAAAGACCTTTATGACAAGAACTACAAGTCTCTGAAGAAATAAATTAAAGAAGATACCAGAAGATGGGAAAATCTCCTATGCTCATGGAACTGTAGGATAATAGTGAAAATAGCTATCGTACCAAAAGCAATCCATAGATTCAATGAAATCCCCATCAAAATTCCAATATGATTTTTTACAGAACTTTAAAAAAACAATTCTCAACTTCATATGAAAAACAAAGCAAGCAAACAAACAAACAAACAAACAAAAAACCAACCCAGGATAGCTTAAACAATTCTGAACAATAAAAGAACTTCTGTAGATAACACCATCCCCGACCTTTAATCACTATTTGCTGTACTACAAAGCAATAGTGTTTAAAACTGCATGGTTGTTCAATAGAATAAAAAAGAAGACCCTACAATAAGGTCAAACACCTATGGGCACTTGATTTTTGGCAAATAAACCAAAACCATACAATGGAAAAGGAAGAGCATCTTCAACAAATGATGCTGGTTGAACTGGATGTCTGCATGTAGAAGAATGCAAATTAATCCGTGTCCAAGTAAATGAAAGACCTCAACATAAAACTGGATATTCTAAATCTAATAGAGGAGAAACTGGGAAATAGCCTTTAATTCGTTAATACTGGAGACAACTTTCTGAACAGAACACCAATGGTTCAGGTACTAAGATCAACAATTGAAAAATGGGACCTCATGAAAAATTAAAAGCTTCTGAAAGTCAAAAGGCACTGTTAATAGGACAAAACAGCCCTATATCTGACAGATGGTTAATATCCAAAATATATTTAAAAAAAAAAAACTCAAGAAGTTAAGCATCAACAAACCAAATAACCCAATTAAAAATGGGGCACAGAGTTGAACAGTTAAACAGAGAAATCTCGAATAACAAAGAAGCCCTTAAAGAAATGTTCAAAGTCCTTGGTCATCAGGGAAATGCAAATCAAAAGGACCTTGATATTATCCTGCCAATCAGAATGGCTAAGAAAAAAAAAACTCAAGCAACAGCATATGCTGGCAAGGAGGTGTAGCAAGGGGAGCCCTTCTCCTCCATTGCTGGTGGGAGTGAAACCTTGTACAACCACTCTGGAAATTAATCTGGGTGTTTTTCAGAAAGTTGGAAATAATTCTACATGAAAACCCAACTATATGACACCAAAAGATGCCACAAGGGCATGTGCTCTGGTATCTTCATAGCAGCTTTATTTGTAACAGTCAAAAACTGGAACAACCCAGATGTTCCTCAACTGAAGAATGGATAAAAAAAAAAAAAAAAAAAACGTGGTTTATTTACAAAATGGAATAATATACAACTACCTAAAACAAGAACATCATGAGTTTTGCAGGGAAATGGATGGAATTAGAAAATATCATACTGTGTGAGGTAACCCAGACCCAAAATAACATGCATGGTATGTACTCACTTATAAGTAGATATTAGCCATAAAGCACAGGATACCTAAGTTACATTCCACACACCCAAAGGAGCTAAACAAGAAGTCCCAAGTGAGGATACTTGTATATTACTTAGAATGGGGGATAAAATAGCAGATAGAGAGAGGAAACTTGGTAGAAGTGGGGATGTGGACAGGAGTATGTGGTGGGGGATGGGTTCAGGATCAAGTCTGGGGAGAGACAGGAGAGAGGGCAAGAGGCCAAGGAGAATGAGTGGAAATCATTATGGGGGGGGGGGTTGGGAGTGGGGAGGGCATCTCTAGAATGTGCCATTGACCTGGGATGGGGGAGGATTATAGGAGTCTATGGGGGTGATTTTAGCTGAGATCCATAGCACTGGAGATTGGAAGCTGAAGTGGCCATCTCCTGTAGCTAGACAAGACCCCCAGTGAAAGAATAAAGACACCAAAACACCCACACAATTTTCTACTCAAAATTTGTCTTGTCTACATGAAGTGCAGAGACAATGATGGAACAGAGATTGAGGGAATATCTAACCAATAACTGGCCTAACTTGAGACCCATTCCATGGGCAAGCACCAATCCCTGACACTATTAATGAGACTCTGTTATGCTTGCAGACAGGAGTCTAGCATGGCTGTCCTCTGAGAAGCTCCACCCAACAGCTGACAGAATCATGTGCAGAGACCCACAGCCAAATGTTGGATGGAGCTCAGGGAGTCTTATGGAAGAATCAAGGGGAGGATTGAGGGCCCCAGAGAGAATAACAACTTCACAGGAAGACCAACAATATCAACTAACTGGATCCTTGAGGGGTGTCAGAGACTGAACCATCAATCAAGGACCATATACAGGCTGGACCTAGGCCCTTGCACATGTGTAACAGATGTGATGCTTGGTCTTCATGTGGGTCCCCAAACAAGTAGAGCTGGGGCTGTCTCTAATGCTGTTGCCTTTCTGTGGATCCTATTCTCCTAACTGGGTTGCCTTGTTTGGCCTTAGTGGGAGAAGCTTTGCCTAGTCCTGCAGAGACCTGATGTGCCAGGGTGGGGTGATACCTAGGAGGGCTTCTACTGTCTCAGAGGAGAAGGAGAGGAGGTAATGAGGGGAGGGACGGGGTGGGGGGGGCTGGGAGGAGGGAGCATCAATTGAGATGTGAAGTTAATAAATAATTGTAATGGGAAAAAAGAAAAGCAAAATACTCATATATGGTCTTTATAATATTATTTATAATAATGAAAAAACTAGAAAAATTCTATGTAACTAACACCAGGATGGTCTAATTAATCTTTAGAATTACATACATAAGTAGATTGTGACAGAATTAAAACTTTGTATATCATATTAAGAGGAAAACCATTAATAGCCAGTATGTATAGTCCAATAAAGTGCTTAAATAAAACACCCTAAAATCTGTACATGGGAAAACATTTCACAATAAATATCCCTCAGCAGTGCTTTCTAAATCTTCATGTATAAAAATGCTTAGTATGGGAAACTGACTTTAGACTTTTAGTAAGGATGGAAAATTCCCATTACTCCCAGTTTGTCTCCTATATCTATAAATCTCTCTGTATACATAATGGAACTTAATGAAACAAACATGTACTGAAATAGCATAATGTGAGTTACATGATATTGTAAGGTCATGTTTGGGACACAGCTAAATCAGTACTCAGAAATACATGTTAACATAAGAAATGAATGAATGTTTCAAATCAATAACCTGACATTTTATCTCAACAAATTATAAAACAGAGTAAAGTAAATCCAAAACATATGTAAGTAATAATTACAGCTACATTAATAAATGAAATTTAAAGTAACACAGAAGAATAATAAAATAAAAAACTGGAGCCAATGAAATGTTTCAGTAGGTAATGGTGCTTGCTATACAACTCTAACAACCCAGGTTCAACCCCTGGAATCCATATAAAAGAAGTAGAGAACCAACTCTACAAAGTTATCCTCTGCCCACCATATATGCACAGTAACATGTGCACCTGTAAGCACACTTCTTGAACATACACACATTCACAGACACATATATTCTTATTCTTAGAAAAAAATTAACAAAAATTCAAGGCTGATAAAACCACCAATGTAGGAAAGGAATAAAGGAGGTATTATTATATATTCAGCAGAGAATGCTATTAAAAATTTATAATCATAAAAGAATTCTAAAACTTAGGAGGAAACATACCAATTCCTTAAAAAAATACAAATTACCAAAATCAAGCAAGATAAAATTGATAGTTTGAGTCATTCAATAAACATTAAAGAAGGTGGATTAATTATTGAAATCTTCCAAAAAGAAATCTCTAAGCAAGTTTCACTAGAGATTTCTAGCAAATATTTAAAGAGAAATTAATGCCAATTTATACAGTCTCTTCTAAAGAATAGAATATTTTACAACTCATATTTTGAGCCTAGTATTACTATGGCATTGAAATCAGTCATAGTGTAAAAATGTGAGAAAGAAAAACATATAGACATATAACTTTTATGAACATTGAGGTTAAAATCCTACTAAAACAACCAATAAACATCATTCAGATGTGTATAAAAAGGAATTTATTTCAGATTTTGCTGATTCTTTGCATCTTGCAACATTCAAAACACAGTCAATGGAATCCTCTACATTAACAGGGGAAAGAGGATCATGTTAATTGTTGCAGAAAATATTCAATAAATTCTACCACCCATTCATACATAATCCTCAACTAACTAGAAAAAGAGAACTTCCTTGATAAAAAAAATATCTGCAAGTCCACTACAGAGT
Organism: Mus minutoides; assembly: GCA_902729485.2. NCBI lineage: Eukaryota > Metazoa > Chordata > Mammalia > Rodentia > Muridae > Mus > Mus minutoides. Next base: position 6,111,902 of record LR755127.1, read on the forward strand.
CCACTCTGTAGATCAAAAACAAGACAAGAATGCTCTCAACATGCACAGCTTAATGGTGAAGCTTAACAACTACTTTCTAGTTTCTGTGTTCCATATACCTAACCTTCTTGGGGACTTGCTGATTCTGGAAGAACTGATAAGGTTAGTTCAATATGGAGAGGTAGTGAAGGATTCTTTTCCATGCGAACTAACTGCAGCCCCATTCATACCCTCATCAGTCAGAGTCAAGAATATTCTACCCTCATCATTCTTAGGACAAGCATCAGACTAGGAATAATCCCTATATACTTGCACCAACCAAAATTACTCAAACTGGTCAATCCTAAACTTGCCTATTGTCTTTGTCAGGGTTTCTATTCCTGCACAAACATCATGACCAAGAAGCAAGTTGGGGAGGAAAGGGTTTATTCGGCTTACACTTCCATACTGTTGTTCATCACCAAGGAAGTCAGGACTGGAACTCAAGCAGGTCAGAAGGCAGGAGCTGATGCAGAAGCCATGGAGGGATGTTCCTTAATGGCTTGCTCAGCCTGCTCTCTTATAGAACCCAAGACTGCCAGCCTAGAGATGGTCCCACCCACAAGGGGCCTTTCCCCCTTGATCACCTATTGAGAAAATACCCCACAGCTAGATCTCATGAAGGTACTTCCCCACTGAAGCTACTTTCTCTGTGATAACCCCAGCTATGTCAAGTTGACACAAAACTAGCCAGTACAATTGACCCCTTGTCAACTTGACACACAAACACATCACTAGTAAGCCTCAACCCTTAGTTCTTATTCATCCCCAAGATCTTAAATAACTTTAAAAGTCTCACAGTCTTTACATATTAAAAAGTTCAATCCTTTTAAAACATCTTTTAAAATTCAAAGTACTTTAAAATTCAAAGCCTCTTAACTGTGGGCTTCATTTAAAAACTTCCTTCAATAGGGAAAAATATCAGGGCACAGTCACAATCAAAAACAAAAATCAATCTCCAACCTTCCAATGTCTGGGATCCAACTCACGATCTTCTGGGCTCCTCCAAGGGCTTGGGTCACTTCTCCAGCCATGCCCTTTGTAGCACACACGTTGTCCTCTAGGCTCCAGATGCCTGTACTCCATTGCTGCTGCTGTTCTTGGTGGTCATCTCATGGTACT
>LR755127.1:6120308-6156939 GCA_902729485.2 Mus minutoides
GAGACTTGAAGTTCTTAACATACACATCTTTCACTTCCTTACCCTGCACTAAACCCATCTGGTCCTGGGATGTTTTTGGTTGGGAGACTATTGATGACTGCTTCATTTCTTTAGGGGATATGGGACTGTTTATATCATTAATCTGATCATGATTTCACTTTGGTACCTGGTATCTGTCTAGGAAGTTGTCAATTTCATCCAGGTTTTCTAGTTTTGTTGAGTAAATCCTTTTGTAGTAGTATCTGATGATATTTTGGATTTCCTCAGGTTCTGTTGTAATGTCTCCTTTTTCATTTCTGATTTTGTAAATTAGGATACTGTCCCTGTGCCCTCTAGTTAGCCTGGCTAAGGGTTTATCTATCTTGTTTGTTTTCTCAAAGAACCAACTCCTGGTTTGGTTGATTCTTTGAATAGTTCTTTTTGTTTCTACTTGGTTGATTTCAGCCCTGAGTTTCATTATTTCCTGCTCTCTACTTCTCTTGAGTGAATTTGCTTCCTTTAGTTGTAGAGCTTCTAGGTGTGCTGTCAGGCTGCTAGTGTATGCTCTCTCTAGTTTCTTTTAAGAGGTATTCTGGGCTATGAGTTTTCCTCTTAGGACTGCCTTCCTTATGTCCCATAAGATTGGGTATGTTGTTGCTTCATTTTCATTAAACTCCAAAAAGTATTTAGTTTCTTTATTTCATCTTTGACCAAGTTATCATTGAGTAGAGTGTTACTTCATTTCCATGTTAATGTTGGCTTTCTAATATTTATGCTGTTATTGAAGATCATCCTTAGTCCATGGTGATCAGATAGATTGCATGGGAAATTTTCAATATTTTTGTATTTGTGGAGGCCTCTTTTGTGACCAATTATATGGTCAATTTTGGAGGAGGTACCATGTAGTGCTAAGAAGTAGGTATATCCTTTTGTGTTAGGATAAAATATTCTGTAGATATCTATTATATTCATTTGATTCATAGCTTCTGTTAGTGTCCATGTGTCTCTGTTTAGTTTCTGTTTCCAGGATCTATCCATTGGAGAGAGTGTGGTGTTAAAGTCTCCTACTATTATTTTTTGAGGTACAATGTATGCTTTGAGCTTTACTAAAGTTTCTTTAATGAATGTGGATGTCCTTGTATTCAGAGCATAGATATTCAGAATTCATAGTTCATCTTGGTTGATTTTACCTTTGATGGGCATGAATTGCCCCTCCCTGTCTTTTTTGATAACTTTGGGTTGGAAGTCATTTTTATTTGATATTAGAATGGCTACTCCAGCTTGTTTCTTCGGACCATTTGCTTAGAAAATTGTTTTCCAGCCTTTCACTCTGAGGTTTTTTTTTTTTTCCTGAGGTTGGTTTCCTGTAAGTAGCAAGATGTTGGGTCCTGTTTGTTTAGCCAGTCTGTACTCTATGTCTTTTTATTGGGGAATTGAGTCCACTGATGTTAAGAGAAATTAAAGAAAAGAAAAGAAAAGAAAAGAAAAGAAAAGAAAAGAAAAGAAAAGAAAAGAAAAGTAATTGTTGCTTCCTGTTATTTTTGTTGTTAAAGTTAGGATTCTGTTTTTGCGGCTGTCTTTTTATGTTTGTTGAATGATTACTTTCTTGCTTTTTATAGGGTGTAGTTTCTGTCCTTGTGTTGGTGTTTTCCTTTTATTATCCTTTGAAGGGCTGGATTTGTGGAAAGATATTTTGTGAATTTGGTTTTATTGTGGAATACTTTGGTTTCTCCATCTATGGTAATTGAGGGTTTTGCTGGGTATAGTAGGCTGGGCTGGCATTTGCATTCTCTTATGGTCTGCATATCATCTATCCACGATCTTCTGGCTCTCATGGTCTCTGGTGAGAAGTCTGGTATAATTCTAATAGGCCTGCCTTTATATGTTACTCGACCTTTTTCTCTTATTGCTTTTAATATTCTATCTTTATTTAGTGCATTTGTTGTTCTGATTATTATGTGTCTAGAGGAGGAATTTCTTTTCTGGTCTAGTCTACATAAAGTTCTGTAGGCTTCTTGTATGTTCATGGACATCTCTTTTTTTATATTTGGAAAGTTTTCTTCTATGATTTTGTTGAAGATATTTGCTGACCCTTTAAGTTGAAAATCTTCATTCTCATCTACTTCTATTATCTGTAGGTTTGGTCTTCTCATTGTGTCCTGGATATCCTGAATGTTTTGAGTTAGGTTCTTTTAGCATTTTGCATTTTCTTTGATTGCTGTGCCCATAATTCTCTATTGAATCTTCTGCACCTGAGATTCTCTCTTCCATCTCTTGTTTTCTGTTGCTGATGCTCACATCTATGGTTCCTGATTTCTTTCCTAGGGTTTATATCTCTAAAGTTGTCTCCCTTTGGGTTTTCTTTATTGTTTCTACTTCCCTTTTTAGGTCTTTGATGGTTTTGTTCAATTCCATCACTTTTTGGTTGTGTTTTCCTGTAACTCTATAAGAACTTCTACCTCTTTAGCAGTGTTGTCTTATATTTCTTTAAATACAGTTATTTAACTTATTCTGAGTTATTAATGCCCTTCTTAAAGTCCTCTACCAGCATTATGAGATATGATTTTAAATCCGAATCTTGCTTTTTGTATGTGTTGGGGTATCCAGGACTGGCTGAAGTAGGAGTGCTGGGTTCTGATGATGCTGAGTGGTCTTGGTTTCTGTTAGTAAGATTCTTACATTTGCCTTTTGCCATCTGGTAATCTCTGGTGTTAGTTGTTATAGTTGTCTCTGGTTGGAGCTTGTTCCTCCTGTGATTCTGTTAGCCTCTGTCAGCTGTCCTGGGAGTCCAGATCTCTCTTGAGTCTCAGTGGTCAGAGTACTCTCTGCAGGCAAGCTCTTCTCTTGCAGGGTAGGTGCACAGAGGTCTGGTGTTCAGACCTGCATCCTGGCTGAAGATGAAGGCCTGAAACAGTGTCTGTCCCAGAAGATGTCTTGCCTCTGCAGTCTGCGTGCTCACTTGCACAGACTGGTCTCTGGGAGACCCAGGATACAAGATGGCTCTCTCACCTTCTCTGTTGGTCAGAGCCCTCCCAGGTGGCCACCTCTCCTCTGGTGGGGAAAGGTGCCCAGATGTCTGGAGCCCAAAATGGGGTTTGTCCCAGAAGCTGTTTCTTCTGCAGTCTGCTTGTTCACCCACAGCAGTCCTTGAGCTGACCTGTGCAGACTGATCTCTGAAGGTCCTGGGACACAAGATGGCTCCTTCATCTGCTCTGGCAGTCAGAGCCCTAACAGGTAGATACCTCTCCTCTGTTGGGGAAGGTGCCTAGATTTCTGGAGCCCGAAAAGGGTTTTGTCCCAGAAGCTGTGTCACTTTTGCCTGTCCCAGAAGCTGTGTGGCTTCTACAGTCTGCACTCTCACCTGCTCAGACTGCTCTCTGAGGGACCTGGGACACAAGATTGCTCTCTCACCTGCTCAAGCAGTCAGAGCCCTCCTGGGCAGACACTTCTCCTCTGGCAGGGAAGGTGCCTGGATGTCTGGAGCCTGAAACGGGTTCTATACTGGAAGCTGTGTTGCTTCTGCAGTCTGGTGCTCATCCTCCACAGTCTGCAAGCTGACCTGTGCAGACTCCTGACCTCCATTTTTAAAAAGAAAATTTTCTTTGATGGTGGGTAAAAGCTACACTTACCTGTGGGTATAAGGATAAGTATTTGGAATGCAGTTAGAAATTATACTGAAAATCACCATATTACATACATTTCTAGATATTGCAATTGAGCAAAAATACTGTAAGAATATAATCTGGTGGTTCATTTACAAAGTTTCCTAGAGCAAGATTACCAGCTACAGGCAAATAAATAAATAAATGAATGAATAAATGATTAAATAAATAAAATGCCAGACCCCTGCTAATGTCCATTAGTCTAGCTGCACCTCCATAAATTCTGCTAACCTACCCACCCACCCACCAAAACCTAGAAGTTTAGAGTAGATATCCACTAACAGTCAAGCTTGCCTGCATGGTCACCTGCATGAAAATTCCTTAAAGCAAATATCAAATATAAAGATGAACCTATACATGTATTTTTATTGATAAAAAGACAAGTGTAAGTTACAGAGAGAAAGATAAGACCAGGTGATGTGTAAAATTATTCTGAAAAAGAAAAGGGAGAAAGGGTGTTGCACTGAGGTATAAAGATTATTCTTTGACATGCCCAGTCTGGGTATTTGCCATTCCAGGCTGATTCCCACTGTCTTCCCTTAACTACTCTGAATCTCTAGCACTCTTATTAGGAAGTAGGAATCATTGTTTCTCCTAAGTTTGAAGTAAAATGAACAAAAGCATCCAACTCTCTTTATTCATAGCTGATAGATCTATTAAAGAAATTTCTGAGAATCTATAAAAATTATATACAAAACCCAAACTTAAGCTCCTTATAGAACTAGTCAGTAAATTTAGAAAGGTTGCAGTATAAAAGATCAATACAAAAACATGAAAAATTTTAAAAATCAAATGGCATTTACACTTGTTTAGTGAATAGAAAATATTTAGTTATATATTCACCAAAAGAAAAAGCATCTGTATCCTTAAAATTACAAAATGCTAATGAAATAAATCAAATGGAACCTTTAAATTGAGGGGAATAAATTTTACCATATTGATGAACAGGAAGATCCAACATAGTGTCAATGTTAGTTCTCTTTGAAATTGACTCTTGAGTTTACTGAAATTTCTAGTGGAATCTCAGCAAGTTGTTTTTCTTAAAGAAACAGACAAGAATATTGTAAAATTCATGGTAAGGTATTAGTTCTCGGTGAACTAAAACGAAGTATGAAGAATTGTTTTCCTTGGTGTTAAAGATTACTACAGTATTCAAACACTGTGGTGTTAGTAGACTAATAAACACATAACTGCCATTTATTAATTTTACAATCACAAGAATTTGTTATCCTATATATGATTTAATATCTGACATAATTTCAAGTAGTATGCTAGTGAGTAAAAAAAAAAACTTAAGTTAAAAGTATAAATATGTGTATAAATAGGAAAATGAGCTTTAGTCTGGTTTCTCTCCAGGTCTTGTCTAACAAAAAGTATCTGCCTTCTGTGAGGTTAAGGGTAGATAATAATAGAGATAAAATATATGGAATAAAGTAGATAAACAACAAACACAAATGAATATATCCTACTGAATTTAGATATAAATCAAAGGTTTAAAGACCATTTAACGGGGGTAGAAAGATCATCTTTCCAGCAAATTGTGCTTATAAAATTGGGCATCTATGTACAAATCAAAACAAAGCACCTTAAAGAGAGGAAAGGTTTATTTTGATGAGATCCAGTTTATTAATTTTTCCTTTTATCTGGTGTGCTTTTGTTACAAAGTGTTTTATTTCTGTCTGTCAGTCTTCCAAAACTTTGATGTGTATTTTTATTAATAACCACAGGTGTCAGACATAGACTTGCATGATCCTTAAAGACAACAACAAGGGATCCAGATTGAAAGCAGAGTTCAAAAACAGATTCATTTATAAAACACATAATGTCAAGCCAAACATGGAAGCAAAACCACACAAATCCTCTGAAGATCAGGGCAAAGCTGTGTGGTGGACATGGTAGAGACCAACTACTGTTTTTAATGGTTCTGGCTATTTTGCTCTATTTTCTTGCAATAACTTTTCAAAGATCTCTCACATTTTCTCTAAAATAGTTCCAGCATCACCTTTGCTGACTGGGAAGGCCAATAACTACCTATGTAACATAACAAGTACAAAATACCTTCTTCATATGTGGACCACCATATCACAGATTTCTGCTTTTAAAGGACACTCCTTTAAGCCTCTTGAGTCTTCCATAGCTTCTTATCTAAACACAGTATCATAAGTCCATTCCCTGCAGTTAGCAAGCTATAAATTATAAAAAACAAAAAAGAGCTCTTTTCATTTGCTTTGCTGAAATCAGACCCTCACCCCAAGAATTTTAGGTTAAGTACAGCTCTGCACAAGAGTTGGACAGGTCCATGGTAGCCTTTGCTTCTTTGTGGTATTATCAGCCCTCAATCCTGCTACTGCTCATGGCCCTCTTCTTCCCATCTAGTAAATAATCTCATCACAACAAGTGGGAGAATTTACTGCTCTTAATAGATTTCTCTGGCAAGAAAGGAAAGTTCTAGACTTCTTTACAAAAAAAAAAAAAAAAAAAAAAAAAAAAGCAGACTCTCAGCACATACTGCTCTCTGTTCCTATCTATTTTTGCCACCAGGAGAGGTAGATACTCTTTGTTAAATAACATCTGAAGGGATAAACAGTATAAGCCTGGTGTTCAAGGAGTTTGAAACGAGTTATGAATGGTTGTGAGCCACTATGTGGCTACTGGAAACTGAACTCTACCATCCAGAGACAACTGCTAGTATTTCACCTGGAAAATAACTTTGGTTTTAATTGAATATTATAAGAAAATAAACTGACGTGATGGTGAAGGAATTAAACAAGCAATTATTAGATTGAAAAGAGCCTCGTGTATTTTCTTTTCTTCTTTCATACATTACATTCTGAATACTGTTTCTCCTCCCTTTTCTTTTTCTAGCCCCTCTCCCAACTCCTCTCTTCCCCTGATCCACTCCCAGACTAAGCTGCAAACCATAACATATATGTAGAGGGCCTAGGTCAAACCCATGCATACTCTTTGATTGCTGGTTCAGTTTCTGTGAGCCCCTATGGGCCCAGGTTATTTGATTCTGTCTTCTTGTGGTGTCCTTGACTCTTTCAGCTTTCTCAATCCTTTCTCCTCTTCTGGATTCGGTGAACTCTATCCCATGTTTGATTGTGAGTCTCTGCATCTGTTCCCGTAGTTCCTGGATGAAGGCTATCTGATAACAATTATGCTAGACTTCCATCTACAAGTATAGTAGAATATCATTAGGAATCATCATCGGCTTGCTCTATATTAGAGGAGGTGGTTGTGTTTGGTCCTATCCTAGGTCTTTGGGCTCTCTAGCTTCTGGTTCCTGCAGGCCATATCAGGCATGGCTCCCTCTCATGGCATGGTTCTAAAGCTAAGCCAGTCAGTGGTCGGCCATTCCATCAATTTCTGCTCTGATTTATGCCTGCATATCATGTAGGCAGAACAAATTGTAGGTCGAAGGTTTTGTGGCTGGATTGGTATCCCTCCACTGGAAACCTTACCTGATTACAGAAAAATAGTCACTTCAGGCTCCATATTTTCCCATTACTAGGAGTCTTAGCTAAGGACACCTGCATAGATTCCTGGGAATTTCCATTACTCATGTATTTCTTAAGTGTAAGTTCAACCATCTCCCAAAACTAAAACAACAACAAAATAGAAATATTTAGGATATCAAACTAAACATTAGCCATTAGCCAGTAAAGACCTTTTCATGAAACTCACATTTTTTTTTTTTTTTTTTTTTTTTTTTTTGCCTTTTCGACAGGTTCTCACTATGTAGCTGTCTGTCCTGAAATCACTATGCAGACTAGGTTGGCTCTGAACTCACAGAGATCCACCTTTCTCTGCATGACAGGTGCTAAGAGACCTTCTTAAGTTGTCGTTTTTGTATAATAACTGACTTATGGGCAAAATGCATCATAAAACAATAACTAACTTTCATGCATAAATAAAGAGTGTCATCAACAATGGACAATGTTATAATTCACTATAACACCAAAACATGATACAAAACTTAAAGGATCAGTTGACTTTCTCATCTAGCCTTAAGTATGATTATTAAAGATATGGTTTGTTGATTCTTATTTATATGGCAATTTCTTCTTAATCATACAACATTGCAATAGACCTCATTTTAATTTTTAAATTCTGTGTAAACTTTTGTTTTCTCACATATCCTGCTACTATTCTGTATTCTTAATTAGAGGTGTCAGATATTTTTATCTAATTAACATTGAGCCATAGATGTATTTCCATGTTCCTAATTATGTCATTAATTATCATAATTTGAGAGTTGTATTAACATTTCACTTGAAGAAGTTTGTTTCACACCAGATTCTCCATCCAACTGGGATGTTAATGGTAGAATATTTAGTTATATCCCAGTTTACAGCTATGGACACTCTTCCCGTTGTGGGACAGTGGACTATGAGAGGAAGCCTGGTAAGGTTGAGCTAAGGTTTGAAGTCCCAGGGACCCTGAAGGGATAGACAGTGGTAGGAACTTCACCTGTCACATAGCCACAGTTCCCCCAAAGATAGAATTGTGGCCATCTGTCACATAGACGCAGCACCCTCAAACCCCTCCTCATGTAGATAAGGCATCTCAGGCTAAGACAATAGAAATCACCTGCTGCCATACTCAATCCATCCCCAAACTGTATATAAGGTCCTATCCAGAAGGAATAGAGGTGTGTGAGAATCACTCCATCTTCTGAGAGCATCTGTCACAAGAGCTGTAAAAGTGCCTGAGAAGAGAATGCTCTCCTGAAGCATTGACTGCCCGAAACCCTCTGCACTTTGCTTGCCAGTCAGCTCTGCTCTGTGCAGCCGGTGAAGCTTCTCAGTGGCATCAGAGTGGCATCAGCGACACTGGAGGTGGTGAAGGCACTCCCCCTCCCTGCTCCTGCCCTTTCCCCTTCACTTAAACCCTTCTGACAGGTAGAGCCAGAGGTCTCTTCAGATAGCCCCCAGTACACAGACTGATATCCAGTCCTTCCTCTCTGCTTGCTCTATATTAGAGATTAGCCTTGGGAGGTATGAGTTCAATTGTGAAACCTTAGGTATGCCATTTCACCTGGGTCATTCTGTTTTTTTACCATGCAGGAGATTAGAGTATGACATTAGAACTGTGTGATTCATACTTTATTATTACTGCTATTACTGTTACTCATGCAACATACATTTTTAGCACATAGAATGATATATGAAGCACAATACACAAACATCACACAGGGAATAGGTTTTTTTTAAATGGAGCCAAATTTTAGCAAATGCTAGAAATCCCAAACAGTGCCGATTCGTCGTCTTCTTTTTACCCATGTGCTATTTATATAAACATTTTAACACATTTTATTTTATACACTATTTTTAACTCTTTTCTACATAGTGCAGATACATTGTGGAACAAAACAGACACAGACATGAGAAAAATCCCTGTCCAAATGGACTTCCATTCTGATGAAGGGAAACAGAAAAGAAAGATGAGAAAAATGATATATAGTGTCATTAGGTAGCTAAAATTAATGGATAAAAGAATATCTTAAATAAAAATGAAGGGCTCAAGAGTTGGCTCAGAGGTTAAGAGCACTGGCTGCTCTTCCAGGAAACCTAGTTTAATTCCCAGCACCCACATGGCAGCTCACAGCTTTCTGCATCTCTAGTTCCAGATGATCTGGCACCCGCACACAGGCATGTATGCAGGCAAAATACCAATGCACCTAAAAATTAATAAATTAAAAATCTTTTTAAAAGGAAGAAAATAAAGTGAATATGTGAGCTCATTTGTGTATGCTCTGGTGTGGAATACAACTTTAAGAACATGTCAGAAAATATATCAATAACATGATATTTTAATAATGACTGAGGGGCCTAGGGAGAGAGGAAGGAGTGGTCTTGGGCACACTGTGTCAACCTCAAACACTGAGGTGTGAGCATGTTTGGTGTTGTTGAGAATGCAGCCAGAAGGTGAGTTTGATTTAAGTCAAGTACTCAAGGAAAGAGTAGGAGGGCATGGCAATAGAGAGGATCCATGGAATCAAATCCTACCTTTTAGGCATCATAAGAATTTCAGTTGTTATTCTTGAATAGCTTGGAAACAACTGAAGGATTTGATGATGATGATGATGATGATGATGATGATGATGATGATGATGACAATAACTTAAAGAAAGTTGAAATATGTCTCCCAATAATTCCTAAAGTAGAAGATTGGACCTCAGTTTGACAATTCTGTGAGGTATCCTTTAAGTGGTAAGGCTTAGTGAGAAGTATCAAGACAGGCTCCTTTCTCTTGCTCTGGCTTCCTGTCTCACAATATTATCTCTCTCTTTCATGTGTACTCCTTTCATAGTGCCACCATGAGACAAAGCTAAGAGAGTTCTCACTTGATCTGATATTTTTCTATTTGGAATTTCAGTTTCCCCAAATATGAGCTACATAAACCCATATTCTTTGTAAGTTCCTAGCTTTGTGCATAAATATTTGACTAGAATAATGATGATTTATTTGCCTTTTATTTTAACAAAATCACTCACATTATCATGTGGAGTATACACTGTTAGGGGAAAGGGCAGACCTGGGAAGACCACTGTAGATATTATATGTTAAATATGTATACGGGTTTGTATGACTCCATCCAGAATGGTATCTATGGGAAATAGCACTGGTTTATGGATGTGAGTATGTTTGGAAGTCAGATCCAGCAGACTTTGTTGAAAAATTAGGTAAGTGGTATACACAATAGAGTGACAGAAACAGTTAACAATCAGATTGGATAAGGAGAGGTAGGGTACTCATAATGTAGAGAGTTCATGGACTTTCATGATGTACATAATCCTATCATAACTAACTCCAATTGAACATTGTAACATCACACAGTTGGGAAATATGTGCACCATTAACTTTTATGTGTCCGTTTGAGCTAGCTCCAGGATGGCAGGAAAAGAGAGGTAAACTGTGGTGTCAAGGTGTCCCCTCTTGGTACCTGGAGAGATGGTGTACTCATCACATTAACTGGGGGATACTGTGAATAGATTGAAAGTTAAATGAGATTTAATACCCCAAATCTCAATTTTAGACACACTTGTAGCCATCTATTTGGATATACCTGCTAGGCAGCAGGGTATGTACTTTTAACATTCAGACAAGGCATCTTGAATAGAAACATGAATAATAGGAAAGTCAAAAGTATATGTATATCATTACATATGTATATGTATATGTATATGTATATGTATATGTATATGTATATGTATATGTATATGTAATGATATTTAAACCTGTGACACTAGAGGCAAGTTTGAGAGGAGTGAGGAGAAACAGTGAAGCCCGTGTGCTGGGCACTTGAAGGTTTAGAAAAAAGCAACAAATATGGGAGTGAGAGAAAGACCAGCCAGGTCTTTAGGGAAAAACTAGGTGAGTTTAGTCATCTGCAATCAAAATAAAGGAAGTGTTTGAGGTAGAAATATTGATAAATTATTTCAAATGCAACTGCTATATCAAGAAATATGACTGAAGATCAGCTGTCATGAAAACCCACAGAGATTAGAGGTTGGAACAGTTTTTAAACTACTGTAGTGAAAGCTAATGACTCTTTTCTAATACAAATGTCTTTGTGGCGACTACTTTTGTGGGAATTGTTGAAATTTTTTTCATCTGTGGTTATGTCCCATACTGTCATTAAGCCTGAATATTTGAGCCCTTGCTGTAGGCTTCCAGGCCCAGAGAACTCTAGTGCCTGTGCTTCTCTGCCACCCCCTCCTCTCTCTTTGTGTGTGTGTGTGTGTGTGTGTGTGTGTGTGTCTGTCTTCCTGCTTGCATGGTAAGCACTACAGTAACTTAGCCATTTTATCCCCAACCTTATAAACATTCTAAAACACCACATGGTGACAGGTACTCTGATGATGCCAGCACTAGGGCAATAACCAGATATTTTTTCTGCTCTTTTTATTCTGCTGGAGCACCCTCTGTAGAAATTACAGGATAAGGGATTTAAGAAAGGACATATTTGAAATATGAATTGCTCTATACATATACATTTTTGACATAAGAGTTTGTTATATCAAAAATTGAATTATATATATATATATATGTGTGTGTGTGTGTGTGTGTGTGTGTGTGTATGTGTATATGTGTATGTGTATGTGTATGTGTATGTGTATGTGTTCTTCAGATTTAGCTAAATCCTTTCTGCTTCTTTTGGTAGTGTTTTACCAATTGAACTATCTTCCAGCCACTTATCTAACACTTCTAAAAAAATTACATATTTATATTAAATAAATAATCTGACCTGCTCCTAGAGGCATTGCAGGTATGGCTACCATGTTATATGTGCATCAGTAGGTGACAAAGAGGAGAGAGGCTATGTCTATGGTTAGTGTTATGAACTGTGAACATCTGAATGATCTATGAACATTTGGATGATTATTAGCCTAACATTCCTTGAAAAAAGTATGCCTGAGACAATCACGAGTCCTGTGCCAGGGAACTCAGATGAGGAGCTAGCTTGAGATGACCATCAGTTTGGCATCAAGCAGGCCCTGACAACTCCCAGGACCAAGAGCAAGCAAGAGACTAGAAGAACCACTTGTAAGGACTGACATCCCCCCTCCAAAGTGGGGGTAATCCCAAAATAGACAATCCTTGCTTACATAGGACCATGTTAGCAGGCCAGGCAAGGATCAAGCTAGATGGCCACCATACCTGAACCATGGGGCCTGGACAGGGAGTTTAGTCAGATTCCATGCAGGGTGGGGGTGTGCAGACCATGCCACAAATGACCCCTGCCTGATTCCATAATGCATGAGCAACTCACACTCCTGAGACCACTCCTGAGATGACCCCAGACACTCAGAGACTGAAGGCACCACTAAGAGGAACAAGTAAGTGGTGGAGGCATGGAAGAGAAAGAAAAACAGAAGGATGTGGACTCAATGAAGAAGCAGAACTACAGACTCAGAGGTAGTGAGAAACAGTCTGATATGAGTAGCTAGTGATGCCACCTGGGTCCATGGTGGAGTCCTGGCCTTTGATGCCACCTGTGGCCATACCTAGGGTCCTTGGCCTTGCAGCAGCAGGGGACTGTTACCACCAAAAGCCAGGCAAACATTTCTGGTCTGGGCTGCTGTTATCTGGGGACATATTCATGTCTGAGGGCTCTCCAGAACTGGCCCCAACCCTCACCTGGGAATCATGGGAATGCTAGCCTGGGAGCAGGAGAGCAGGAGAGGTGACTCCTCCCATAGCCATCTACAGTACTTGGGAAAGCTTGTCCTGTGTATTGCAGGAGTTTTGGATGAGCCAGATGGAGGCTACTAGTGTGGGAGAGCTGGCCCCACCACTCATCTTTCATGTGGTTGCATGGACAAGGGAGTGATTTCCTCCATCCCACCCCACCCTCTTGCTCCTCACCACTGGCAGATAGGAGACCTGGCTCCAGGGTTGTGAGAACAAGAGAGATGATCCTGCTCCTTTCTAGCTGTAGCACTCAGGAATGTTGGCCCCACACCTCTCCTGGACAGCACAGTAGAGCTGACCTGGTGACAGAGGCTTGACCAAGCTGGCTCCAATGGCGTGAGAGTGAGAAAATTTGACTAAGCTGGCACCAAGGGCATGAGAGTGGAAGAGTTTGCCTTGCCATTTGTCTTCTGTATAGTGACATGTGTGTGTGAGAGAGAGAGATGACCCTCTTCCTCTCTCTCATCCCTTGCCATTTATGGCAGGCAGAAGAGCCCTAGGGTCACAAGAGTAGGAGATCTGGTCATGTCCCTCACTGGCTGCAACACTTGGGAGAATGGGCCCTGCACCTCACCTGGGCGGCAGGATAGAGCTGGCCCTGGTAGCAGGGGTTGTTGCTGAGCCATCTTCAAGGGCATGGGAGCTGGAAAACCGGAGTGCTGAGTAGTAGTTCAGATACTTCTCATGACCAAATCCAGGGTTTTGAACTGGCCTGTTCCAACATCTATCCCAACAATGAACTTCTAGAGTGAGTCCTACAGATCCAAAACTACAGGATCTCCACGACACAGGATGGCAATAGGATATCCAAGAGGAGTCCCAGTGAGGATCCAGTATCAATAGAGTAGCAGAAGCAGAGGCCTCATACCAGACCAATGAGCAAATGAACATTTGCAAGCAAAGACGTGTGGACAAAAGGGTATTGTGTGGGACATACTGTACCATACTACAGCTTCCACAAAGAGATTTTTTCCCCTGTGTTTAGAGGATGTTGCAAAGATAGAGGGAAGGTACAAGGGGAAGAGGAGATGAGTGGGACTGGGGTGCATGATGTGAAATTCAGGAAGAACCAATAAAAAGACTTAAAAATCTGTCTAGAATCCTGGAAAAAAAATTTGCTCAGAGCTGGCATATATGGTAGTGGGGACCCTCTAACGCTGTATGTGATGCAGCATTTGTTCTTCCAACTGCATTGCATGAGACTATATTGGGTTTTTCAGTCCCTATATCTGTCAAATGCCAAATAAACTCAGAACACTGGCTTCAACTGTCTTAACGTGAAAAACGTTATGACTCATAGCATAAATTGTACAGTTTGGGATATAGTCAGTTCTCTTGCATATTGTAGGCTAGGAACATCTTCCTCACCTACCTGCTTCTATATCACTTATTAAAGCAGCCCAATTTATTGAAAGGCTTTTTAAAAACCTATTAAGTTCTATTTATATCAGACCTTTCAAAATCAAAGCACCTTTACAAGATGCTATGTGGATCAATCATTAACACAAATTGTCTTTTGAAAACAAGCTGATAGAATGCCATATATAGTAATTTCTTTAAAATAAAATCATTGATCACTGTCTAACAATACAATCAAGCTAAATATAACCATAGATTACATGTTAAACTTATTATATTTACTTGTTAAACTATTATGCAACATTTTTAAAGTGGGAGAAGTTATGTTATGTGACTTCTGAAGATAGATCATAACATGCTATATAGATCTCATTTGTAGGGGACATCTATACTTGGAAATTTAGTTATCACATTTTGGGGAAAGTCCAAGCCACCAGAAAAAGTCACATGTAATGCTTCTGCTAACAGTCTAAACTGAAGTCTCAGCCCAAACCCAGCATGGATCAGGACCGGTGTGAGTGAGCAAGCCATCAGATGATTCCAGCCTCCAGCCATTGAAGTGCCCCAGTTAGTGTTGAGAGGAACAGTGTCCAGCTGTCCCTGACAAGTGCTGCCAAAACTGCAGATTGTTAAACAAAATTAATCTTCTTGCTTTAAGTCACTACATTTTGGGGTGACTTGTTATGAAGCATTTGATTAACTGAAGGAGACCATATAAATACAAGGAAAATAGATTTTAGGATATCAAAAGTGAAAAGTTAGGAATTAATATGTAATAATATCTATCTAAATGATTCTGTGATAGTTCAGAGACAAAAAAGAAAACATCTAAATGCTTATGAAGTTTGTGTAACTGTGACAATATCTTCATATACTTTTTCTCATTAGTTTCCCAAATTTTCACATACATGTATGGAATAAAAAGAAGTTGTTTTTAATTTTTTAATTTTTTACTTACTGCTAATATTTAAGAAACCATTAAAACAATGAACCTTCTTGCTATGGGCTGACTCAGTCTATCATTATGTACCAAAACATTCCCAGAAGCTCCTATTGTTGATCAACCAAGCAGACATTGAATGCAAGGCAGACGTGATTGAAATGTATTCATTTATCATAAATTAAAGATCTTAATTGGAAACAGACATCCAATGTAGGCATCTCCCATCTGCTGTTGGTAATGTTAACATTAAAAATGTCAGTATGGTAAATTCATTAATTGCATATTCTGGGGACTGCTAAACCATTAACTTACATCTGAAAGGGCTCAGTCAGCTTATCTTCTGACTATAAGACAGGGGGGAGGGGTAATCACACTGGCAGACAACACGGAATTTTCTAAGAATTAAATGATATGCTCTTTAACCTTCTCTCATGAACAAATCATTAGGAGTTCTCTTTCAAGACTGACCAAATTTCAAACAATGAACAAATTCAGAAATCTCTTAAATAAGGCTTCAAGGCTCTTTACTACAAAATTCATGAACCTTGAAACATAACTAACTTTAGTAGTAATTAATTCTTGACTTTACTCAAATCATGGTGGACCTTTGGCATTGGTATGATCCATGTCATAAGTTGGTTAGAAATGCAGAATTTCAATTCCATATTCATTGAATCAGGATTCTTATAGTGAAGCCAAGATATCTTCTCATTTATGAGATCAATGGCTGATTCAACTGTTCACTGATGTTTTTATAAAATACTGGTATAGCTTACCATTGTTGCCCCCATTAAAAAATTTTGCACCTGATTATACCACCAAGAGATGTACCCCAATGATTTTATACCTTTATCTTTCTTTACTTGCCCACACAAGACCAAGAGATATCATTGGGTATAGCCAAATAGTGTTGATAAACAGAGTATAGTTTGTTAAAAAGCACAATTCTGTAGTGGGCTAAATGTGCTTTTGCTTTTCTCTCTACTTTTCTTTTCCTTCTCTTCTACCCAGATTCATTCTTTCTAGTATCATCAATTCTGTATTGATTCCCAGGTCCCTGCAATACGAGGCAAATCCTCAATTCTGTCTAAGTCCTGACAAAATATATGTAACTTTTAAATTCTTTTTGTTTTAATGTCCTACTTGCTTCATAACAGCAGTTGGTTCATTAAATGAAATTTTGGCTGAACACTCAGAAAAGTTTCATTTTTAATATACTTTCTTGGGGATTAGTTTTCATACAATAAACTATGCCAACCTCAATACTGAGGTCAATGAGATAGTGGGCATATGTTATTTCATATAACCAATATTATAGTTAAGATATCATATAAATGTTTTCTTTCATGCCTCCTTACAATTAATTCTTCCCTGGCTGTAGGCAGCACTGATGTATTTTTAATATAGATTAGATAGAGCCTTCTTTTCTATAATGTGTGTAAATAAGACAAAAGAGTATATGCCCTTTTGTATCTTAATTCTTTCACTTAAAACAATGTTTTTGGCATTCATTCATGATATACTATTTCATTGTGTGGTAGTTCATTTCATGTATAGACCTTGATTTAAATAGTCATTTGGTGATGTGTATCTGGGTCACTTAAAACTTTTTGGTTATCATTAGAACATTCTCATGTGCATAATGGCTAGAATTTTCTGGTATGAATTAAAATATGCTGAGGCTGATATCTGAATTATATCTTATATTTATTTTCCAGTGGCGAATGCTTCAGAAATAATGATGAGGGGTGAGTTATTCAAATTCAAAGACAGGAATTTAAGGGATGAATTTGGGGTGAGCTGAAATACATGGTTTTTTAATGGCAACGTATCTCATTTGTCTGCTGTACACTGAAGAAGGACACATATATATCCAGAGGCTTCAGTATCTCTGATTTACTGAGACAGAGCAGAAGACTGTTCTTTATCTTCCCAGTGCATTGCCTAATGTGATGATCAAATATTAATGTAGCCCTAGTGGGAAACATATATAAGTCCAAATGAAATGCCAAAGGTTACTAATGACTGTTAACAAACCTTGTTTAAGTGGACCTGTTCATTTGTGTTTTCTTTTTTGTTTGTTTTTAAATATCATCTCCTTCCTGAGCTTTTTAATTGTTTATTTTGTGAATATACACAGTTGGCCTGCAGGGTATCCTTTCTATTTGTCAAAACTGAGTCATAAAGCTGTCACTTGGCAAAGGCTTTGAGAACTTCAATTCAACATTACTCACTTTTAAAATTGTGTGCTTAAATTTTTAAAAATCAATATTATATACTCCCAGACAGTACTGTGAGCTTTGGGAAGAAAGGAAAAAGTTTACAATGTCTTTATTATTTTTTATTTTTGTATAAGAGGCAGCAGAGCTTAAGGGAAATGAATGTCCTACAAAAACTTTATCAAACGCAAGCATTTGGGAATCTGTGGTGTGATCAATCTGAATTCATTACTAGATTTATTTCTTTATTGATTTACCCTTGGGAGTGTGTCTCAGTTTGTTATTCTTCAGGAAAAGGACTCCGTGTCAGTTGTTCAAGGTCAGGCAGTTTGAGAAAAGAAAGAGAAACCAGAGTAGGAGAGTAGAAATTGAAGAGACAGGGGAGGAAAATACTTTATCAAAGAATTTGTCACTATAGAACTCTGGGGTTCACTTCCTTGGAAGAGCTCTTGGAGTCAATGGAGAATAATCCTCTATTCTCTAGTCTCCATAGTGCAAGGAATCTAGGGCTTTTTCTAGCTTTTGTTTGCCACTGGCCAGGTCTTGACATTCACAGAAATGTGCTGGTAGTCTGAACACCAATTATATATCTGTTACAGAACGCGTTTGCTGTTGTATAAGTTCTTTTCCACTTCAAAATGAGCACTGTAAAAGACTCCTCTTATAAATGTTATCACACATGTTCCCAAGTGTCATCTACTGCTCACACTGTACCGATCTTATAAAATAGGTATAAAATAGTTTTCTGCTTTGAGAGTTACATAATTCAAAATGATTCCCTTTAAGACCATAATACTAAAAACAAAGATCACAAATGTAACTGAACATTTCTTTTATTTCTGCTGTGGAGAAACAATACATATTCTAAATTACTTCCTACATGACTAATCAGCTCTATTGAATTCTGTTTGTAAACAAAGGAATAAATCACTATTCTTTAGAACAAAGGTTCTTTTTAAGATCTAGAGTTCACATTGGAAAAACAACTTTAAAGTATACATTCTTGTAAAATCAAGTAGAAGTGGTATACATATATTGGGATAATAATTATTATATAATTGCATAAATTTTAACACAAGGCTTTCAAGACCAATAAAGAGACAACTTTCATCTTCAACCTATTCTATTTTTAACACTGATAGTTTGAACTATTTCTGGAAAGGATTTTATGAGAGAAGTATTTGTGAGAGTGAATGAGGCTATAGCATCTGCAAGTCGTAATATATTAACATTCTCAGTCGACTCCATATTTAGGGAACATAGATATCTGGGTTAAAAAATGAAATCATAAACAATAGCAAAAATGCCTGGTTTTGACTTTGTCTTTTCCTCACTCTTAAGGCAAGATGTCATGGAGTCAGGAATGACTGTTGGAATTTCCAGCAAAGACTCTGCTGTAGTAATATCACTGTAGTCCATGACTTCCTCCTCTCTTTTTAATAATCACATTAAGGACTGTATGAGATGTTTTTTTCTTTTCCTGTTTTTTACTTTTGATTTCTCCCTATTGACAAACACCTCATTGTTTATGATATCTTTAAGACTGTAAAATTATTTCCTGCTTTGTCAGTGGTTCCCAATAGGTCTGGAGATATCAACACCATCGAAGAACAAATATGGCTCTATTCAAGTATTTGTGAAGACGTCTCTCTCAATTTAATATGCAAACAATAAAAAAACATAAAATGTCCCATTTTTAAAAAATCTTTAAATACTTTATTATTCTATGTATATGGATGTTTTGCCTGCATGTTTGTTTGTACAGCACTTGCATGCAGTGCTTGAGAAAGCTGAGAAAGGGCATCAGAATCCCCTGTGATTGCATTTACAGGCTGTTGTGAACCATCGTGTTGGTGCTGGGAATTGAACTCTGGTCCTCAAGAAACATTTTCCAGCCCTCATAATATCGATTTAAGGTTTATTAATGTCTTTTTGTTATAAGAGCGAGACAGAATTGCATCAAATTGCAAAGCTTCTGAACAGCAAAGAAAATATTCACCCAAATAGAGCAGGATTGGAGAAGATTTTGTCAGCTCTTTGTTTGACATTGGTTTCATGTCAAGGCTATAAAACAATATCAAAATTTCAAACAGTAAAAGGACAAAAAAAATCCAACCAATAATTAGGGAAATAAAATGAACACACAGATGTCAAAAGTTAAAATACAAATGGCCAATAAATATATGAAAAAAGGGTTCAAGATCTTTGGCAGCCAGTGAAATGCAATTCAAATATGCATTGATATTCTATCTCCCCACCCCACCCTCAAAATAAAAGCTATCATGAGATGCTAATAACAAATTTTGTCATGCTAAGGAGGAATGTTTAATGGGAATATAAATTAATCCAACAACTATGAAAATAAGATCATCACAGAAGTTCTCATAAAAGTACAATTTGGCCTGGAGAGATGGCTCAGCATGTAAGACAACTTACTTCTCTCCCAGAGGTTCCCTGGATCTACTTCAGGCAGCTTACAACTACCTGTAACTTCAGATCAAGGGGATCTGGTAACTTTGGTCTCCACAGGCACTGCAATCATGTGTACATATCTGCACACAAACACACACACATAGTTCAAAAAAACTAAAAAAAACCTAGAACTGAATCTTATAAACAACTTTCTAAGCAGATACAGATATGTGTGCAGTTTTGGATAAACTAGTATCATATTATCCGTAACACTTGGTCACATGGTTGTTTCAACCATTTCATGAGGATTTTCTTTGTTCATAAATTCAGATTTGAAAAACCATTACATAGTGCTTTCTTAGGAAAACATAACTACACAGTGAATCAGCTGTATTCACTCCCTCAGATTCCTATAATTTCCTATATACTTAGCTTCCAATGGCTTGAACCTGCAATATTTAGTGGGGCATCCATCGAGCTACTGGGATTACGTCACCAGTGTGAATGACAGCTAGAAATGCTCAGGTTTTTTCATATTCTTGGTAGTCTCCATAGCCAAGAAGTGATTAATAAAGAGAAAGAACTGAATTCCTGGCCACATTTGCCTCAAGGGATGACAAACACGGAGGTGTAAAACCCCTGAGTGATCATGAGAAGACTGAGCCTTTCCTCGAACCATCCTCATCTGGCTGTCTCAGGTTCCTATCCATCTCTTGCCAGTCTTTTCTCATGTTTTTTTTTTTTTCTTGAAAGGGTTCAATAAATCATTTGCATAGAGATCTTTGCCCCAAATTTTAGTTCTCAAGTAGTGCTATCACTAGAAATAAAGTGCAAGCCAAGAACATGAGCCGTGTATATGGTTTAAAACCTTCTATCAGTCATGGCAAGAGGTAGAAGAGAGACTGAGTCAATGGCTCACTGGGTAAAGTGCTTGTCCTGCAAGGATGAAGACTTGAGCCCTAGAAGCCCTATAAAAAGCAGGGATTGGAAGCCCTGACTATAATCCTGGAGTTGGGAGGTAGAAACAGGAGGATCGCAAGGGCTTACTGGCCAACCAGCCTAGGCAAATCAGCAAGCTCCATGTTCAGTGAGAAAGTCTGTCTCAAAACATGAGTTAGAGAGCAATAGAGAAAGAAATTTGGTATCACTCTCTGGCCTCCTCCAGTACATTCACAGGCACCTGCTTGCACACATACATGTGTACACACATACACATGTAGAAAGTTAAAAAGATGAACTTAATTATAATAATATATTTAACATTGTATATAAAATGTCATTCAATGTAAAACCAAATAAAACTATCAATGCTATGTTTTATATTATCTTCATATTATATCTTCAAAATCAGGTACGTATAGCCACATAGGGATATAAGAAATAGGATGTAGAGTCACATTTCACTGTTTACCAGCTAAATGTGGCAAGTTATTGCTATTCTATACTGTAGGAAGCGGCAGTTGCTCCGGAATGGCAGTTGCTCCAGAATGGCAGTTGCTCAGGAATGGCAGTTGCTCTGGAACGGCAGTTGCTCCGGAATGCCCGGGCTCCCTCTTCAGGCCCTCCTCAAGCAATAGCCCCTCCCAAACGGGCAATATGCTAATGAGGTGTGGCTTGTGACACCAATGAACAGGCAATATGCTAATGGGTGTGGCTTGGTGCACCAATCTGCATCCACTATGACCCCCCCCCCTCCCTGGGAGAGTATAAAAGCAGCAGCTCTGGGAATCTACTATCAAGGTGCTCCTGAATAAAGCTGACTGAGAAGATCCCGGTGGTGGTGTGACTTTCTTGCTGGTCGACGGAGGCAGGGAGGCGTGTCGCACTATACAGCATAGATTTCTCCAAATTAGAAATAAGTTACCATATTTAATTTAAATGGTGTTCTATTAATGACCTACTGAATATTGGGGGCCTATTATGCTCATATTATTTTTTATGATAAAACCCTCAAGTCTACTTCTGGTATAAACTGTCCGCAATCCTGAACTTTCCAGCCCAGATCTTCCTTCAGAGGCTCTTCCCTTTATAATCCAAACATCTCTCCCTCTCCCTCTCCCTCTCCCTCTCCCTCTTCCTCCCCCTCTCCCCGTCTCCCTCCTCCTTCCTCTCATCTCTCCCTCTCCCTCTCATCTCTCCCTCTCCCGCTCATCTCTCCCTCTCCCTCTCCCTCTCATCTCTCCCTCCTCCTTCTTCTTCTCTTCTCTCTGTGCACATGCCCTTTATCTCTCTTCTTCCATACCCTCAACATGGTAACTTCCCTGGCCTCAATCCTTGGGGCCAGTGAATTTGCCTAAGAGAGCCACTCAACAATCCTGCTTTTAGTGTAATCTAATGTGGCTTGAATTGGTTCATTATACCAACAGTGGCAGAAAAGTAACCTATCAACTTGCACATATCAAATTGCCATTTAGGGCAGTTGTCAGTTTCTTTTTACTCTTGGCAACAATGAATGTCTTGGTTACTGTTTTATTACTGAGATGAGATACCACTACCAAGGCAACTTTTAAAAGGAACTATTTAGTTGGGGACTTGACTACAGTTTCAGAGGGTGAGTCCATGACCATCATGACTAGAAGCACTGCAGTAGGCAGGCAGGCATGGTGTTGGAGCAGTAGCTTAGTGCTTATATCCTGATCTGCAGAAAGAAGGGAGAGAGAGAGAGAGAGAGAGAGAGAGAGAGAGAGAGAGAGAGAGACAGACAGACAGACAGACAGACACAGAGACACAGAGACACAAAGAAAAAGACAGGCAGAGACAAAGAGAAAGACAGAGAGAGACAAAGAGAGACAGAAAAGGAGAAACAGGGATAGAGACAGACTGGAGATAGCATTTTGAAACTTCAAAGCCCACCTCCTCCAACAAAGACATGCCTCCTAATCCTTCCTAAGCAGTTTCAGCAACTGGTAACCATGCATCCAAATCTATGAGCCGTTGGGGTCCAATCTTGTTCAAACCATCACACTGAGCCTTGTTGGCTTTTCTCATATTTGTAAATATGATAATGAATGTTTAAACTTTAACTATCCACTTCACCTTCAGCAAACACAGAAACAGGTTTCCCTTTTTTTTCTCCTTCTCATTAACCTTGAAGGTAATAGATTAATAGGGACTTCCTATTGCTGCTTTTATCTGAGGTATGAAAGAGTCCTGAACATACATAAATATTTAATATTACAGCACATAAAATATAATTCTACACCATCCTCTCACTCTCTATTAAATTACATTAGGAGATAACCTAAAAATAGTCTGAAGGGTATTTTCATTGATTCCTCCAACCCAGCTTATCTGTAAATATCTGATTGTCAAGGAAAAGATTAAGGAAACTAGGGGCAGTTAGAATTTAACAAAAAATGAAGCCACAGTAAGAAAATCTATGGTAAAGTACATTATAAATACCCCAATTTCATGAGTTATTTGCTAATAGTATCTGGGGAGGAAACTTATCTAAACATTCATATAGATATTGAGTTTTAAATAGCCAAATGAACTTAAATTAGTGTACAAAACAATCTCCTGGGCTCTAGATTTTCTATGAATCATTTTGCAGTAAAAGTAAAATCATTTATTATGACTCAGAATTGATAGTTTCTGAGGCCCAATGATGAATAGAAATGCCCTACTGTTGATATAAAGGATACCGTTTTAACATACACTTTGAGAAACTTACTTTGGGTATGCTTAAATATTTAATTCTTTAAATGGGAAAAACATTTATCCATGGGATCAGTACATCTTGTTCTTTGGAGAATATTTTGGAAATATATTGCCATCTAGGATCACATGAGTATAATTTATCTTGTTTGTTTTGTCTTGATTTGGTTTATTTTTATAGCCTAAACTGGCCTAGAGCTCATTAAGATAAAATGGATTGGCTTCAAACTTCCAGAGAACCTCTTGGATTATGAACTTTATGACATGAGCTACCATACCTATCCATAAATATAATTAAAACTATATATTTTATAAAAATACTATATAGAGATATATAGAAAAACTATATATTATAGAAAACAAGGTATTTCACTAATTCAAGCTGAAAATCCATTCACTCCACATTTCTACATTTAAAAGGCATGTAGGTTAAAGAGCCTTATTTAATGTGCTATAATTACAAAACACATGCCTTCTAAAAGGGACATTCAGGCTATAGTAGTACGTTTCCCCCCTATTCTTATATACCTCTTGCAACTTGTTTCTGAAACATAGTGGGCCAAGGTTTTTCCCTGTTAAAATAAGAATAAAGAGTAGTGTTTAAGTGTTATTCAAATTCCTTCAATGGTATAATTTTTCATCTAAAAATTGGTTCTTTAGTTTAAGAAAAAAAGAATGATTGAACATTTATGAGTTGTCTTAATGCAGCATAAACTAAAAGCTCATTTAAAATACACAGCAGAAAACTATACTCACATCTAATCTAAGGCATCATATATATGTCTGAACTTTATCAATTCAATGAGCAATAGATTTTAGAGGAGGATATGGCAGTGTCATGAATAACTAGGATCATGGCTCACTCAGAGTTTACTGCTAGGAAGGAATATTTAATTGTGATTAACTTCAGGGTATCTTTTTGGGGGATGTAGTTCCTGGGGCTGTTTTCACATGAAGACATATTATCAGATAATTCTATAAAAACCTGCAAACAATGCTAGACATTTAAAATAAAAAGAATTCAATTTGGGCTGTTTTCCACAGAATTGACCAATATGTATGGAAGCAAACTAGAAAGAGTAAGCTAACTAGGACGTTACTGTAGAATTATTGGAAGCTAGAACAGGTGGTGCTGCTAGAGGTCAGGAGTCATAGAAAACCAGTGGAAAGTGTAAATAGGTCATCCATGATCAGGGTATATGGGACCAGGGAGGGAGAAACTTCCTGAAAGGACTTGGAACCATGGAAAAAAATATAGTTGCTGCCAAAGGCAATGAACAAATTAGAGAAAGAAGGGGATCCCATCTCCCTCATTTTAACACTCAAGCCTCCATCAGTACCCCCAGCTAGTTAGCTTGTCATGCTGGAAGGCAGTTGGCAAGAAAATCTGGAACATGTATATAGAGAAATGGGGGAAAAAGGTGGAACCAAAGATGAATAGACACATAACATACATGGCAGCCTCCGGCATCTTGGATGATTTGCAAACCCCCTCTGTCATTTTCTGAAACAGCATCTATGTGATTATTAGGGAGAAAGCATATAGAGAACACAGCTACAAATATCATTAGGTAATAAATACTAAGTATGGCTACTGCATTACAAGACTATCCCATTCTTTTTATGATCATTTTGAAATGGAATTATGATTTAGAAAGAATAAAACAAGCTACATTGAAAAGCAGAAATAATTTTCAATTTTTAGAATTTCCCTTATTTTGGTGTATAAAAGATTATTAGGCTTTCATAATCATTTCTCCACATATGATAACTATACAATTATATAGCACCAGGAATACAAAGGTACTTTTGTACATTTATTGCAGGTTCAAGTGTTTTCTATTTTGCTGATGATTTTCACCAATATCTTTGTTTCCTGGCAGATTGGTTTCCTCAAAACGTCACAGAGACCTATTTCAATTCAGCTTTCCCTTTTCTTTCCTGAGACTAAGCTTGGACACAGTGAACCACTGTTGAATTGCCTATATTAAGTTTGGGAGTTTTTTTTTTTTTCCTTTACTTCATGCACAGAACCAATCACTATTTAATTGGAATAACCAGAAATGAAGACACGCAGATATTCTTTTTTAGAAAAACATGCTAACATGAGGAGGAAACTGGCTGGGATAATGTGAAGGCCAGGGCTGCTATTCCACGTGGCTGAGATTTGCCAAAGCACAGAATCCTCAGGTTCTTTGATTCCTTTTTTTTTTCTTTTTCTTTTGGTGGTTGTTTTTTACATCACAGTTCAAAATCAAAGTGCAAATAGACTAGTGAAAAGGGAGGAAGTAGTGCTGATTTTATGACAGTCTTAGAAATCACAGAATGAGACTTTTGATGTGTTCTATTAGCAAGAGCAGTCAAAAGTCTGTATCTACCTCCTGACGGGGGAAGTCACAAGGTCATATGGTAGGAAACCATGTAAGACAGAAGATATCTTTATCTTTAAAAACAAAACTTTGCCAAGACTTCACTCTCAAAGAGCTTAGAATTATTGGCACTTTCATGTATTATAGCAGTCATACAGATGAATGAATTCAGTTGATAAAGGAAAACAATGTAGTTGCAAAGTACCAATAAAACAATCTGGTCCACTGTTTCAGAGCAGAATTCTACTAGACCTTCAAAGAAGAGTTAACAGCAACAGTCCTCAAATTATTCCATAAAATAGAAGCAGAAGGAACAATGCTCAATTCATTTTAAAAATGCCAAAGTTACCCTGATACCCAAACCACATAAAGACCCATGAAAGAAACTGAATTACAGACCAAATTCCATTATGAACATAGATGTGAAAATGCCCAATAACATAGTTGCAAACTATGGAACCCGTACCTGACACTGCTTGGGTAACCAAGAGTTAGTGACATAGATTACCCAGAAACCTAGGGTAAAATCAAACACTACTGGCCTAAAAAATAAAAGTAGTAATAAAATGACTGCTAATGATATCCTGCTGTACTCAAAGATCAGTGCCTTATCCGGTCATCATCAGAGAAGCTTCCTCCTGTAGCAGGTGGGAACAAAGATACAGAGACCCACAGCTAGATATTACAAAGAGAGAGAGAGAGACTATACATGGTATGTATCCATCAAGTCCCTCTCCTCAGTGCCCAGGGAATCCCTCAGTAGAAGAGGCAGGAAGATTATAAAAGCCAGAGGGGTTGGAGGACACCAGGAGAACAAGGCCCCTGAGTCAGCTAAGCAAGGTACCTATGAACTCACAGAGACTAAATCAGCAAGCATAGGGCCTGCACACATCTACACCAGGTCCCTTGCACATATACTATGCATATGCAAACTCCTGGAAGTGGGAATGAGGAATGAGTGGGTCTCTTACTCTTGTGTGTGATCGTGAGACTCTTCCTCCTGTTGGGTTGCCATGCCTTTCTTCAATGTGATATTTGTTTTCTTTATTTATTATAGTTCGTTTGGTCTTGTGTGATTATCTCTCAGATGCATTTTTCTTTTGTGAGAGACAAAAAGAGAGTAAATGAAAACACGGGGAAGTGGGGAGGTGGGTGGAACTGAGAAGAGTAGAAGAAGGAGAAATTATAAACAAGATATATTTTATAAGAAAAAAACCTATTTTCAATTAAAAAAAAAAAAAAAAGGAGAATGTGACCCAGAATAAGAATTGTACAGTTTCTATGAAGTGCCAACTCTTAACTTCCTGAAAGATAATCAGGAACTAACCAAGAAAGGTGTTTTAGACAGAAATTGTGTTTAAAATTAATTTAACAACACATCTAAATGTTATGTCATGAAAAAGACAGATCAACAAAAGGACCAACTCTCAAAAAGGAGAGTATGAGGGCATGGGGTTAGAGAAGGAGTTAGGAAACAGCCAAACTCATGGGGTGCGGTAGACCGTGCAAAGGCATATTTTTATTTAAAGGACAACATAGTCTGAAATATATTTCTGAAAGATTTTAATAAATAAGTAAGAAAGTCCAATTTAAATTTAAGTATAGAAATCTGTTTTAAGTATGGAGAACAGATTGAAAGAGTTCAAGGCATATAGAGAGGTCTGTAGTGACTTTTTTGTTGAGAATTCTAGTTTCTTAAAAAAAAATCATAGAAATATTGTGAGAATATGTTTAGGAGGTTTAAACATAATGTTTTATTAAAATTAGTTTCACATCCTAAGTATGGGGATATGGGACTGCTTCAGATGGACTATGATTTGCCTTGTGCTTTAGCAGAGACATGGTTTTGCCAGCTGCAGACAGTTTCTGTGATTGCGTGACATTTGGAACTCTGGGAACTTTTCAGAGAGTATATAGAGCCCTCATAGGTGGGGTCAGTTGTTGGTTGTTGGTTGTATGGGTAGAGGGGGTGGATGGCATTTGTTAGAAGTCATGCCGGGGAAAGAAATTAAATTCGGGGATCTCTCTCTTTTCCCTTTATGCTTCTTTCTTTTCTATCAAGTGATATGAGGTGAAACTGAGGGGGCAGTTATGGATAAAAGATGGAAAAATAAACACCCACAGAGTAAGAAAGATCAGTCTGAGAAAATCTGTACCATAATCCAGGCAGGATATGGATACAACCTGGGCTTGGTTGGTCACAGTATAGATGGAGAGAAGTAAAACAATTAAGGAGGATATTGAAAGTTCAACTTCACAGAATATGAGAGTGAGGGCAATTTTAAGTCAGGAACTAGGTTTCTAGGATAACATCTGTTTCCGAAGATTGCTGAAAGTATAGTATGATGTTCACTAGAATAAGGATCATAGTAAGAGGCCATTTAATTATAGGAGATTAAGGATTTGATCTCTGGCATGTTGAGTTTTCAAAGCTTATGGACATGTTGCTTTAGGTAACTGGATGCTCATGGGTGATACCTGATTTGGAGATATAGATGTTGTTTGCTCATAGACAGTGATAGCATGGGCATGAGATATACTATATCCATCATGTAGTTGAAACATTTTGGGTGGAATTTCTGAATGCTTGATATGTGGAAAAAATCATTCTTTAATGCTTTTATTTCTGCTCCAAGTGACTCTTGAAAGATAACCCAAAACACATAGGTCATCTGGAGTTCAGTTTGAAAATCTGGTAAAGATCAGTCTTTCTAATTCTTATATGAACTGAACAAGAACTATAGTGATAGTATTAGCTGAGATGAAACTTGAGCCTTCAACCCTTCATTCCTTAATATACTAAGAGTGTTACTGAAGGCCTATCTTTTTCTTTTGTTACCCTATACTAGTAAGAAATGCTTAGTTTCCTTGTCTACTTGAAAATACATAGAAAGAAACAGATCTTTTTGTATTTATAAGATGAGCCTAGTCGTTCATAGTACATTGATTCAGAACAATGAGTGAACAATTTTCTCTTTAATATTCAGATATATGCACCTTTAAAAAATTCTTTCTGAATAATAAGAACTTATCTTCCCACTCATTCTTCATATCTAAGACAGATATAAGCATACTTCTGGATGTTTTAATTTCAATTATACCATAACAAAATGTGCTGTTCTGAGGTGTTTGGATCCAAATATTGTTTGTTTTGGACTACCAGGTTTTCAGATTCCAACTCCATCCCTATTTATTAAGAATTTTTAATTGGAAAATGTATATTTTACCTAACAGCTTTGTGTCTTCATAAAGCAACAAATAGTTCAATTCATGACAAAGCTTTCTTCAGTCTTAGAATGGGTTCTCAGAATATATGAAAGAGTGTAACATCTTGTTGTTTCTCAATGATTGGCCCCATGATTACTGGCAAGTCAAAACATCCTTGTAGTCCTACAATGGGAATGTTTTATACCTTAACAATGGCCATATTTTCATTTCATTTGCCTAGAAAAAAAACATCTGACCCCTTAATGAAAAAAAAATCATGTGATAGCTATTATTTCCACCCATGAACATAGAGGCCATGAGTAATTTGGATACTAGTGAATCCAATCTTAGGGAAGACAGTATAAATTTTCCAGAACTATACTAATTTATACTATTTTCCTAGTTTATTTTATTTTGAGCTTCAGATTGAACCCAGGCCTCTACATCTATTAGAGAAGTTCATTGCCACTGAGTCATATCTTTAGCTCTGTGCTAGTTTAATTATTAATAGTTCCCCTCTTAATGCCATATATCTTATTCTGCACTAGATGATATATAACTATGTTTCACTAACTTACTGTCTGCTCAAAAATTGAATATAGTAGATTTCTTTCAGTCTCCCCCATTTGAATGGAAAATAAAATTAGGCTTCTATGATTAACAGTGAACCTCAAGACTGAAAAATTCATGAAGGAGAAAGAAGTGGGTGGGTCATGATAGGCCATGGATGAATCAACCTTATGAGTAATTCAAATTTGTGAATAAGTGGGATTTCCAAATCTGAGTCAAGATCTACAGAATAGGTGATGAGAAATTACCATAATTTTGAGGATCTAGAAGAAGCTCATAGAGAAAACCAACATGCTTTGTATTATGGAAATTCATAGTGAATACTTATGAGATCCTAGCACCAAACTCATTTACCATGATATCAAGTTTCATTCAGTGTACATGTTTCATGGACCCTAATGATATTGTTTCTCTATTACATATTATTCTGTATGAATTCTTCCCCCTCCTTCACCTCAGAGCTGACCTAAGGACACAAGTTTGCATGAAAGTGAGTTATTTGGGAGGTGATGCCAGCACATACTAGTAAATGAGAGAGGAGAGATAAGGGAAAGAAGATAAGCCGATGTTTCAGTGTGAGAATGTTCCCAATGCAAGTAACAGAGTTCATTTATAGTAGGAACCCCTAGGATATAAGGTAAAGGACAACTCAGAGTCATCTACTCAAGGAAAATGGAAGCTAAGCCATCTGTTCCTCATTTTCAATTATCATTGGGAATGAGTAGGAATTTTAACTATTTGGCACTTTCCACCTGCCACATGAAAGAGATGAGTATACTCATATATGCCTTGGGGGGTAAATCATCAAACAGAATATCCTATGTACTTTCAGTAAGATATTATTGTTCTGAGGCCTGAATACAAAAAGGATATGAATGGGCACCAATGGAATCTCCTATGCAGATCACGTGTCAGGCGGGCTACAGGGTGACTGTTAGAGACATTTGGCTTCACAATAGTGACATCTGAATTTAAGGATGGTAAGAAATAATGTATTGATAAGAACCCCAATCATGTGCCAATCTCCTTAAGATGCATCTCTACATGCTTTGTGAATGAGTCATTTTCAGAAATCCAGCATACCACAGAATCATGAAGTTGAAAAAGTCCTTGTAAATTACCTAATATAGTCTCTCCCTACAGTAAATTTGTTAAATATCAATAAATGGACATTCAGCTCAAGCTTTAAGTAGCTAAAAATATTTCAGTGGGGTCTTTTCTTAGCAAGAGATAAGCTGGCATTTATTATAGTGACACACTTTGGTTAGGGATGAGATTTATGTAATTTGTAGTCAAGCTATTAAAATTCATTAATATACACAGCCAATTTTGATCACATTGCACCATACACAGTTTATTAATCTCACAATTCAGAAAATGGCACCAATGATTCCATAGATAAGACATAGTTAGAAAAGTAGTTATGCATCTTATTTTTTTTTAACTAAAATGGCTCACTCCTTATTAAGACCATCAATGTTTAGGAAGAGTTAACCATTTCAATTCTAACCCCTCTTTAGAACAAATTTTGCTACAGGATGAACTAAAGCCACAACCATTTAATATTGTGGTTAAAATCAATGATTAACAGCACTTGTGTATCTGGCAGAGGACCTGACTTTGATTCCCAGCCTCCATGCTGTGGCACACAGCCACCATTTCCTCAAGTTCCAGGGTATCTGACACCCTCTTCTGAGCTCTTTGGGCACCAGGTATGTGGTGCATATACACACATGTAGGCAAACACTGAAAGACATAAAACAAAACAAAATAAAATAAAATAAAATAAACCTTTTAAAGGATTTTCAAAGATATTTTACAAGTATAATGTACTATGTTGGAAGCAGATATTTATACATCAAAAGAATTCCAGTAGATGATGAAAATTTTAACCAGCTGTGGCTTTCTCTAATGGTCTCTGTATGCATAAAGAGAACCTTCAAGGGATGAGACTCCTAATTGGTTACTCAATACTAATGGTCAGCTCTGAAGTCACATATATGCAAGCAACACTAAACACATTTAGCTGGTTGATGTTATATTTATATATTTATGTATATGTATATGTGTATGTATATGTATATGTGTGTGCATTTAGCAATGATAATTGAAGAAAAAAAAGCCATGAATGTGGGAGGGAGTGCAAGGGGGTAGAGGAAGAAAAGAGAGGAAGGAAAAGGTTTATTTACACTTTAATTTTTAAAAATTGTCCTAGATTGAAGCTATTGGAGTTTTCTTTCCACAGGCATTCCCTAAAAATACCCCCCCCCCAAGTCCATGAGGTCAAACCCAGGGCCTTGAGAATTTTAGTCAAGTGATCTACCACTGAGCTACATATCCCCAGTTTCTGCTTCTTCTAATCATGTTAAAATGTACATAAGATACGTTTTACTGCTCCCACCATTTAAGAGTACAATTCAGCAGTGTTTAAGTACCATCACATCATTATACAACTACTATCATCCACCCACAGAATTTCTATAAACCTTCCAAAATTAAAAATCTAAACCAATCAAACAGTCACTTCTCATTTAATTGTCCCACACCAGTGCCTGGCAACTACCATTCTAATTCCATCTCTAGAAAACCACTACTCCAGGTATCTCATAGGAGTATAATCGTACAGTATTTGTCCTGTTGTGGCTGGCTGATTTTGAAATCGGGCATCTCTGTGTTTTCCAAAGTCAATGACATTAACTCAGGATATGAGGTACTGCTGCTTTTTACTAAATTCAAACCCTAGTAAATATACACATATGTCCAGTGCTCAGTTCACTGGTGGTTAGAAAACAAGAACATGTATAACACACCCTGTGGCCAAAACACGTCATTTCATTGTCCTTGCAAGAAGATTCACAGAAGGCCCATCCAGGTGCTTTATATAAAAATAACAGTTCCCTCCAGCTACCTAACCTAGATTTTAGGTTATATAAAATGATTTGCTTGGAAGGAAAATGTTGAATAAACACATTGTAGGATTGTGGCGATATAGTTACTCTGAATTCTTTAGAGCTACATCCATCCTCCAAAGAGTTCAGGAGCAGATTCTAAATGGTATCTGAAAATCTCAAATATCTCATTTCCTTTTCAGTGTCTGGTTTGGAGAGAAATGTGAGCATCAGCTCTGGCCAGTAACTCAGGAAAGGTTGGCCAGATGGCTTCTGAGGAAGGGTGTCTGGCTCTTAAAAAAGATCCACATGAGAAGTGTAAGTATTATTTTCTTCTGCAGGATATTTTCACTCCAACATGTGATGCTATCTTGTGACTATGAAAAGTACCAAGATCAGTCACAAAGCCTCCATGCTCAGGCTAGCAGAACAGGAAGAGGAAAATCCTGAGAATCTGAAGCTGAACTAGTCCTAAAACATTCCTACCTTAAAACTTCACGAATGTGAGATTACAATAGGCCCTTGTTTAAGCTGCTGAGATGAATGCAGTTGTCTAAAACTTGTAGAGAATAAATTGATGATGTAGAATGCATGAGGTCATGGAAAGATTTTCCTGGGAAGCAAACATTGGGAAACATTTTGGTTCAGGAAAGGTTTCTTAAGAAGTATTATGTAGTAGACCAAGGAAAGAAGCAGATTCGGGTAGAAATGAAACTGTTAACTAAGCAGTATGAATGCCATGGATCAAAAGAAGGACCAAGATAACCAGACTTTTATGAGCTCATCTATTTTAGTCATTAGAATATATCTCTTTGGGGGAAAGCATGACCTTGAGAAGCTTAGACAAACACTAAAGGGCCAATTGTCAGCTGTCTCCACCGACAGCACTCTCAGCAACTGAGGCATGAATTTCTTTATTAAGAAGGAATTGGATGGTAAAATACAGTGTCTATTTTGAGACATGTTTACTAGAACCATTCAAAGAATAGATGCCGGACTAGACTCATAGAAAGTACAGCTTGTAGGCTGAAAATACCTGCACAGCTTCTGGTAGACTGTAGTTTATACTAATGATTCCACTCATGTATTTATGCTATGCTTTCTTTTATGTAACTTACCTTTGCTGATTGCTGGAGGCTAATAATGGAATAGTCTATAAATACTCATACATTATTAATAAGCTGTTATTGGTCTGGTTTTAAATATAGTCAATCTGGTTTGGAGATTACTAAATGATCACCTGAACTTCCAAGACTTTGACTCTTGAAACTTCTCTCTTGGCTTCTCACTCACCTCTGACCCTTTCGTGCCATTTTGCTCTATCTTAGGTACTCTCTGAGGCAGCATTTTTGACACCAACGTGGATATCTCATTAAAAGTTTGTGTAATTACCATACCCTGCCATGCTTTTACTTTCTATCAAACTTACCAGATTCTCAGACCATTTCCAGTACTGACATTTAAAACAAACATTAGCTCTTTGTCTTCCAGGACATCCCAGATGTTTTTGGAGGTCCTAACCACTTCCAATTTAAGACCATCTAGGAATAGTTCTTTTTTGTTCTTTATGAAATAAGCTCACTTCCAACTTCCAACTTCCTAGTCACATTTTTATTCTATTACCCTTCAATTACCCTCATTCAAAATCTTGGATTTGATGGAGCAGTTCACAGTGTCCCACACCACAGCTGTACCTGCCTTCCAAGAGGCAGGCTCTAACCAGACACACACAGGTAAGACACCCTGACATCCATCTATGCCCCAATATCCCCACCAGCAGGAACCCCAGCAAGACTAGCAGCTATGAGCTCTGCCTATTTAGTAGGAGCTGCACCTACCCCAGCTGCAGTTGCAAAGCACTACACTATGCCCCATCCCACAACTCTGTCTGCCTCCCAAGAGGCAGGTTCTAACCCAGCAGGTACAGCAGTTGTAACCACAACCCTACCTGCCTCATAGGAGGCCTGCTCAAACTGTAGACATACAGCTGCATCTGACTCCTGGGAGACCCAATTTAACACAGAGCACTCAGACCAACTAACACCAGAGAAACTAGATAGCTAAAGGCCAACCAAATAATGTAATTAATAGTGCAATGTGGCACCATCAGAACCCAGCTCTACTACTAAAGCAAGCCCTGGATATCTTAATACAACTGAAGAGCAAAACTGTAACCTTAAATAAATCCCATCTCAGGAAGATGATAGAGGCCTTTAAAGAGAATGTAAATAATTCCCATAAAGAAATACAGGAAAACACAATCGAACAAGTAGAAGCTCTTAAAGAGGAAACAAATGGGTACCTTAAAGAAATACAGGAAAATTCAATAAAATAGGCCAAGGAAATAGATAAAATGGTTCCAAACCTAAAAGTGGAAATGGAAACAATAAAGAAAACACAAGGGGAGGCAAACCGGGAAATGGAAAACTTAAGTAAGAGAATAGGAACTACAGACACAAGCATCACTAATAGAATACAAGAGATGGAAGATAGCATAGATGATATTGATACATTTAAACAGGTCAAAGAAAATGGCAAGAAAATGCCTAATTGGCCATCATTTGGAGGAGAGGCCCTTGGTCTTGCAAATATTATATGCCCCAATACAGGGAAATGTCAGGGCCAGGAAGCAAGAGTGGGTGGGTTGGGGAGCAGGGTCGGGGAGGGTATAGGGGACATTCCGGATAGCATTTGAATTGTAAATGAAGAAAATATCTAATAAAAAATAGTTTAAATAATAAAAAAGAGCTCTAAAAAAATTCCTAACTCAACACATCCAGAAAATTTGAGACACTATGTAAAGACCAAACCTAAAAAAAATAGGAACAGAAGAGGGTGAAAATTCCCAGTTCAAAGGGCCAGAAAACAACTTCAACAAAATCATCAAAGAAACCTTCCCTAACCTAAAGAAAGAGATTGCTATAAATATACAAGAAGCTTCAGAACACCAAGTAGATTAGAACAGAGAAGAAAATCTTCCTGCTACATAATAATTAAAACACTAAATGTACATAACAAAGAAAGAATAATAAAAGCTGCAAGGGAAAAGGCCAAATAACATATAAATGCAGATATATCAGAATGACATCTGACTTCTCAATAGAGATATTGAAAGCCAGAAGATCCTGAACAGATAGATGTCTTGTAAAACCTAAAAGACCACAGATGTTATCCAAGACTAGCAAAACTTTCAGTTGCCATAGATGGAGAAACCAAGACATTCCATGACAAAAACAAATTTAAACGATATCTTTCAACTAACCCAGCCCTCAGAGGATAATAGAAGGAAAATGATGACACAAGGATGGTAACTACACCTAAGAAAACACAACAAATTAAACAACTCATAACAAAATCAAAAGAAGAGAATTGCACACATTTAATAATGCCTCCAAAATCAAAATAACAGGAATTATCAATCATTGGTCATTAATATCTCTCAACATTAATGGCCTCAATTAAAAAAATAAAAACAAACAAACAAAAACAAAGACAGATACTAACTCAGAGTAAAGAGCTGGAAAAAAGTTTTCCAAGCAAAAAGAACCAAGAAAGAATCTGAATTAGCCATTCTATTATCTAATAAAATAGACTTTCAACCAAAAGTCATCAAAAGAGATTGGGAAGGACACTTCATACTCATCATAGGAAAAAGTTCACCAAGATGAAATCTCAATTCTGAACATCTATGCCCCTAATGCAAGGGTACCCACATTCATCAAAAACGTTTACTAAAGCACAAATCACACAATGAACCCCACACACTAATAGTGGAGAACTTCAACACCACACTCTCACCAATGGACAGATCATGAAAACAGAAACTAAAAAGAAATACAGTGAAACTAGCAGATGTTATGAACCAAATGGGTTTAACAGATGTCTACAGAATCTTTTACCCTGAAACAAAAGAATATACCTTCTTCAAAATTGACCATATAGGCGCCATCTTTCCTCTGAGCCCAGTGGACACAGCTAGGGACACCCCAGGACTTTAAGATCGCATTGGGGTTACGCGTGAGTGCAGAGGTGGTTTTGGGAGCAGCGGGTCAGCAGTTCACTCCAGGGGCAGGAACTGAGAACTCCGCCCCACCGGAGGCTGGGCCTCCCCCAGCCAGAACCGCGCCTCCGCACCATCTTTCCTCTGAGCCCAGCGGACACAGCTA
>LR755127.1:6191590-6235980 GCA_902729485.2 Mus minutoides
AGAGAAAAAAAGAAGAAGAAGAAGAAGAAGAAGAAGAAGAAGAAGAAGAAGAAGAAGAAGAAGAAGAAGAAGAAGAAGAAGAAGAAGATTCACAGAGGAATACATGGCAGGAAATAAACTCAGGGCTGAAATCAACCAACTGGAAACAAAAAGAACTATACAAAGAATCAACCAAACCAGGAGCTGGTTCCTTGAGAAAAATCAACAAAATAGATAAACCCTTAGGTAGACTAACTAGAGGGCACAGGGACAGAATTCTAATTAACAAAATCAGAAAGAAAAATGGGGGCATAGCAACAGATCCTGAGGAAATCCAAAAAAATCATCAGATCTTACTACAAAAGGCTATACTGGAAAAAAAAAAAAACAACCAGAAAACCTGGATGAAATGGACAATTTTCTAGACAGATTCCAGGTACCAAAGTTAAATCAGGATCAGATTAGCTATCTAAACAGTGTCATATTCCCTAAAGAAATAGAAAGAGTCATTAATAATCTCCCAACAACAACAAAAAATCGCCCAGGACCTGATTGGTTTAGAACAGAATTCTATCAGACCTTCAAAGAAGACCTAATAACTATACTCCTCAAACTATTCTAACAAAATAGAAACAGAGGGTACTCTACCCAATTCATTCTATGAAGTCACAATTATTTGATACCTATACCACACAAAGACCCAATGAAGAGAAAGAAGTTCAAACCAATTTCCCTTATGAATATCGATGCAAAAATATTCAAAAAAAATCTTGCAAACTGAATACAAGAACACATTAAAACGATCATCCACCATGATCAAGTAAGCTTCAACCTAGGGATGCAGGGATGGTTCAACATACAGAAATCTATCCATGTAATCCACTATATAAACAAACTCAAAGGAAGAAAAACATGATCATCTCATTAGATGCTGAGAAAGCATTTGACAAAATGCAACACCCCTTGATGATAAAAGTCTTGGAAAGATCAGGAATTCAAGGCCCTTACCTAAACATGATAAAAGCAATCTACAGCAAACCAGTGGCCAACATCAAACTAAATGGAGAGAAACTTGAGGCAGTCCCACTAAAATCAAGGACTAGACAAGGCTGCCCATTTTCTCCCTACCTATTCAATATAGTACTTGAAGTCCTAGCCAGAGCAATTAGATAACAAAAGGAGGTCAAGGGGATATAGTTTGGAAAGGAAGAAGGCAAAAGATCAGTATTTGCTGATGATATGACAATATATGTAAGTGACCCAAAAAATTCCACCAAGAGGTCTCATAAACCTGATAAACATCTTCAGCAAAGTGGCTGGATATAAAATTAACTCAAACAAATCAGTGGCCTTCCTCTATTCAATGGATAAAGAGGCTGAGAAAGAAATTAGTAAAACAACACCATTCACAATAGTCACAAATAATATATATATATATATATATATATATATATATATATATATATGTATAAACTTAATTGGTGTGACATTAACTAAGCAAGTGAAAGATATGTATGATAAGAACTTCAAGTCTCTGAAGAAAGAAATTGAAAAGGACCTCAGAAGATGGAAAGATCTCCCATGCTCATCAATTGGCAGGATTAATATAGTAAAAATAGCTATATTGCTGAAAGCAATCTACAAATTCAATGCAATCCCATGAAAATTCCAACTCAATTCTTCACAGATTTAGAAAGAGCAATTTGCAAATTCATCTGGAATAACAACAAAACCAGGATAGTGAAAACTATTCTCAACAGTAAAAAAAAAAAAAAAATCACAATCCCTGATCTAAAGCTGTGATAAAGACTGCATGGTATTGGTACAGTGAAAAACACATAGATCAATGGAGATTAATAAAACAGAATTGAAGACACAGAAATGAACCCACACACCTATGGTCACTTGATCTTTTACAAAGGAGCTAAAACCATCCAATGGAAAAAAGACAGCATTTTCAACAAATGGTGCTGGCTCAACTGGCTGTTAGCATGTAGAAGAATGTGAATTGATCCATTCTTATATCCTTGTACAAAACTCAAGTCCAAGTGCATTAAGGATCTCCACAAAAAACCCAAGACATTGAAATGTATAGAGGAGAAAGTGGGGAAGAGCCTCAAACATATGGGCACAGGGGAAAAATTTCTAAACAAAACAATAGTGGCTTGTGTTCTAAGATCAAGAATTGACAAATGGGACCTCATAAAATTGCAAAGCTTCTGTAAGACAAAGGGCACTGTCAATAAGACAAAATGGCAACCAAGAGATTGGGAAAGGATCTTTACTAATCTCACATCAGATAGAGAGCTAATATCTAATATATAAAAAGAACTCAAGTTAGACTCCAGAGAACCAAATAACCATATTAAAAATGGGGTACAGAGCTGGACAAAGAATTCTCAACTGAGGAATACTGAATGGCTGTAAAGAACCTGATAAAATGTTCAGCATCCTTAGTCATCAGGGAAATGCAAATCAAAACAACCCTGAGATTCTACCTCACACCAGTCAAAATGGCTGAGACCAAATACAGCAGATGCTGGTGAGGATGTGGAGAAAAAGGAACACTCCTCCATTGTTGGTGGCATGGCAAGCTGGTACAACCACTCTGGAAATCAGTTTGGTGGTTCCTCAGAAAATTGGACATAGTACTACCTGAGGACCCAGCCAATCCCTGGGCATATACCCAGAAGGCGCTCCAACATGTAATAAGGATACATGCTCCACTATGTTCATAGCAGCCTTATTTATAATAGCCAAGACCTGGAAAGAACCCAGATGTCCCTCAACAGAGGAATGGATACAGAAAATGCGGTACATTTACACAATGAAGTACTAGTCAGCTATTAAAAACAATGAATTTATGAAATTCTTGGGCAAATGGATGTATCTGGAGGATTTAATCCTTAGTGAGGTAACCCAATAACAAAAGAAGTCACTAGATATGCACTCACTGATAAGTGGATATTAGCCTAGAAGCTCGGAATACCCAAGATATAATTCACAAACCACCTGAAACTCAAGAAGAAGGAAGACCAAAGTGTGGATACTTGGATCCTTCTTAGAAGGGGGAACAAAACACCCATGGAAGGAGTTACAGAGAAAAAGTGTGGAGCAGAGACTGAAGGAATGACCATCCAGAGACTGCCATACCTGGGGATCCATCTCATACAATCACCAAACCAGGACACTCTTGTGGATGCCAGCAAGAGCTTGCTGATAGGAGCCTGATATAGTAGTCTCCTGAGAGGCTCTGTCAGTGGCTGAAAAATACAGAGGTGGCTGATCTCAGACATCCATGGGACTGAGCACAGGGCATGCACTGGAGGAGCTAGAGAAAGGAACCAAGGTGCTGAGGAGGTTTGCAGCCCCACAGGCAGAAGAACAATATGAACTAACCAGAACTGCCAGAGCTCCCAGGGACTAAACCACAGATCAAAGAAAACACATGGAGGAACTCATGGCTCTAGGTGCAAATGTAGCAGAAGATGGCCTTCTCGGACATCAATGGGAGAAGAGGCCCTTGGTCCTGTGAAGGCTCTATGCCTCAATGTAGGGGAATGCCTAGGCCAGGAATCAAGAGTTGGTGGGTTTGTTGAAGAGAAAGAGGAGTGACGGTATAGGGGGAAGGGGGGTTTGGAGGGGAAACCAAGAAAGGGGATAACATTTGAAATGTAAATAAAGAAAATATCCAATAAAGAAAAAAAAATCAGTAATGAAAATGAAGATATAACATAGAAATAGAGGAAATCCAAAAATCACCAGGCCTTACTTCAAAAGCCTGTTCTCCACAAAACTGGAAAATCTAAACAAAGTGGATGAATTTCCTGAATAGACCAAAGTTAAATCAAGATCAGTTAAACTGTGTAGTTCCATAACCCCTAAGGAAATAGAAGCAGTCATTTAGAAAGTCTCCCAAACAAAAGAACCCCAGAGTAGGATGGTTTTAGGGCAGAATTTTACCAGATATTCAAAGAAGAGCTGATACCAATACTCCTCAATCTATTTCACAAACTAGAAACAGAATGAACACTACCCAGTTCATTCTATGAGGCCACAATTACCAGAAACCTAAACTACACTAAGACTCAACAAAAGAAGAGAACTTCAGACCAATTTCACTGATGAAAGAATACTCAATAAAATCCTTGCAAACCAAATCCAAGAACACTTCAAAAATATTCACGACAATCAAGTAGGTTTCATCCAAGGGATGTAGGGATGATTCAATATATGAAAATCCGTAAATATAATCTACTATATAAATGATCTGAAAAACAAAAACCACATGATCATCTCATTAGATGCTGAAAAGGCATTTGACAAAAATCAAACACCTCTTCATGTTAAAAGTCTTGGAGAGCTCAGGAATTCAAGGTACATACCTTAACATAATAAAATCAATATATAGCATGCTAATAGCCAACATCAAATTAAATTGAGAAAAATTACAGCAATTCCATTAAAATCAGAGACAAGACAAGGCTGGCACCTCCCCCCTAATTATTTAGTATAGTTCTTGAAGTTCTAGCTAGAGCTTAAGACAGTGAAAGGAGATCAAGGGAATACTAATTTGAAACTAGAAATCAAGGTATCAGTATTCACAGATGATACGATACTATTTATAATCATTCCCTAAAACTCTACCAGAGAACTCTTTCAGCTGATAAACAACTTCATCAAAGTGACTGGATACAAAATTATCTCTAAGAACATAGTCGCCCTCCTTCATACAAATAAAGGGGCAGAGAAAGAAAGTAGGGGAACAACATCCTTCACAATAGCTACAAATAATATAACTATCTAGGTATAACTCTAACCAAGCAAGTGAAGGATCTGTACTACAAGAACTTCAATTCTCTGAAGAAAGAAATTGAAGAAGATATCAGTAGATGGCAAGATCTCTCATGCTTATGGGTCAGTAGGATTAACATAGTGAAAATGGCCACCTTACCAAAAGTAATCTACAGATTCAACGCAATCCCCATTAAAATTCCAACACAATATTTTACAGAACTTGAAAGAGCAATTCTCAACTTCATGTGGAGAAATAAACAAACAAGCAAGATAACTGTAACAAACCTGAACAATAAAAGAACCTCTAGAGAAATCACCATCATAGACCTCTAGCAGTACTATAGAGCAATAGTGATAAAAACTGCATGGTATTGGTACAGAAACAGACAGGCTGATCAGTGGAATTGAATTGAAGACCCAGAAATAAACTCACATTCCTAGGATACTTGATTTTTGACAAAGAAGTTAAAACCAAATAATAGGAAAAAAAGCAAAGCATCTTTAAGAAATGGTGCTGGTCTAAATGGAAGTCTGCATGTAGAAGAATGCAAATAGATCCATACTTATCACTCTGAACAAAAGTGAAGTACAAGTGGATCAAAGACCTCAACCTAAAACTAGATACACTAAACCTAGAGAAAGTGGGAAATACCCTTGAACACATTGGTGCAGGAGACAAGTTCCAGAACAGAACACCAAATGGCTCAGACTCTAAGATCATCAGTTGATAAATGGGACCTCATGAAACTGCAATGCTTATATAATGAAAAAGACACTTTCAACAGGACAAAATGGTAACCTACATATTGGGAAAATATCTTCACTAATACTACATCTGACAGGGGGTTAGTATCCAAAATACATAAAGAGCTCAAGAAGTTAAACTTCAGTAAACCAACAAACCCAATTAAAATAATAGTGGGGCACAGAGCTAAACAGAATTCTCAATAGAGGAATCTCAAATGGCCAAAAATCACTTAGTCAGCATCCTTAGTCATCAGTGAAATGCAAATCAAAACAATCCTGCTTAAGGTAGAAACCTTAAGTAAATCAAAATGACTAAGACCAAAATTTTAAGTGACAGCGCATGCTGGCAAGGATTCAGAGAAAGGGAACACTCCTCCATTGCTGGTGGGACTACAAACTGGTACAACTACTCTGGAAATCGATCTGATGGTTTCTCAAAAAATTAGAAATAGTTCTACCTGAAGAACCAGCTATATCACTGCTGGGTATATTACGTTCATAGAAGATTTATTCATAATAGCAAGAAACTGGAAACAACCCAGATGTCCCTCAACTGAATAATAGATACAGAAAATGTGGTCCATTTACACAATGGAATACTTTACAGTTATTGAAACAATGACATCATGAATTTACAGGCAAATTGATGAAAATAGAAAATATCATCCTCAGTGATGTAACCCAGACCCAAAATGACAGGTATGGAATGTATTTACTGATAAGTGGATATTTGCTATAAAATACAGAATAGCCATGATACATCTTCAGACCCTAAAGAGGATGATCAATAAATAACTAAGTAATAACTAACTTAGTAATCATTCTAAGATGATTTTTTACATCTTTGTAGATGTTAAGGGTATTTGACATCAGAACTCTTCCATATCTTTCTTATATCATCTGTAGCAAGTGAGGGATCATACAACTGCTACACTACATTTCAGGTGCTCTGAACTCTTATAAACTTAACTGCCTCTGAGTTTTTCCTGAAGAATTCAGGATATAGCTCATCTGAAGGGAGGTTTTCAGCTTCAGTGTGTGAGAATGTCAATAAGCCTGTGGGGTAGGCAAAACCCTTTCCACTGCTGTCGTTTTATGTTT
The DNA here is from genome assembly GCA_902729485.2 of Mus minutoides. Classification (NCBI taxonomy): domain Eukaryota; kingdom Metazoa; phylum Chordata; class Mammalia; order Rodentia; family Muridae; genus Mus; species Mus minutoides. The sequence continues at coordinate 6,198,215 of LR755127.1, forward strand.
TGCACACAGGGCCCTGCAATTGCAGCAGACAAAAGACATATTAACAGAAGAAAAGGCTCATTTTATTTGATGCTAATATTTTTACATGTCATAGAGATCTCATAGAAAAAAAGAAGTGAAAAACCACAAAGAAGCAGTCAAACACACCCGGCTGAAATGCAATTTTAACAAAAGGCAATGAGTTGGAGGAGCAGTGCGAAGACAAAGGAACAGGACTTGAGCATCTAGGCATGGTAAATTGTGAGAAGACAAACACAGAGGCCTATTGGAAGATAAAGGTTATTTAGTAAGGTTTGTTTTGCATGTTGCTTTTGAGCTGATAAGAGCCTTGAGTTGTCTCAGTGATTAACAATCCTGTGATTAAGAGTCTTTCTTCCTGCTAGCAGAGAGGGGAGGGAAAGCACCTTCAAATTGCCCTGGTTTTTAGCTAAACAAAGAAGAGGCAAGAGAGCGGTCCTCTGTACAGGCTGTTTTCTCAGTTATAGTAAACTCCCAAATTGGAATGGCATATTATAATATCCTTTCTTGCCCTCTCCACGGATGACTATTAAACTGGAAACTGGGGGATAAATGGTTCTTTCTTCCCTTCTAGAAAGCATGGTGTAGGAATGTCAGCGAAACTAATGGCTCTCAATTTTTTTCTTTCCTCTCCAAATTCATTGACTTTACACCCTACACAAATTACTGCTTGACCATCTATCTACCTACCCTTGCTCCCTCCCTCTTTGCCTTCCTTCCTTTCTTTAATTTTTCTTAAGACAGGGTCTCATATGACTCCAGCTGATGTTGAACTCCTTATTTAGTCAAGGCTAGTCTTGAACTGCTGATGCTCTTGCATCCACTTCACAACCATACGGATTATCAGCCTGTGCCACCATATAGATAGATAAGGGCTTCAAGTCAGCATTTCATAGTTCTGTTTTCAAGGGAATCCTACACTAAAATAGCCACCTTGTTTTTGTTTCCTTACAGTCCTACATAGCTACAGTAAAGACTATATATAAAATTGCCCCCAGCCATTGCTTTCACATACCATTTTCTACCATTCTCAGAAATCCCTTCCTTTTAGGATCTTAATGTATCCTGTACCACCTAAAATCCACATATTCAACTCAGTCACTGATGTAATAGCATGGCATAGAACCTGGAGAAAATGAGTAAATCCTGGATCAGAACCATTAGAGATGGCATTAACGGGGGTGCAAGGAGTTTGCTCACTCTTTCTACCATGTGAGAACACAATAAAATATACCATCTTTAAATTGCAGACTTGAACCTCACCAGATGCTAAAGCTCCTGGCACCTTGGTCTTCGACATCTCAGACTCCACAATTACGAATAACAATTTGTGTTGTGTATAATTACTTCTGTTACATTTTTTGTTCTAACAACACAAATGAAGTCAAGATGCTCTCTAATTGTTGGGGTTCTAAGATATAGTTAACAAAAATACAGGATACCCACCTGAATATAAACTCAGAATTCCTTAGTAGTATATAAATGTTTCCTGTAATATTTCTAATGTATTTAATACTACTTTTATTTACATATAATTTTAATTTAACTGGGCATCCTATTATATTCAGCAAGCCTGACAATTACCCCTTCTTTTTTCCTTTTTTAAAATTGGATAATTTCTTTATTTTCATTTCAAATGTTATCCCCTTTGCCAGTTTCCCTCCCTCCCAGAAACATCTTATCCCATGCTCCCTTCCACTGCTTCTATGAGTATGTCCCTCCACCCACCCATCCAACCACTCCCACTTCTCTGCCCTCAATTCCTCTACACTGGGGCATCTATCCAGCCTTCATAGGACCAAGGACCTGTCTTCCCATTTATGCATGACAACTCCATTCTTTGCTACATATACAGCTGGAGCCGTGTGTGCTCCTTTGTTGATGGCTTAGTCCCTGGAAGTTCTGGGGGGGGTCTGGTTGGTTGATATTGTTGCAAACCCCTTCAACTCCTTCAGTCATTTATCTAACTCTTCTATTGGGGAACCCTCACTCAGTCCAATGGTTGGCTGTGAACATCCACGCTGTATTTGTAAGGCTCTGGCAGGGCCTCTCAGGAGACAGCCATATCAGGCTCCTTTCTTTCAGCATGCACTTCTTGGCATCCACAATAGTGCCTGGACCACTATTTGGTTTGGTAATTGTATATGGGATGAATCTACATAGTGGGACAGTTTCTGGGTGACCTTTCCTTCAGTCTCTGCTCAACACTTTATCTCCACATTTGCTCCTGTGAGTATTTTGTTCTCCTTCTAAGAAAGATCAAAGTATCCACACTTTGGTCTTCCTTCTTATTGAGCTTCATGTGGTCTGTGAATTCTATCCTGGTTATTTGGAGCTTTTGGGCTACTATCCACTTATCAGTGAGTGCATACCATGTGTGTTCTTTTGCAATTAGGTTACCTCACTCAGGATGATATTTTCTAATTCTATCCATTTGCCTAAGAATTTCATGAATTCATCATTTTTAATAGCTGAGTAGCACCCTGTTGTATAAATGTACAATATTATCTGTATCCAGTCCTCTCTTGAAGGACATCTGGGTTCTTTCCAGGTCCTGGCTATTATAAGTAAGGCTGATATGAACATAGTGTTCTTATTGCATGTTGGAGCATTTTCTCTGAAGCTTTGGGACAAGGTCCAAAAAGGAAATGCCAGGATGGAACAGGGATGGTATTTAAAGAGCCCAGCAAGGCTCAGAAGAAGACCCCTCAGGGAGCCTCAAGACCTAGAACTCCCGAGAGAACAGCCTAGCAAGGGTCAGGTACGGAAACCCCAGGGAGAGACTCCAAAACAACTAAAACCCCTAGAGTTGACTGAAGGCCCTCCAGATCAGGCTGTAACTGGGAGGAAGCCTGCTGATGTTGGCAAGGGTTGCAAGCGGCCCTATTCCGTCATGGAGGGAAACGAACAAAGTCCCCCAAAGGAAAAGTATGGAAGGTTGCTTCAACACCTTCAATGCGACCAAGATGTGAGGTCAGACCCACACAGGCCTCACCCAATCCTTACAAACACCTCTAAGATCAAAGGTGGAAAGTCAGGAGACAGTCATGGATCAGAAACAACTCAGAGAGATCGAGAACCATCTACTGTTGTTGCTATAAAAGAATGTCTTTCACCAGAAGAGAGAGAGAAGTGGTGTTCTGAGAAGAAATGTGTTACAAAGAAGAAAGATTGTATATAGAGTGAAGGAAGAAGGGGGATCAGCTTGGAGCCGGGAACATGGGCTCAGATCATCCCGGATAGCGGCAAAGGCAGTAGCTTACTCCCCAACAAGATGGCAGTACTTGTGACAGAGAAAAAGCCTCTCACAGACCAAGAAAGGGGCAGAGAAATGGATCAAATCCTTGATATTACAGAGGACATGGAGAGGAAATTGAGAATGCATTGGGTCCAGGACCCCAAGAGGAAATCCTAAGTAGCAGATTCAAGTTGCAAATCACCAGAAAAGATATCCAGACCCTGGAGAACGGTCAGTGGCTCAATGATGAGGTCATCAATTTCTACATGAACCTTCTGGTTGAGAGAAGTGAAAACTAAGGCTACCCGGCTCTACATGTCTTTAGTACTTTCTTTTACCCCAAGCTAAAGCATAGTGGTTACAGTTCCGTGAAAAGATGGACTCGAGGCATCAATCTCTTTGAAAAAGAACTCATCTTGGTGCCTATTCACCAGAAGGTACATTGGAGCCTGGTGGTAATCGATGTAAGAAAACGAAGTATTATATACCTCGATTCCATGGGACAGAAAGGGAAGTCTATCTGTGAGACCATCTTCCAATATTTACAAAATGAGAGCAAGACACGCAGGAACATTGAGCTGGACCCTCTGGAGTGGAAGCAGTACAGTATGACGCCAGGGGAGATTCCTCAGCAACTGCATGGGAGTGACTGTGGAATGTTTACCTGTAAATATGCAGATTACATCGCTAGGGACCAGCCTGTGACCTTTTCTCAGCAACACATACCCAACTTCAGGAAGAGGATGGTATGGGAAATCCTGCACAGTCACTTACTGTAACAACATCCACCTGTGTGCTATGGTCCCCATCCCTGTTCTTTCCCATTGCTGTTTCTAATATACCTCAAGTAGGAAGAGTTGAAGAGATTTAAAACAGATACTGAGCTGCCTGACTGGATGAAGCCCACTCTCTTCAATATAGTCCTAACATGGGATGTGGGACTGATGCCCTAATGCCATCTCTAGGATGCATGCAACTATTGCAAGCTTAGAAACTGCTGCTGCCCAACCCACAGGAGACCATGTGTTCAAGAAATACTGTTTGAATTCTGGAATCAAATGAATTCATGTTTTTTGTTTTATTTTGCTTTTTTTTTTTTGCTTGATTGCTTTTTTTGTTGTTTGTGTGTGTGTGTGTGTGTGTGTGTGTGTGTGTGTGTGTGTGTGTGTGTGTATGTATGTTTTTTTTTTTTTTTTTTTTTTGTTTTGTTGTTTTTTGCTTTTTATTTTTTGTTTTTTGTATTTTGTTTGTGATTTCTTCTTTGTTTTTTTGCGGTTTTGGTTTTTTGTTTGTTTTTTGTTTTACATTTTTTGTTTGTGTTTTGGGTTTTGGTTTCTTTTGTTTGTTGCTTGGTTTTGTTTGTTTGTTTTTTGCTGTTTTTTCTGTTTTTGTTTGTATTTTTGTTTTGTTTTTGTCTTCATAACCCCACCCCATTGACTGTTTTCCTTAACTCACTTGCAAACCTTGGTCATTGTCATTTCCCAACCTTTAGTCCTTGTTTGAAGTTTCTATTTCTGAAAGGAATGCTCATCACGGCACCAAGAGGGACATGAGCAAGAAGAGGCAGAAGCTCTTCACTAGCATCTCTAGTGCTGGACTTGTGTGCTGTTAAATTGAAGCAGGGGGTTAGAGGTGGTGTTTTTGTTTTGATTTAAATTTTTTTTAAGTTTGAAAATAGTGTGAGAAATGAAAATGAGTTGCACAGACTGGTGCTGTTCTGCACCACCATTCATACTCTGTGGACCTGCACAGGATGGAGAACTGCACCCGAACTACTGACTGGACTCCAGGACTATCGGGAAAAGCACCATGGTCATTTAAAGACTCATTCCTTCCCAGACCTGCCGTAGTTTTGGAAGTTAATTTGAAGTAACTATAATGGCAAATGTCCATTTCTATCTCAGGTCTCATTGAATACAAACCCCATCTATTGCTGTATTGAATTGGTTTTTTTTTTTTAATTCTATTCAATTTAAAAATTTTTGTTAAAAAGTTTTGGTATATATTAAGATGGAATTGAGATTTTTTTTCTCATTAGATTAATATGCCCACTGTGGAAAGTTGAGGATTTAGTATTTAGGGTTGAAACTGCTAGTTATATAATAATCTATTTTACATGTGATAATTTGTATTTAACTTTTCTATTCATTATCTTATGGTTGTGTTTATGCAATTTTTACTTAATAAAGTTTAAAGTTATTTAAACATTTCATAAGATCTGGTGTCTCCTGTTTCTTTTATGGCATACTAATAAAGCCTGCTTTGTGAGGTGACCTGAGAAGCAGGTGTTGAGGGTGTGACTCACCAGCTTAAGCCTTAGATACATTGTGCACACCAGTGATTGTTACTCTGTTCTGGGCCTCTGCAGTGGAGTTGGAATGTTCCAGAGAGCATCCACTCCTTTATTGTGGGTTGTAGAGGGAGAATATATGTGTAGCTTAGTTGAGCAGGGTCCAACTGAGCTGTAGAGTGGACGCTATGGAGAAATGTATTGATGTACATGGGGCCACTTGTCATTGAAGCTACTCTGTATTACTGTAAATGGGAAGTCAGGCAGGTCCACTCTTGACCCCTACCACAGACTGAGACTGACACTGGAAAATGAAACATTATCTTCAAAGTTTGGCCCAGATTTAGGGAGAGAAAATATCTCAATTCTCTTTTGTCTATAGCAGCTTGAGGATGTATAGAAAAGACAACACTGAGTTGGGGGAATGGCTCAATTGGCCAAGTACTTGCCAGTAAGTGTAAGGATCCAAGTTCTACCCAGGGCCCCATTAAGATAAGCCATGATGGGTGGCTGTGAGCCAGAAGACCCCAGGTCCTTTATGGCAGGGTGGTTTTCCATCTTATCTCTTTCCTCCCAACTCCTCCCTTGGGAGTATATTTTTTCCTAATCAGCCATTCTTGCTTTTTCTGCAAGTAGAAGTCTGTAATAGATTCCTTGAGGACAGAAGATCCTAGAAATCCTCTGAAAGATCTTCTGAAACTTGCTATCATTCAATATCAGCAAAGTTTATTTTCAAATGCTTAATGTGTATGCTAGAGAGATGGCTGAAAAACCTGAAGTTTGATGGTAAATGGGAGAGATTACCCATATATGATGTGTGAGTACATGTGTTCAATCCTCAGAACCTGGGGTACATGTGTGTGTGTGTGTGTGTGTGTGTGTGTGTGTGTCTGAGTTTTTCCATCAGCAACAATATTGCTATTGATCCAAATACTGCCCACAGATCCAAAGTCAGCAGTGCCAGGAGCTTTGGTGGGACACAAAGCTGTACCTTTAAAATGTTTGTGGATGTTCCATTTCACAGGGAGCATGTAGCAGACAGCCAAGCTCAGTAAGAAGATGAAGTTTCCAAACAGGGGTTGTATTGCAGATGGCTCTGTTCTTTCACAGGGTGACTCATCATATTTACAAGGTGTGCCATTCGATGTAGCTGGCCTTCAGTAAAGGCAATGTAGTCTTTGGAAGAGCAAAGTGGGCAGTCTGCAGTCCAATTCCCAACAATGGCTAAGTAGTAGCTGTGAATGGAAGTCCCAGGATCTAGTAGTTGCTCAGTCCCACAGGGCAAGCAGGCTAAAGAGAGAGCACCTTGAGTTAATTTTATATCCAGACACTTTGCTGAAGTTGTTTTTCAGGTTTAGGAGATCTCCGGTGGAATTTTTGGTGTCACTATCATATCATCTGCAAATAGTGATATTTTGACTTCTTCCTTTCCAATGTGTATCCCTTTGAACTCATTTTGTTGTCTAATTGCCCTAGCTAGAACTTCAAGTATTATGTTGAATAGGTAGGGAGAAAGTGGGAAGCCTTGTCTAGTCCCAGATTTTAGTGGGATTGCTTTGAGTTTCTCTTCATTTAGTTTGATGTTGACTAGTGGTATGCTGTATATTGCTTTTACTATGTTTAGGTATGAGCATTCAATTCTTGATCTTTCCAAAACTTTTAACATGAAGGGATGATGAATTTTGTCAAATGCTTTTTTAGCATGTAATGAAATGATCATGTATTTTTTTCTTTGAGTTTGTTTATGGATTACATTGATGGGTTTCTGTATATTGAACCATCCCTGAATCCCTGGGATGAAGCTTACTTGATCATGGTGAATGATGTTTTTGATGAGTTCCTGGACTGGGTTCACAAGAATTTTATTTAGTATTTTTCCATCAATGTTCATAAGGGGGATTGATTTGAAGTTCTCTTTCTATGTTTGGTCTTTGTGTGGTTTAGGTATAAGTGTAATTGTGGCTTCATAGAATGAATTGGGTAGAGGACCTTCTGTTTCTGGTGTGCAGAGTAGTTCGAAAAATACTGGTATTAGGTTTTCCTTAAAGGTTTGATAGAATTCTCCGCTAAACCCATCTGGTTCTGGGTGGGTTGTTTTTGTTTTTGTTTTTGTTTTGTTTGTTTGTTTGTTTTGGTTGGGAGACCATTAATGACTGTGTCTATTTCTTTAGGGGTTATGGGACTGTTTAGATGGTTTATCTGATCCTGTTTTAACTTTGGCACCTGGTGTGTATCTAGAAAAATTGTCCATTTCATCCAGATTTTCCAATTTAGTTGAATATAAACTTCTGTAGTAGGATCTGATAATTTTTTTTTAATTTCCATGGTTTCCATTGTTATGTCTCCCTTTTCATTTCTGATTTTATTAATTTAGATACTGTCTCTGTTCCCTCTGGATAGTCTGACTACGGATTTATCTATCTTGTTGATTTTCTCAAATAACCAGCTCCTGGTTTTATTGAGTCTTTGTATATTTCTCTTTCTTTCTATTTTGCTGATTTCAGCCCTGAGTTTGATTATTTCTTGCCATCTACTCCTCTTGGGTATATTTGCTTCTCTTTGTTCTAGAGCTTTCAAGTGTGCTGTCAAGCTGCTAGTGTGAGCTCTCTCCAATTTCTTTTTGGAGGCATATAGAGCTATGAGTTTTCCTCTTACCACTGTTTTCATTGTATCCCATAAGTTTTTGTATGATGTGTCTTCCTCTTCATTAAATTCTAAAAAGTCTTTAATTCCTTTCTTTTTATTTCTTCCTTGACCAAGTTATTGTTGAGTAGAGAGTTGTTCAGTTTCCCGGTACATGTGTGTTTTCTATTGTTTTTGTTGGAATTTAAGACCAGCCTTAGTCTGCGGTGATCTAATAGGGTGAATGGGATTATTTCAATCTTCTTGTATATGTTGAGGCCTGCTTTGTGTCCAGTTATATGGTCAATTTTGGAGAAAGTACCATGAAGTGCTGAGAAGAAATTATATTCTTTTGCTTTATGATTAAATGTTCTATAAATATTTGTTAGATCTATTTGGCTCATAACTTCTGTTAGTTTCACTGTGTCTTTGTATAGCTTCTGTTTACATGATTTGTCCATTGCTGAGAGTGGGGTGTTAAAGTCTCACACTGTTATTGTGTGGGGTGCAATGTGTGCTTTGAGCTTTAGTAAATTTTCTTTTATGAATATGAGTGCCCTTGCATTTGGAGCATAGATGTTCAGAATTGAGAGTTCATCTTGGTAGATTTTTAACTTTGACCAGTATGACATGTTCTTCCTTATCTTTTTGATAGCTTTTGGTTGAAAGTGGATTTTATTTGATATTAGAATGGCTACTCCGGCTTGTTTCTTGGGACCATTTCCTTGGAAAATAGTATTCCAACTTTTACTCTGAGGTAGTATCTGTCTTTGTCACTGAGATGCATTTCTTGTATGCAGCAAAATGCTGGGTCTTGTTTACATATCCAGTCTGTTAGTCTATGTCTTTTTATTGGGGAATTGAGTCATTGATGTTAAGAGCTATTAATGAAAAGTGATTGTTTCTCCTGTTATTTTTGTTGTTAGAGGTGGAATTATGTTTGTGCACCTATCTTCTTTTGTGTTTGTTGAAAGATTCTTTCTTACTTTTTCTAGCATGTAGTTTCCCTCCTTGTGTTGGTATTTTCCATCTATTATCCTTTGTAGGGCTGGATTTGTGGAAAGATATTGTGTAAATTTGGTTTGTCATGGAATATCTTATTTTATCTGTCTATGGTAATTGAGAGTTTTGCTGGGCATAGTAGCCTGGGTTGGCATTTGTGTTCTCTTAGGGCCTGTATGACATCTGCCTAGGATCTTCTGGCTTTCATAGTCCCTGGTGATAAATCTGGTGTAGTTCTGATAGGTCAGCCTTAGGTTTGTTCTTCTAATTGTGTCCTGGATTTCCTGGATGTTTTAGGTTTGGAGCTTTTTGCATTATGCATTTTCTTTGACTGTTGTGTCAATGTTTTCTAAGGTATCTTCTGCCCCTGAGATTCTCTTCTCTCTCTCTTGAATTCTGTTGGTGGTGCATGCCTCTATGCCTCTTTATCACTTTCCTAGGTTTTCTATCTCCAGGGTTGTCTACCCTTGTGATTTCTTTATTGTTTCTATTTCCATTTTTAGATCTTGTATGGTTTTGTTCATTTCCTTCACTTGTTTGATTGTGTTTCCTTGTAATTCTTTAAAGGATTTTTGTGTTTCCTCTTTAAGGGCTTCTATCTGTTTACCTTTGTTCTCCTGTATTTTTTAAGGGAGTTATTTATGGCCTTCTTAAAGTCTTATATCATCATCATGAGAAGTGATAATGGATCAGAGTCTTGTTTTTCCCATGTGATGGTGTATCCAGGAGTTGCTATGGTGGGAGAATTGGGTTCTGATGATGCCAAGTAACCTTGGTTTCTGTTGCCTTTGTTCTTACTCTTGCCTCCCGCCATCTGATTATGTCTATTGCTCCCTGATGTTGCTATTTTTCACTGGAGCCTGGCCTTTCTATAATTCTGGTTGAGTCAGAACTCCTCAGAGTCCACTTTTCTCTGTGATCCTGTGATTCCAGGATCCTATGATCCTGAGATTCTGGGTGTGTCAGAGTTCCTGGGAGTCAAGCTGCCTCTGAGACCCAGAGATCCTGGTATGTCCAAGATCCTGTGATCCTGGGATCCTGTGATCCTGGGTGTGCAAGAGTGCCTGGGAGTGGATCCTCCTCTGGGGGTTTGTGGGACTGGATACCGAGTTTGCACCCAAGGTAAACCAGGGCAGACTAGAAGGAACCCGGGCCACTGGTCAGGCAGGGTTCCTGTGTCCCAGGATCCTGCTGGACCCAGTTATTCACAGTGGTGTTGGAACAGATGTTGTGTCTTCCTCACCCCTGATCCTAAGATTCAGGGTGTGCTTGAGCACCTGGGAGTGGAACCTCCTTTGGGGGCTGTGGCCTCCCTTTTCATTAAAATTGCATCAAAACACAAGTTTCATTATTTCTAGTGATTCTCTTAATAAAACTTGTCACAGTTCTTCCAATGGAAGTTCTTTCTTTCAACTAGAATTTGACAAGAGGAACTTAATAGAGGATGAAGGAAAGTCCATCCAGAGTTCTCCCCACCATGGGACTCATTCCATCCACAGACACCAAACCCCAACATTATTACTGATGCCCAGATGTAATTGCAGACAGGAACCTGGTATGGCTGGATCTACCAGTATCTGACTAAGACAGATATACTCACTGCCAACCATTGGAATGAGCCTTGGGGACCCTAAGGGAAGAGTTATGGTCTGAAGGAGCTAAGGGGTATTGTAATTCCATAGGAAGAACAACAGTTTCAACTTACCAGACCCCACAGAGCTCCCAGAGACTAAACCACCAACCAAAGAGTATGTATGGGTGGGTCAGTGGGCCCTGCTACATATGTAGCAGAGGACTGCTTTATTTGGTATCAATGGGAGGGGAGGCCCTTGTTCCTGGAAGGGTTGTTTCCCCAGAGAAAGGGAGGTGCTAGAGAGGAAAGGCAGGAGTGGGTGGGTGGGGGAACATCCTCTTAAAGGCAAAGGGGAGGGGGAGGGGGAGGGAGTGGAGGATTCATGGATGGGAAACAATGAAGGGAGACAACATTTGAAATTTAAACAAATAAAATGATTAATAAATAAAAATAAAGTAACAATAAAAAATCATCATTATTATCATCACTATTACTGTTTCTGATGAACTTTATGTTTTCAAAGTACTTGCCTATGTGTTACCTTACTAGTTTTATCATCTCTGTAGTATAGCTTGTATGAGAAATTTGTTTCAGTATTTTTGTTATATAGCTTGTATGAGAATTTTAATTATAATTTATAAATCTGAAACTCTTAAGAGACATGGACTTGGCTGAATTAAAGGCTAGTTCTTGGAGAAAGGTTCTTTAACCTAGGATATCAATGTATAAATCAAGCACTCTTTCATAATATTATGAACCTGGCTTTCATATAGCATGATGCCGTGAGGAGTCAAGGGAAGAAGGAGTGAGGCAGTCCTAATTCCTCAGGATTTGCATAAGAGCCAGCAAGTCATTTACTGTCAGTGCAATTTCATTTTCTAATCCACAAAGCAAACCTCTCAAAGTACAAATTCTCTATTTTCTCTTTAGTTTTTCATGCTACATATCTTTCTCAGGATCTTACAGAAAAGCCACAGCTGAGGATGAAGAACAGTCTGCTGAGAGCTTGTGAGGTACAGGGTCTAGTCTATCTGTATTCAAATAGTTTTTCCACTACATCTGATACTTTCCAGCCTTTGTAAGGAGTTAAATGTTCTTTGTTTTTATGAATAAAATGTTCTATTTTCTGAACTTAAATTAAAAACTGGGCAAATTGAGTGTTTTGTACTGTAATAGAAACCATAAATTGCTGTTGGTGCTTGATAATTTTCATTCCTTGATCCTTTGCTTAGGGGGAAGCATTGATTCTTTACCTATGGTAAAGCAATAAATAATTATCTGGAGTCAAATATTCATTATATGTTATAATTATTAAACATTGATTTTATATTTCAATAAATTAATACTTTTTGTAGACCAATGATTAAAACGTATTTTCCTTTTCTGATGTTAAATGAGTGAATAGCTCAAAATAATTTAAAACATTTTATAGTAGCAAAGCAAAAAAACCTTTTTCTTTTGTTCCCACTGTGAATTTGAGTTTCGCTAAAAACTTTCATATTCCATCCTTGATATTGGAAAGCTGATAATAAAATTATACAGATTCTTAAATATGGATCCAGGCATTTATGAGTTCAATTGTGATCCTGAGCTAGTCACCATGAACATGTTACTGTATCTCCAGAAACTTGAGATTTTTTTCTCCCTTATCAGACTTGTTTAGGGAGCAGATGTAATGCCACAAGCAGTCTGTAGTTCGCTATCCACAATATTCCATACCAAAGTGTACTCATTCATTGACATTGGTGACTAACTTTTTTCTCAATCACTTCATTTACCTCTTATTGATGAAACACGTTGCAAGGTTTTCCCTTTTTATCATAAACAGCATTGAGTATTCGCTGGTTCCTGTATACGGGAAAACAACAGTGTACCTGCACTTCTATTCTTACAACCAAGTTTTACATGTCTTAAAATATGTGTCATACAAAAGTGCCATTCAAGCAAAGAGTGTCACTGTTTTCAAAGTCTGTTGGTTCCCTGCCATACGCTGTTCTCAGAGCATCCTTGGAAGCAGGTGACACTGCTAGGATTCCTACAACTGTCCTAACAAACCATATGGAGGTCAATGCCTTTCATCAGGGACTGTTCATTTCCTCCTCAGGGTACCTCAGGGACTGTTCGTTTCCTCCTCAGGGTACCACTATTTTCCCTCCCTCTTCCTCCAGAGGAAATATTAAGATAACCATTCCACAAAATATCTCTGAACAAACATTACACAAATTACAATCCTGTCTCTTCCAAATGTGTTTTTAGTTTCATCTATGATCGAGAATTTCACACCACAATACTCTTATACATCCTTCCCTCTTGATAAAGTTCTAATTCCTGAATATATAGTTCAGAGTAACTCCTGAAAGAAACAGCCAACCACTATGATGAGCTAAATGCTTCATCTCTCTGGATGATACACTGGGTGGTATCCAAATCTTAGATTCTCTAATTAGCAATGCTGAAATCAACAGGACTCTAACTTTCTAAAACTATGATTTTATAATATGTGCTAGAATCTGTTTTATAATTCCTTTGCCAAGAAATCATTCATTTTTCTGAGTATCTTTGATTCCTCTCTCAGGTTATCCAAAAAACATATTTGATTAGTAGAGTGATTGTTGTTTAGTAAACGAATTAAACAAGCAGATTTCCCAAGGGCAACTTGCTCTTGCACCAAGCCACTTAACAATTGTAAGGAAAGAAAAAAATAACTTTTATCTGCTCATCCTAGATTCATAGCTGATGTTTCTATAATAAAAGACAGATCAACAATAGAAAATTTAAAAATGTATGATTATGAGCTTGTGTGATTTGGGGAATATTATAAAGAAGCGGGGACTCAAAGAAACTGTTAGATTATAGTAGTTTTTAAGTGGGTTTGATGCTTTGGGTGTGTATACTAGAATAAAAACCGTATGGTTGATAGATTTACTAGAAAAAACTAGGAAGATGCTTTTGTTCAGATTCTTCCTCCATGATCATCCATCTTAACAGATATGCACACTATTTTCCTCTGGGCATAAGGGGGGCACATCTCAAAGTAGAGCTTCTCATTTACTTTAGGGGAAAGCCAGAAAAACTTTCCCAGGGATTACAACCTGCTTCAGAGAATAACAAGAAACATCAGAGGAAACTTGAGTCATTTTTTACCAGTACCTTCAGTTTAAACTACTCAATAAGCTGTTGTGAGACATTTTATTGTGATGCCTCCTGCAACCTACCATGATGTCAATTGTTCCAGTATATTGATCTAAAGTACTGGAGGTCCTAGTACCTGGAATTCTCTTTGCGTATGCCAGGATATGGACACATGTGCATCTCAAGAATGCTAGGATTGGGTAAGTGGGAGTGGGTGGGTGGGTGGGGGAGCACCCTCATAAAAGCAGAGGGAGGGGAGGGGATAGAGAAGTTTGAGAGGTGAAATCAGGAAAGGGGATAACATTTAAAATGTAAAGAAAGAAAATATCTAAAGAAAAAAGAAAAAAGGAAATTCCTTAAGAAAAAAAAAAAAAAGAATACCATGAGAAAAATAAGAAGTCTCTTGAGGAATATATTCATTTGTTTTAATAAAAAACTAAAAATTATAACTGATCTCTGCTCAGGTTTCTAAATAGTTTTACCTAATTAGAAAAAAAAAGACAGCTATGGATTCTTTTAATAAATGAGAAAAAGGTGAACAATCGTCTCTTTGAAAGTCAGTCGTGTTACCTCTGATTAATAAAATGATCTTTTTGGAAGGAAATGAAAGAGTATATTTTGTTCAGCCAAAGGCCATCACACATCAAATGATCATCTTGTCTAAACCCAATTCACTGTTAGAGAGAAAGCAAACAGTAGTATGGACCAGATAGCTTTTTCCCCCTTTTTCTGATGATTCGGTTTTACATGCCTCTGAATAATCAACTTCTACCAGAACATTTCTGAATCTATCGTGAAAACAACATAATGATGTACAATGGTTTGCTTTTTATTATTCAATCATCAGTTGTATGGTCAATTAACATATACAAATGTCAGATAAAAGTGTACAAAAGTTCTATGGCTTTAGTGGTGTCAGAAGGGTATCACAGACTCTCAAAACACAAAATAGCCAAAGAAATGTTATCAAGGCTTAAAACTGGTAGGTGAGTGAGACAGATACGGTGCAGACGGGGGTATAGCCCATTCTCTATACTTATTCCTTCTTGCTTCCCCTACCCTTCTACATAATGATCATCTCCAGGAGACATTTAGGATTCCCTTGGAACATAATTTGAAAATTAATGACATAGTGTAAAACAGATGGACTGAAGCAATTGATGAAGCCTCGTGCTAATCCTGGCACTGAAACATTAGCTGTATGAGTCAGTGCAAATTACCAGGACTCCCTGAGCCCTTTTAGCATTTGTGGACTTAAGATGGTGTTAGAGTTGAAGTAAGTGAGATAATGCCTATAATGAGTCATGTAGATATGCCTGGCATGAAATAGTTGTTCAGTAACTGACAACTATGTTATTGAGGGAAATACTTGAGACTTCAAATGTTGTTATGAAATTTCTATGTGCTAGAAGTTGGTAAAGAATCATGCTGTTGAAATCTATGGTTTACTTTGTATGCAATAATGGCCACAGAGAAAAACCCTATGTTCCTTCTGAATTCCGCAGGTCCTGTCCAGATTCTTGTTTGTTTGTTTATGCTGGGAATCAAGGGCAGGACCTCTTATATATTAAGTAGGCACCCAATCCCAGGGTCCCAGTTTTAACAAAGGAAACCTAACTTTTTCCTCTGTTAACTCAGGAAGCTACATAAACATGGAGTAAAAGACAAACAAGACTGCAATTTGAGGAAAAGTGTGGTTGAAAGTAACAAGACACTTTTACTACCAGGAGATACCTTTTGACCCTGCTAAGTGACTAGGTCCACTTTCCTTTGAGCTAAAAGCATTATCATCTTCTATAATCAGCAAGCCAAACAACTTCAGCACTGGAAAGGAACTTATACATCAGCTAGTTCAAGCTTTTTGGTTTTAATGCACAGCAAAAAGTGGGGATTGGGGTAGGAGTAGGGAGACAGAGGTGATTTCTGAAACACAAATACATCTGGTAATACTGGCCTACTAACCCATTAATCCCATCTTGTAAACTCTACTATTGTTTCCATTGCAGGGTTGACTGATATAGAGCATTGTAAAGTGAGTTGGGAGGGTATTTAGAGGGCCAGGACCTGTTTTGGTCCATCAAGTCAAAAGAAGCAAAAATGGAAAGGGTTTCTGGATAATAAAACCCTGTAAAGTCATAATTATTGTTCCCAGCTAATTAAGATGGATATGTTGAGGACTCATTCAATCTGAAGGAGCCTCCTGCCTTCCTGAACTTTTTTTTTCTCTTTGAATCTTTCAGATCAGTTACCGTAGAGCATTAGGGACAGAAATGAGCTTAGCCTCATCAAGGCTATCTCTCTTGAGAATGGAAGGACTTGGGAGTTGGTGGTAAAAATAGGATTCACAAGTTGAAAGATAAGTAAGATTTGGAGAGTTTAGGATATTGTTGTCAAAATGCAAAAATCCTGGGTTTAAAAAAAAAATCCTGGGTTTTTCTCCTTTATGGTTTTACTGCATATTGACTCCCCGAACAGAACAAGAGGGATGTAGGGTAGGATCATGAGACAAATGGACCCTGTAAGGATGTGGTCTCATAATTTAAGAACTAAACAAGCCGTTAATGAAGAAAGCTCTTTTTTGTCTTTGAAAAAACCTATTTGTTATCAAGATTGAAGAACAGATCTTCATACTAGAGAAGACACTAACAATATTAGCAGTTCAGTGGAGAGGAAAACCAGCCTTCTGAGTGATTCTCGGTGTTGTGATTAGGTCACTGACATCATTTTTTTTTTTTTTTTTGGTTGGGGGGCAGGTTGAAAAGTTAATTCCAGAAAGCTTAAATTGCCAACAAGAACTTTGTTTATGCTACAGATAGATGATGTTGAACATATCACATAAATAACATTTTCCAAAATTAGTAAGAAGTTTATCTGCAAGAAATTATCCTCTAGACATTGGATTTCTCTGTAGTTTTATACAAAGTGAACATGAGAGCTGTTACCAGCTCTGCAAGGATGTGATCTGAAACAGCAACTACAAAGCTATGAAGATTATGAAGTATGTGTTTGCAAAAATAAAATTGTAGGGGCTGAGGTGATAACTCAGTAGTCAAAGCGCTTGCTGTGAAAGTAGAAAGACCTGAGCTTAGATTCCAGGACACACAGAACAGACTTAGCATGCCACGTGCCTGAAGAAGCAAAACTTGGAAGGGGCCCTAGAACCTGCTAGCCAACCAGCCTAGTTCTGCTGTAAGGTCTAAGGTCAGTGAAGAGATTGTCTCAAAAAAACAAGGTGGGAATAAGTTGAGGAAGACAACTGTCATCAATCTTTGGCATCCATAAACATACACAATTGTAAGCATAGCAGCATACACATGTGTATTCATATGAATGTAAGTGCATGCATATGACATGAAGCAATAAAAAAGCTGAGACCATATATATATATTCAGCTTGAGGCAAAAACTCTGACAATTTTCCTAGATTATTGTTCACAGTTCTCATTGTCTATTAATCAAAATGCCCATTTCTATTTTTCACATGCCTACAATTTTACCTTTAACTAAGTAAAAAAGGTCAAATATTGACAATATTATATTTTGATCTATAATCATTTTCAACCCAACAAATCTGATATTCAAACTGAGTTTTGTTTTTGTTTTTGTTTTTGTTTTACTTAAACTTTTTAAATTTCTGGTTCTCATTAATTTGATCTGATTCATATTGGGATTTTTAATTTTCTTTTATCCTATTTTTTGAAAATAGAATTTATTCATGATTATTACTTTTCTTCATCATTCCTATAGTGCAAACATAATTTAATTAAGATAAATTCAATATATGTATATGAGTTTCAGGCAGCTTAAATGAAGATGTATAAAATTATTTGACCACAATAGTCTTATGCTTTCTATGCTAAAGAATAATACAATGTTAGCATCATACCTAAAAAAATTACAAGACAAAAGAATTATCACCTAGCTTTGAGAAGAACGAAGACAGAATAAGTCGTTGATGTTTGTATAGAATTTGTGCTATTTTCTGGTTCTGATTTAAGACCAAAGAATGGCTAAATTATATGTATTACTCTATGCTTTAAAAACACTCACTACATTAGCATTAGCTTAGAAAACCCCAAATTGCTTTTTAAAATGGTCAAGCCAAAATAGAAGAAAAAACATGGTTTTGTGCCCAATGTACAATTACACAATTACAGAATTTATATGCTTGCAGTTGGATTTACAAAAACTCCTTAATGTACTAAAGTATGGTCTAATTGCTCACTTGTAAAAGAGGGAATCACTCTCTAATTAGATAAATACCTTTTTATAGCAATCTTAGTAAACACTGCTCTATTTGCAAAGGGGTAGTAAAGAGTTGGGTCTGTGTGATCAATGCCTGTTTTCACCCTGTTGTTCCTAGTAGGGCAGGGTCAGCTTGGAATGCAGGATTCTTGCCCAGAGCTGCTCAGCATTCCAGACTAAGAGCTCTAATCAGCCTCTCCTTTAGTCAACAGCATTCAAGAGATGAAAGGAGGCAGTGGTTTCAATTTTTCCCCCAGCTAATTGAAGTCAAAATAGTAATTGACTCTTATTTGCTTTTCCAACACATCCTCTGGGAATAACCTCAGGGTGGAAGGAGTTCTGAGTCCCTAAATCTTGCCTCCAAATAGAACTTGTTTGCATTAGTTGAAGTTGAAGATCTTGTAAGGCCTCCTCTTCTAAAACACTTAAGAAAGCAGCTGCCTTCTCTTTAGTTGCACACACTAGAAATTGTTGCCATGGTATCAATAAGGCCCTAGTCCTAGTTCCCAGTTTCTAACCTTGAGTGTCTCCTGGAAGTTTTGAGTATCTCCATGTTCCCACCTGTAACTTAAGATGTTGGGTTGAAAATGTTCTTTTAACATCTCGTAGTTCTATATGAATTATAAAGTAGAACTCTGTAAGGCATGCCAGACGTGGTGTCCTGGTTCTAGTTCTACAGAGAAACCTTTCTGCTTCTCCAGAAGAATTTCAAGCTCTAACATTTTCTTATCTTGGCTATATCCTTAAGCTATATCAAATGGCTTTCTTGTTATGAACTAGATTTGAGGATTCAGATCCCTCTCTGTATTTTCTGTGATATCTGTTTGCCTTGGTAGAGGCCTCAGTAGATTCATTGTATCTGTAGCTTTGGATAATAACTTGGCTCATATTTGTTTGAATCTGGTTTATTCTACCTGATATTAATTGAGTTTATCTTACTTCTTATTCCACATGAGAAAGGTGATGGTTACTTAAAACAGCAATAATGATAAACCCTAAACAAAAGGAGAAAAAAAATAAAAACTATAATTATGCTTATGAAAAATGTCATGTATGTTAACTGTAGAAATCTTGGACAATAAAATAAGATTATAATCACAGTTAACTGCCATTTTTCCTGTTTTCACTGAAACATTTTGTATAGTTAAGATTAAACCAAATTTGCAGAAATTTTCATATCTTAACTTTTCTTTTTACTGAAAATGCATAATCTAAAAAGTTTTATATGTGCATTATAGTTTACTTTAAACTTCATACATCTAGATTTCTTATGTTGTAAATATTTCCATGATGACTATTGGTATGCAGCAAATTGTTTTTCATATTTTAATTTTGTTTTGAAAACTTTTTTTCTCAAAGAGACATTGCTAATAATAAAATTATAAATATTTAAAGACTAAAATTTAAATATATATGGATATATATCCCTAAATCAGTTCCTCCCAAAATAGAATCAATTGTGACTGCAGTATATGGCACTTCAAAATATAAATCTTTGAGATTGAAATGACCAACTAGCAGAGCTAACTGTACTATCTGAACCTCTATTATAGAAGGCTTTTGTGAGGGTAAGCATCACTGCTTAAGAATAACAAAATGACTATTAGAAATGTAATTTGTCCATAAATGTCTCTCTGAAAGTTACAGCTTCAGCTGATTTCATGTATTTTTCTAACTACTCAGATGATATCCCTATCCTTAAAGATTTTATAATCTAGTAGGAGAATAGGGAACTAAATAGGTAATTTTAATATATTGGTACATTTTAATATCTGGAGACCTTTTCAGGGCATTGTCATATCTCAAGGAAGAGGTTCTTTTTTTTCCAATATTTTAAAGATATTTTCTTAATTTACATTTCAAATGCTATCCCAAAAGTTCCCTCTATCCTCCCCCTGCCCTGCTCCCCTACTCGCCCACTCCCCATTCTTGGCTCTGGTGTTCCCCTGTATTGGGGCATATAAAGTTTTCAATACCAAGGGGCCTCTCTTCCAATGATGGCTGACTAGGCCATCTAAGAAAGAGGTTCTTAAATAAAGTAAGAAGAGAAAACTATCAATGGCAGGAGTAACAGCATTATTCAAGGTATACAGATAAAAGGCATAGATTCACATGAAACTCCAGAAGAAGGAAGACCAAAGTGTGTATACTTTGCTCCTTCTTAGAATGGGGAACAAAATAACCATGGAAGGAGTTACAGAGACAAAGTTTGGAGCTGAGGTGGAAGGAAGGACCATCCAGAGACTGCCCTACCTGGGGATCCATCCCATATACAACTACCAAACCCAGACACTATTGCATATGCCAGAAAGATTTTGCTGACAGGACCCTGATATAGCTCTCTCTTGTGAGGCTATGCCAGTGCCTGGCAAATACAGAAGTGGATGCTCACAGTCATCTATTGGATAGAACACAGGGCCCCTAATGAAGGAGCTAGAGAAAGTACCCAAGGAGCTGAAGGAGTCTACAACCCTGTAAGAGGAACAACAATATGAACTAACCAGTACCCCCCAGAGTTGTGTCTCTAGCTGCATATGTAGTCGAGGATGGCCTAGTCAGCCATCAATGGGAGGAGAGGCCCTTGATCTTGCGAAGATCATATGCCCCAGTACAGGGGAATGCCAGGGCCAGGAAGTGTGAGTGGGTGGGTTGGGGAGCAGGGCGGAGGGAGGGTATAGGGGGCCTTGGGGATAGCATCTGAAATGTAAATGAAGAAAATATCTAATAAAAAAGGCATAGATTGTATACTTTGTGTGTGTTTCCAGGCTATTTAATTTTTTAAATGAAAATGTATGAAGTAGGAAATTACAGAAGGCTTTGTGCCAGGCATGGGTTGGATCATAAAGGACTTCATGTGCCATACTCATAAGCTCAAATTTTGTTATCCAGACAAAGGGGAGATAGTTGAAGTTTTAGTCGGATGTTCTAATAGACAATGCTTGCGAGATTGGTGGGAAGATGAGTGCTATAAAACAGTATTAAGACTTGGAATCTCCCGCTGAGAAATAGTAAAATCTCAAATCAAGGAAGTAGAAATGTAAATGTGTGGAGGGGAAAAGGAAAGGAAAGGAAAACATGCTGATGCCAATGTAGCAGTAGTTAATAACTGAATGTGCTGAAAGAATACTTGTTGAAATAAAGAGTAATGTGTTGAAACAATAATTTTATCATCAAAAAGATAGTAAGTGTTACCAGGAGGCTGTGTTGATCAGGATAATGGCAGACGAGAAATACTGAGGGACAGACTAGAAGAATGATGAGAATTGGGCTGAAAGTGACAAAATATAAACACTGCATGCTCAAAAGGTCAGCAAGAACTAATATAGCTGTCACACAGGAAATTTAATTTCAACAGAAGTATAAAGATAAGGAACTCAAGCTTGTTTGTTAAGGTCAGTGAAGCTTTTCCATGTTTGGAGGGGTTCAAAGTTCTATTTGGGGAGGTACTAAGTCTTCTTTTTGAGTATGGAAGAAAAGAGGATCACTAAAGAAGAAATTGAAGTTTTTTTCCAATTTTTATTAGATATTTTCTTCATTTACATTTCACATGTTATCCCGAAAGTCCCCTAAACCCTCCCTCCTCCCCGCCCTGCTCCCCTACCCACCCACTCCCATATCTTGGCCCTGGCGTTCCCCTGTACTGGGGCATATAAAGTTTGTATGACCAAGGGGCCTCTCTTCCTACTGATGGCCAATTAGGCCATCTTCTGCTACATATGCAGCTAGAGGCATGAGCTCTGGGGGTACTAGTTAGTTCATATTGTTCTTCCACCTATAGGGGTGGAGACCCCTTCAGCTCTTTGGGTACTTTCTCTAGCTCCTTCCTTGGGAACCCTGTGTTCTATCTAATAGCTGACTCTAAGCATCCACTTCTGTGTTTGCCAGGCACTGGTATAGCCTCCCACGAGACAGCTATATCAGGGCCCTTTCAGCAATATCTTGCTGGCATATGCAATAGTGTCTATGTTTGGTGCCTGATTATGGGATGGATCCCCGGCTGCAGCAGTCACTGGTTCATCCATCCTTTTGATTCAGCTCCACACTTGATCTCTGTAACTCCTTCAATGTGTGCTTTGTTCTTAATTCTAGGAAGGGGAGAAGTTATGACAGCAAGAACATTAATAGAAGGAGACACTTCAGAGTAGATGGGAAGAAGCTGCTGAATCTGAGAGGAAAGAACAGAGTCTCTTGAAATGCAGATTTTCTGGGAAGAGACCATAAGATGATCTACTCCTACTGTCAAGGATTCCCAAAGCATCCTGGAGTTTCAAATATTCATGAGAAACACTAACAAAACTCACCGATACTACTAATATTCAATTATGGTTCAGTATTCAGATAGAATTTAAATTAAGATAAACAAAAGTAAGCCATGCATGCACAGACATGCACGCACACACTACACACACACACACACACACACACACACACACACACCACACACACACACACACACACACACACACACACACATCCACACACATCCACACACATATACACACATACACACACATACACACATGCATACACACACATACACACATATACACACATACACACACACACATACACACACACACACACACATTCCAATTATAAAGTTTCAACTGCTTTAGCCTGTATGATCTTCCCAATATTTATGTGTAAAACTAGTCAGAGTCTTGCCCTCCTGGGAAGCTAACCAAGCTGTGTTCCTCAGACGTTGCTGTAGCGTTGCTTTCGTGTAGAGGCATGTGATTGGCTGATTGATTGCCCCCATGGTTGAAATCATTTCCAATTTCCTCCTCCCTGGACATGGCTTCCAGAGGTACGAAAGGCATTCCTATCACTTCAGAAATTCCAGTGGTTTAGAGCTTACCTCCCAGAAGGCAGGGACAAAGGCCAGGCTTTTCTATTAAAAGGCCAAATACCAAGCAGTGGAACTGAGATATCATTTTGTTTTGTATTTATTTATCTTTTTGTGATTTAGGCCTGAGCAGGTTTATATATTGAATAGGAATGGAAAGCTTCAAGTTCAGAGAAAGAAGACAGATTTAAGATGGCAAAAATTTTGAGAAGGTCAGAAGGGATAGATCTAGACAATAGGACAAAAAACAAAACAAAACAAAACAAAACAAAACAAAAACTGATAGCCTCCTTCAGTACATCAGTAAAAAGGATGAAGACTGAATTAAAAACAAGTTGTAAGAAGAAATTTTGATCAGTGGTCTTTTTTTAAAAAAAAAAATTGAAAGCTAAATTATTTGCTGAGAATAATGATCTCAGATAAAGTCAGGAGTATGAAAAAATAAGTATGTTATACCCAAATAGTGGGGTAGGGGCACATATCTTGTAGTGCATATGGAGGTCAGAGGACAACTTTGTGGAGTCAGTTCTTTCCATCTAATTTTATGTGCGTCTGAGTCTCAAACTCAGGCTTCCAAGCTTGCATGGCAAGTGTCTGATCCCCTGAGTCATCTTACCAGCCTCTGATATTTGAACATTGGTCACCAGAAGTTCATAATAATACTAGCCTGTATAGTTTTATGGTGAATATGGTGAGGAAGTCCAGGTTTAAAGGGTTCTGATGAAGAGAATTAGAAATAGCACCCTGCCATGTTTCAAATTACTGTTCTCATTGACAAGACACAGGCTTCAGGTCATCTCCAAATAGTACCAGTAAATGTTTCAAAATGAATAGATAGAACTAAACCAGGAGATGGGGAGCAGAAAAGCATGTATAACAGGAGCATGGGTCATATGGGGTCTACAAGGTCTGCCATTTGGGAATTAACATGGACAAGATAGCAGCCATGTTACAGTTTGAGCTGTTTTACATCAAAAATTGAATTTCTGTGCAGGTAGTTCATGCCTCTGAACACAGCACTTAGAAGGCTAAGGCAAAAGAATTGTGAATTCCAGATGTGCTTGGTCTACATGAGGATACCAATTTCAAAACCAAGCCACTGGAAAAGGGCATGGAACTCTTGGGTATTCATCAGGACTGTACCTTGGAGGCTTCTGTGTGGATTTATAGATGTCAGTGTTCAGGTGGAGCTCAGCCATGTCAAGCTCATGGCCCTGAGACTGAGGCAGTAGGGCAGAAGTAAACCCAGTTCAACAAATTTATATTAGTCACCATTGGCTTTGAAATTGTGGGAGGAGACTCTTTCTGAGCAGAAAGCACACAAATAGTGCAAGAATTAAAATTAAACTTAGTGCTACCAACGTGTTAGGAACTGGTCAACAACAACAAAAGGATTAAGAGCTGGTGAGAATTTTTGCTACAGATTCTGTCCACGTACCAACCTCGGTCTTCAGACTTTGTAAATTGCTGTGCTCTGAACAACCCCAACCTGATAAGTTTGTCCAGAGAGCCTTTCTATCTTCCAACAATGAGTTATCATGACTGAGAAATTTTTAATCCCAGGAGTAGCCTTTGGTTAATGACTGACAGAAGTGGGTGTATACTCTCACTGTCTTCATCCTGGATTGGGATTGATTATAACAGTTCCTAGAGTTTTCCAAAGTCATTAAACTGGCATCACTCCAGCAGCAGTCTTAATAGTTTGATGCCATGGTGTAGGGGAATGCCAGGGCAGGAAGGCAGGGGTGGGTGGATGGGTGGAGAAGCACCATCATAGAGGCAGGGGAAAGGGGGTTGGGATAGGTGGTTTCCCAAGGAGAGACCTAGAAAGGGGATAACATTTGAAATGTAAATAAAGAAAAGTTAAAGTAAAAAAAAAAATAGTCTTGCCCTGTATTGGCTACCTACACTCCCTCAACAAACGTGAGTCTACTTAGGAGGAACCCTTGAGCTTAGGAGCCTGTTGTCTTGCCTACACCATTTAATTTAACCAGACAACTGTGAATAATGGGTATCATTATTTTCATCTTTTAAAATTGGAAGGATTAAGTGCTTAGGTAACTTAGCCCACATCATAGTTTATAAAGGCAAATTTGGTATTTGAACCTACATTTGCTCTCACTGTACCACAGGGACAGGAGATAGCCATTCAGCATAAGGAGATCTCCGCACAAGAAAATACATCCTTGCTTTTATTTCCTGTAATTTTCGAAGTTAGACTGCTATGGGGGGAGCACTTCATCTGTTTTCTTTCCCTGATTTTAATAAAATTACCTTTGAAAATATTAGGCTCCTTTTTCCATGTTCAAGTGGAAGTAGAAAAGGTTTTCATTTTCTTCCACTCACAGGGAGAATTGAATAAGTCATAAGGGTAGCTGTCCCAGTCAGCTTAGCTGCTGTTATTCTGAACCTCATTATTGTTCAGACCTTGTAAGGTTTAGTTTTACTAAGAAATCTCATTCATTATCGAGGACATGCAGCAAAAATAGACTTTGGGGAGTTAAATATAGAAAGTCCAGGCCATCATCTAGATGTCAGAGTTATAAAAAAGACAATGATTCATAAAGTGTCAGAACAAAAAGAAATCTTAAGTACCACCCTGTTCACTTCATTTTACTGAGGAGAGACCTCAGACCCAGAGAACATTAAGAAATGTGATGAAAGTTATACTAAGGCAGTGGTGAATAGGGACATAGCAAGATTACCTGATTCAAGGTTTTTTTTCTCTCTGTCCATGGTGGTTTGAATAAGAATGCCCCCCCCCATAGGCTAATATCTTTAAATACTTGGTTCCCAGTTGGTGGAACTGTTGAGGAAAGGTTAGGGAGAGTGGCCTTGTTGGATGGGCACTGAGGTTTCAAAAGACTTACACCATTTTCCATGTTTCCTCTCTCTGTCTCCTACATGCCTATCAAGATTTGAGCTCTAAGTTTTTGTCCACCCATTATAGAATAGACCTCTCAGAAACCCTAACTCCTAATGAACTCTTCCTTTTCATTGGTCATGCAAAAACTGTTTTGTTACACTAATAGAAAAGTAACTAAGACAGCGATGTTTCTTCAAACTGCATACATCTTTCTCATACTGTCATTTTGTTCATTTCTTTCCCTTACACACGTATCCCATAGTTAGTAGAACGCTTTACATCAGAAGGGTATCTGTATCAGTTAAACATTGTAGCAGTTTGAAAACATAGTGCCAAGAAGAGTCTATATGGCACAACAAAGGTGAGTTCCTAGTTCCTGGTTTTTAAAGATGTTTATTCTTGGAACCCAGCCAACAGCATGTCTGAGGAAACTAGCATCCCAAGGAAATGTCCACATGGAAGGATCCCAGTGGCTTCATTTAGTGTCAAAGGTGAATGGCCAGCCAAATGAGTTAGCTGTCTTGGAACTGGAATTTCCAACCCCATTTCAGCAGCCCCTGCAAAGGAAAGATGCAGCTTCCCTATTGAGCATCTTCAAATTATTGGACTGTGGGAAACAAATAGTTGTTGCAAGTCATAAAATGTTATTTTGTCTTGTTTTCATTTTAGGAGTGGTAGGTACTGCCTTCTGTTTTTTCCTGCTACTGTGATAAAATACTCTTGACAAAAGCAACTTAAGGGAGAAGGGGTATGTTTAGCATTTCAAAGTACAGTTCACTGTGGCAAGGATGTCAGGCAGCAGAAGACTGAAGCACCTAGGCAGGTCACATTCACAGTCAAGAAACACAGAGGGAGGAATGCATAGGGCTGATTAGTTCCCTTTCATCATTTACACATTAGAGGATGCCAGCCAGAGAGTGGTGCTGCCCACAGTGGGCAGGTCTTCCTACCTCAATCAGCTTAATCAGGCCTGCCCAAATGCCCATCTCCAGGTGAATCTAGATTTTAATTAAGTTGACTACTAACATTAACTATCTCTATTACATAGCAAACTACAACAAAAAAATTGTTATGCAACAAACTATGCAAAAACTCACTGGTTTGAATTTGGAGCTGATCTTCAGTTCATTTGAAACAGTTCTATCCTATGTCTAGGGCCCAGAGCAAAGGGTCACGTACCTGAAAGCAGCTCTTTTCATGAGAGAGCAGAGTGTCAGCAGGCAAATAAAAACTGTAGGTGGGGACTCAGTAGTAGCTATTGTTTCTGTCACCATTGAGTAGAACTGATCATCTTTGGAGTAAATGAAAATAGCTCTATTTAAAAGCATTAATATATTGTCTGAGGCCTCTTAGATTATTTTACAGCTTTTAGAATACTTAAGATTAAAATAAATGTAAATTGAGAAAAATAATGCATCTATAACATTTCTTTTTAACTTTGATCTTTGAGGCTGAGGAAAAGTTCTGAACTGAGAACATTTTTTTTTCATTCCCACTGTGTGAACTGAACTCTGTGATAGAATCTTGAGGCAAAAACTTATGCTTTGTGAGAAAAATTCTTCCAGGGGAAGTATTTTTGTCATATTCTAAGAAAATTCACAGGTTTCCCATGAGACTAAAAATACTATCTTTGGGGAGTAATAGAAAAGATAGTAAACGTCTTTGCATTCCTGTAGGTGAATGTTTCCTTTTAAAGCACTTAATTTTGAATGATAGCTAAAGAAAGCCAACATGTATCCAATAGTAGATAGGTATCGACTTAGCTAGCCTGAACCTGTGTTTCTCAGAATTTACCCCTCTACACACTATTTTGTTAACTTGAGTTACTATAAGCATTTGGGGCATGACATGGCAGTGGAAGCAAAAGAGTATCCATGGAAGGACAGTACAAGGGGCACAGACTCCATTGTTTGGTAAACTGAGACTTCCCTTGACTCCTTCTAGATCCTTTAATGCTTCTCTTGATTCATAGACACTGTGAGTAGCTTCTGGAGCTTCTCAGTTGCAGTTGTGTCTTCTGGTTCTAAGTCGGGCTTTGTGATGAAGAGCCCCAAGTTCTCCATGGCACTGTATCACTGAAATGGAAGTCTTTGGAAAGAGTGGAAATGTGGCTTAGTGACTGACCGCTTGCCTAGCAAACTGCAGGCCTTAGTGTCAAATGTCAACATTGCAGAGAAAAATAAAGTTGAGGGTTTCGGAGCAGTTGCTATGCACATGAGATCTCTAGCTTGTCTTTTTGTATTCCCGTTTGTCCCTTTTCTGCTCTTCTTCTTACCCATCCTTACTTCCCAACTGCCTTTCCTGATGACTTCAGACCCATCACCAGCCATAAAGAGCCATATGAGACCTAGTTAACAAGCTTCCTAGATTATGAGAGGTTTGAATTTCTATAATGAATTCATTATTTTACATAATTGCTTATGATTTTTCTTCTTTGATCAAACTGTTACAGATATAAAGACATTATGTAAAACTGAATATGATGTTTTTGTTCAGAGATTCTAATCGTTTAATGTCAAGTGACTGTTTACCAGATGCCAATCGCTGTGGCAGGCCCTGAAGAAAACAAAATAAATAAGACAGATGGTTCCTGGCCTGGGAAGCTCAGTCTGGGCCCCAGTATACATGCTGAGCTACCACTATTCACCGTGGCATACAAAAAAATGATATTACCCGGCTCCTAGAATAAATATATATTCTCTAACCAGGATACTCCTGTAATCTGTAATGTATTTCTGGTACTGCACAGATGCAAGATGACACACATGCATAACACTGGGGAATAGGATACGTGGCAATTATTTGCTGTTACAACCTAGTGAAGTGCCACAGTCTTGGTGACCTAGAAATGGTAAAACAAATTTGTATCATTCCCAGAGCATAGAGATAGAACTATATACAGGTAGTACTGCTAATAAAATAATCTAGGTTAAGAGGTTAGAAATGCAGCCTTCTCACCAGAGGAGATAAAATGGGTCCTGGACATCAAGAGTTTGGTAGCAGAGAAGTGAGGAATGTGTAGGCTTCAGGCTATGGGGAGGTCAGCACCAAATTTAGCACCTCTGGGGCATGGCACAGATATCATATTAGTTATGTGAACAGGGTAAGAGGAAAACACAGTGATGTTTCTCCTTGCAGTGATGATATCTTATGTGCAAATTTCTAAAACTTATAGGTTTCCTTCCTCATAGCTGGTACATCCATCTGAAGGCATAAATTGTAGTGAAGTTCGTTTGAAGGACTGATAATTAAAAGAAAAGATAAATCAAGTACAGGCAGGGACCAGCTATGTACAATAAGCTGCCACTGAGGTTTATGGAGTAGTAAAACATAACCTATATCAATATTTTCTTGTCTAAGTATGTGGTATGTTCAGGAGAATTTGTAAGAAACCAGTGGCATTGGTAACTTCTAGTTGGGGCACACAAATAGGCTAGAGGATATGAATAAAAGGCAGACTTTACAGCAAATATGCTTATATCCTTTCCATGTTCCTATGTGAATTGAGTACATATGTAAAAATTTTTTAAATAAAATGATGAAAGTTGAGGGAAGGTGACCAGGGCCATGTAAATAGACTTGGAAGACGACTCACTAGGTCCCAATAGCCCCCACAGGGAAAAACGGTGCTAGAGATGACTTGGATGTGCCTGTGTGCCTCTTGGCCTTGTCACTTATTTACAATTCTCAAGATGGCAGATTTTTAAAAGCAGGGAAATTTGAGCTTTGAACAAGAAGTGCTTTGCTTATACTGCACTGGAGTGTAAGAGGTTCATTGGAGTGTAAGACTTAGCTCCAGTCTGAAGCTAAGAGGTCAAGGGTAATCACTTTCAGTGGAAACTATTACAAATGAACAAAGTCATCTACTTGTTAAACAGTCTTCTGCTGACAAGTTCCCAACATAATGAGGAAATTGGAAGCTTGGGGGGGTCGTCTTCAAAGAGCATACCATCCATTTACTATATCCAGTATCAAAACAAAACAAAACACAGACTCAAATCCAAACATCCCAGAGAGAAGCTTAAAAGGCTGGTCAGGGTTTAAACAAAAGAAAACTCTTGCCTGCTAGGAGTCCAGCTTCTTGTTAACCACCTCAACAGAACATTCAATCAGTGAACTACATAGTCTTGTATGACAGAGCCTCAGGCCTTCAAACAAATTGTTGAAGGAGGGAATGCCATTAGAACCTCTGGGGACTAGCTAAGACACTCCCATGCTGCATTCCTCAGGGACTACAATTGCTGACTCTTTTAGGAGACATTCTTTTTCATTTGCTTTTCCCCCCTTGTCAAACCAGCAACACAGAAATACCAAAAGCAGTCAGCCACTGCCTTTTTCTCTGGAAGAGAGAGAAACAGAAAACTCCTCAATCTCTCCCTGGCAAACCCCTTCAGGCTCCAAAGAAAAATCATGAGCTATGAGCAGAAAATAATGCAGCGCAACCCTGTCAGGATTGCAGTCTTGCTGTTTGTCACTATGCAGATTTTTTAATGTGCAGAGAGAAAGAAGAGATAAAAGGGCTGAGGACTCTCAGGCACAGAGCAAGTCATCCCACCTCCATTATCCCTTCCTTCCTTCTGTCACTAGGTTTAAGGGGAACACAAAAGGAAACTGCAGCTGCAGGATGCCCCTTTGCCCGGCTACTCCTAGTCCAACCTACTTTCATCTCTTGCCCTAAAAACTAAATAGGACAGTGTGAAGACGGGGAGAAAAGAAAGGAGTTACAAACCTCACCTTCTACCTTGACCCTTTCTCTCCTGTTTTAAAGCCATTTTTTTTTTTAATCAGAACCTTCTTCAACTGGAATTGTGATTTTTCTTTTGAGAAAGTCTGAGTTGATTTTTACTAAGCAAGGGTAAATTACCCAAAGCAGGAAAAAAATGCTATTTTCTATAATGGAAAATACAGTAATCTTCTTTTCAGAGCCAGGCTTTATACAATTATCACATGTCTGAGATGGAAGAACTTACACATCATCTTTTTCAAATCTCGCATTTGCAGACAACTGAAACCCAGAAAAGTTAATTGACCTGTCCATGCTAGTTGCTGAGCCAGTTCCCAGAATCCTATCCAGGATGTTTATCAATAGACTTCAAGGTGAGAATTACATTTTAAAGTAAGACAGACCTTACGCTGAATCTTGAGTATATCATAATAATGCTAAGTTTCAAGTTCAATAGTGCTTAATCTTAATAGTGGGAACTACAACCAGTTGAGATGTGAATAGCTGAAAATGGTAATTGCTGCCTTTATTAAGCTATAGTGTCAGGAGTTATGCTCAGCTCTTGAAGTGCATTATCTATAATCCACAGCAAACCTACAGAAAGAGATGATATTTCCATTATATGGTTTTAATATGATGTTAAGTAAACTGCTTAAGGTGACCATGCTGTTAGCAGGATAAAATTGAGATGGAAATTCAATTCCATCTAAAGTCAAATCTTGTGGTCTCCTCACAGTATTGTTTCCTCTGCTGTGACACAGGATAATTATGTGTACCTTAGGTCGTTATTATGGATTATATAGCCTTCTGATGTATAATTATTAGTTTCCAGTTAGTATAAAAATGATGCCTCTCATGTTGTTATAGACATTGACATAGATATGAATTGCCTTTATCCCTTTGTATTGGGTCTACTGAAGTTAGGGGTGATGTCTCTACTGGACAGAATTTAACCTAAATAATTACCCCAAGATGTAAGAAGGAGGCATATGTATACAAATACATTGTATTGTATTTATTAGCAATACAATATATTGATCTATTGTAGTGTTTCCTAACTTTAGCATCTCTTTAGAGTCACATGAAGAATTTAGAAAACCAGATACCCAAGCCACTTGTTGTCAAAGGTATACAGTATTTTGACATTATAATATGATATTGTCATCTGAAAATGAAAAAAAAAAGTCTGTGAGGTAACAAGACATGATAAAACAACTGAGAACCATTGGCTTAGAGAAAAATCCATGCTAGGAGAGTTGTTCACCATGATATGCTTTATTTTCCATGGCTTTGCCACTCATGGGAAATCTCATATTTTAAGGCTTTCCCTTCAAATGATGCTTGGTTGCTGACAAATCACACTCTTTCATTCTTCTCTAGGCTGTCAGAACATAGACATTTTGATAGGACAGTAACCATCTCCCATTTTCCAGATTAGAAACCTCACGCTTGGGTTATAAAAAATTGTGACAAATTAGTCACATGATTAAACCTGAAAACTTGGATCCAGGATTAAAATTTTTCTGAGACCCCATTTTAGCATATTTCTTTTCATTTCAATATCAAAGAGAAAGTGGAGTACTACCTTGTTTTTCTCATATCAAATTAATCACTTAAAAACTATCTACATGGGACTGAAGAGATGGCTCAGAGGTTAAGAGCACTAGCTGCTTTTTCTTCCAGAGGTCCTGAGTTCAATTCCCAGCAACCATATGGTAGCTCACAACCATCTGTAATAGGATCCCATGCCCTCTTCTTGAATGACTGAAGACAGCTACAGTGTACTCATATAAATGAAATCCATACATCTTTGAAAAAATATATCTAAAGGTCTAGAAAGATGTTTTGCCAGCTAAGACCCCTTGCTGCATTTGCAGAAGACCAGACTCACTTACTTCACATCTAGTGGTTCATGCCTGCCTATAACTCCAGTTTCAGGAGATTCAATGCCCTCCTCTGGCCTCTGTGAAAAAGTATACAACATGAGGCTCTTCCCCTTCCTTTCCCTGTCACCCCTCTCTCTGTCTTACTCTTGCTCTCCTCAGTATAAAATTAAATTCTAAAAAAAAAAAAAACCTGCCTTTAAATTGAAGTTTTAAAAATGATTTATAGCCACAAGAAAATTCAAAGCCAGTAACTGCTGATCATGTAATGGTAATGTCATGGATATGGACTAATATTAGGAATATTGCTCTAGCAATGTGATTAGCAGATTTTATTTCTGACTATAATTTCATCTTTAAACTGAATATGGAAACTTCTAAAGTGTACAAAATTTGAACAGAAATGGTTTCCGGGAAAGAGTTTGATCAAGTTTTTATTGTTATCTCACTAAAATCTGATTCTTGATACATAACACAGTCAGGAATTGTTCAGAATTTCAACCAAGTCCTGGCATCATGTATATCATATTTATGGCTGAAAGGATTACAAGTGCTGCAAGTCACTGCCTCTACATATTAAAATACAGACAAGGACAAGTGCATTTTTGTTTGGCAAAATCTCACAACCCCAACAAGGTTTCCTTATTTTAAATGTAAATAAAATGAAGTCAGAAGTATGTTTTCCAATGAAAGTACAAAAATAAATGGGCCTAGGAGGACTATTAAGAGAAGGTCAGTATGTATTTATCACAAACCTGGGTAGGCTGCCAGCTTGATAGCTAATTCTAACTATCCTTTATGTTTTCCATTAGCCAGGATTTAGATGGTATTTTTTCTGAAGTTAACAGTCATCTATTTTTGCAAGGTGTTATAATTGCAAAATTAAATAACCCACAACCTTGCCTTTCAATACTGTACAAGACATAGGTAGTATACCTTGAGCTAGGTGAATGCATTACATGTGTCATAAAGACACGCATCCACACAGGATTTTTAGTTACTAATTATAAGAGAACTTTAGAGATATTGTTGCCCGCATCCTTCCAATCCGTTATTATTTCAGTGTGTCCTCATTCCTGGAGTTCTTATTATCTCAGTGTGCCTTCCTCCCTCTAGTTTGTGAGTGGATGTTGAAGTCGTTGCTTATCATATTGGAAGCTGTTAAAGTTATGGTACTTTGTCAACTATTGTCAAATCATTTGATAGTTATTCAGGAATCATACTTCTCAATTATTAAATAGACTTAACTATCAGGTGTGCAATTTGCTCTAGAAATGTAACAATAGACCATCTTCTCTAATGGGATTTCAACAGGGATGGAACTAGAGAGATAAATCTAGTTCTGCAAGTCATTAAGAAAATAGGGCATTCCAATACCAAAGGGGTTTGTAACAAGGGAAAGAAGTATAAAAAAAAGCAAGTATACAGCTAGTTTAACTATTTACTCCTGAGAAATGTATGTTATAGCTTTTTGGTTTTTGTTTTTGACGGGCATAATAGTTTATTTTGGAGCCAGTTCGAGTGAGCAAGCCCAAATTCCATGTTCCAGTGTGGAAACACTTTCATGAAGTGTCTAGTTTTACAGAATAAAGAAAACCATAAATCAAGGCAAATTTTAAATATATTAGTGAGTGCATCAAAGAGGTGATTACAGCAAGATGGACAGGGACATTTCTGCAAGCCCAAGATACTATTTGACAAGCTTGCCAGCTCTTAGATTGGTGGAAGCCAGTGGGTTTGCTGAGTTAATAGATTCAAAAGATTTTTATGAGTCACAGGATGTTAGTTCTGACACAGAGATGACTAAGGAATGACTGAAGGCTAGAACTAACCCAAGAAAAGGTAACATTGCAGCCTCTCCGCAGTCCTTGAAGTTGTAATCAGTCTCTACAGACACTGCATCTGTCCAGGAATTGTTGTTCACTGCCCCTCCAGTAGGATAGCATCACATTTTGTGCACGCGGGTGGTATATATTGTTTATAAAACATGTTAAGTTCTCTAATAGCTAGGAAGGCTCGTTTTGTAGGATCCGATATGGGTGATGCTGAGTAGTGATCAGGACAGCAGTCTCCAGGAGAGAGGTATAACTGATGAAGGCCATTAAAAATGAAATGTCTGGATCACATAAAAACTACCAACCATCATGGACAAGATCTTTTTTTTTTTTTTTTTTTTTTTACCCTCCCTCATGTATATGATATAATATTTGCCTGTGGGATATAATAGGACTTCTATACCTAAAATTAAGTAATTGAGAACACATTGTGCCTAATAGAGTGAAGGTAACAAATGAAACAAAGATGTATTTAAAATAACAAAAATATATGTATTTTAACTAGATTGACTATATGTTTTCTCCCAGTATTTGTACTTGTTCGTTATGTATGAACTATCTTATATTTAAATGGTTAAAAATGGGAACTTAGAAGGAATCACTTTATTAGCTCCCTTTCTATTAGTAAAATACAAAGTTGGATTAATTTTTAATCCCTTATAGGGACATTATAGGCACTAATTAGTTAAGAAATATCAGTACTTAAGGAGCAAAACATTCTGAAAATTGTGCTTATTAGATATTGATGTGTTTTGTATAACTTGGTTAAGAGTTAACTCAAACCTTTATTTATCTAAAAGCTAGATTTCTTTGTTTTATCCAAATTATGAGAATGAATTTATATATGTAACAAAACTGCTTGAAACTTGTAAGCCCAAGTTTTGAATAAGTTAGGGATTTAGGATAAGAAAACAGTTATAACAAAAGGGCATGATCAAACAAAAGGAAATAATATCTTCATTTCTAACTCTATTATACCAAGGTTATTAGGGAAAAAAAAGCTGGTTAGTGCTGGATGATGACTTTAATCCAAGCATAAGGGATGCAGAGGCAGGTGGATCTCTGAGTTTGAGGCCAATCTGGTCTATACAACGAGTTCTAGAACAGCCAGGGCTACAAAGAGAAACCCTGTCTTGGAAAAAAACAAAAACCAACCAAACAAACAAAAAGAGCAACAAATAAAAATAAAATCAAACAAAACGAAAACGAAGGCTAGTATTTTATCAGTTAGAATTATTCCAGGTGGAATATTAAATATCATAAACAAATGTTTAAATCTAAATAAAAACACTAAAGAACCATAAATACTGGGAAAATGTTTAGCTACTCAGATTACTAGCTGTCAGTTGCTCTGAAGATATCATGCAGCATTTTTAAAGTCCACATGTATAGACTGTCAGAGAAAGTAAAAATGTTCATTGTCCTAAGTTTTCTAGTCCAGGAGAGACTTAGAAATACCTGGATACGATCTTCCTTCTGAGCCCTGTGGAGGCTGCTGGGGGGGGGGGGGGGCTCCAGAGTGCTCTAGAGACCTCAGGACCTCGGGATAACCTCAGGATCATAGGACCTCAGGATCACTGGTGAGTGGAACGAAGCTTCAGCTTCAGGAATTGCAGAGGGTCTTGTGCCAGCAGGAACAGGGACAAAGGAACCCCACCCAACCAGAGGCTGGGATCTGTTCCAGCCTGAGCCATGCCCATCATCTTCCTACTGAGTCACTGGAGGCTGCTAAGGGCTCCAGAGTACTCTCCACTCCACAGGATCTTGGGATCACCTCAGGGTCATGGGAATACTAGCATACCTAGGACCACCTGAACACCTGAGAGCATTTGGGCTATAGAAGCAACAGAGGTTCTTGGTCAGGGTCACCTCGGGCCTTCATCCTCAGCCAGGAGGCAGAGCTGAGACCCAGACCCCTAGGCACCTTCCTTGTCAGAGGAGAGTCTGAGTTCAGGGAGGGATCTGACCCCAGAACTCAGGAGGAGGCTCAGAGCTCCAGACTGCTGGACACCTGCCCTGCAAGAGAAGAGCTTTCCTGCAGAGAGTGATCTGACTACTGGAACTCAGGTGAGAGTTGGACTCCCAGGAGTGCTGACATAGTACTACTGGTAGATCCAGCAATACCTCTCCTGGGCATATACCCAGAAGATGTTCCAACTGGTAATAAGAACACATGCTCCACTATGTTCATAGCAGCCCTATTTATAATAGCCAGAAGCTGGAAAGAACCCAGATGTCCCTCAACAGAGGTATGGATACAGAAAATGTGGTACATTTACCCAATGGAATACTACTCAGCTATTAAAAACAATGAATTTATGAAATTCTTGGGCAAATGGATATATCTGGATGATATCCTCCCGAGTGAGGTAACCCAATCACAAAAAAGTCACTTGGTATGCATTCACTGATAACTGGACATTAGCCCAGAAACCTAGAATACCCTAGATACTACTTCCAAAACACAAGAAAATCAAGAAGAAAGACCGATGCATGGATACTTCATTCCTCCTTAGAATAGGGAATAAAATATCCATGGAAGGAGTTGCAGAGACAAAGTTTGGAGCTAAGACAAAAGATGGACCATCCAGATACTTCTCATTGTTGTAAGCCATTGATTTATTTATTTTTAGTAAGCATTTCTAATTACAAATAAATACTTAGGAATATATTGTTGTAGAAAATCGAGTATACATTGTATCTAAGGGTATTGGATTAGCTTGTTATAGATTTTAGTTAAGAATATATATTGGTTTTTAAATGAGTAAATTATGATTTTACTTGTGTTTTTCACTCTGACAAAAGTAAAAACAGGCTTGGCTTGATGGTTGAGTAAACTCATCCAGGATATCTCTTAGAAATAAGCCGGCAGGGCGCAAGGCCTGGGTGCCGTGCACCCACCCAGGTTTCCAGCTCTCCCAGCGATCTCCGGACCACTGGTAAGAGGAACACACATCTGTTGCAGTCCAAACTCGTGGGACGTGAGTCTGCAGACCGGAGATAGACAGGCAGAGGGCGGAGAGAGGACCCCTTCCCTTCCAGTCCACACAGCTCCGCTCCAGCGCAGGGCACAAGGCCTGGGTGCTGCGCACCCACCCAGGTTTCCAGCTCTCCCAGCAATCTCCGGACCACTGGACCACTGGTGAGCAGCTGAACTCAGCATCTGTTCCGGCCCAATCACAAGCGACCTGAGACACCAGCAGGAGATTGAGAAAGGCCCAGGACAAGACAGACACTCCCTTCTGGTCTGCACCAACACCAGGTCTCCTTGGGCAGGGATGGCAGGAGGTAAGCCTAAGAACAGAAGCAACAGAATCCAAGGGTACTTGGCATCACCAGATCCAAACTCACCCACCACTTCAAGTCCTAGATACAACAGCACACCAGAAAAACAAGACATGGATATAAAATCACTCATCATGATGATGATGGAGGACTATAAGAAGGAAATACAGGAAAGCACAGTTAAACAACTAGAAGCAGTTATAGAGGAA
>LR755127.1:6238833-6289928 GCA_902729485.2 Mus minutoides
GACTCCCAAGGTAGGAGCTAGAGAAAGTACCCAAGGAGCGGAAGGGGTCTTCAACCCTCTAGGTGGAAGAATAACATGAACTAACTAGTTCCCCCTGCGCTCATGTCTCTAGCTGCATATATGGAAGGAGATGGCCGAGTTGGCCATCATTGGGAGGAGAGGCCCCTTGGTCATACAGACCCTATATGCCCCAGAACAGGGGAATCCCAGGGCCATTACATGGGAGGGGGTGGGTAGGGGAGCAGGGCGGGGACGCGGGAGGGTAAGGGAAAATTTCTGAATAACATGTGAAATGTAAATGAAGAAAATATCTAATAAAGAGAAAAAAAAAGAAATAAGCCTAAAAGGTTTCTTTAATTTAAACTTCATAAACTCCTGATTTTCTCTTTAAAATTGTTGGTGACAGAGATGAGTTTGTGTGTATAGAAGGGGTATGTCAAAATTACCAGAAGAGAGATTGAATCCTATGGTAGAATAAGAAACAAACTGAATCCTTTGCTGCACTTATAAATCATGTTTGCCCTTAGGCAGCTGACAATTTCTAAGGTTAACCTATAATTCTTTTCATTCTTGGAATCTTTTCAAACCCTAAACTCATTTTATATAATCATCCAAAGCCAGTGGTTTTTTTTTTTCTTTTTAATTTTTGCAGTGGTGGTATATTTCTATTTCTATTCATTAACAATGACTAAAAACAAAACATACAAGAAAATAAGATAATGTTTATTGCATTCCTTTTTTATAGTGTACACATTCCCTAAACCACTACCTTAAGAAAAGTGCTTCATTTGCCTTAATATGAGTATAGGTGATGCCATGTTTGTTTGCTGTGTTAGTCCAGTTTTCAATGTTGTTGTTATAACCATTAAGGAAGACCAGCTTTTATATAAAGCAATATTTTTACTTTTTTATTTTCTCGATTTCTGTCAAATCATTTGGCAGTTACTTAAGAGGAAATTTTCACAGGAGAACAGTTTGTAGTAAAAATGTATGAATCTGTGCCACAATCCATGAAAACATAAAGGGTTAGTTTAGCCTCGTGAGTTGTAGACCTATTTTATGTCATTGAACTGAGAAATTCTATTCCTTGTGCTTTATTTCTTTAATTATTTAAGGTATCTCATTAAGGGAAAATGCATCTCAGGGCTCCTCTTGAGATCTTAGCTACCAAGAAACATGTGGAAGTAAGAATGCCTTGAAGTTGCTCTAACTCAATGACTGAGAACATGAACCCTACAGAGTTGGAATTCTTTTGCAAAATGATTACATCAACTGCTACTTGAAAAATAATTTCTTCGTTGAGAATTATGATCTGCTATGGCAAGCTGCTCTGCTTGGAGCTTGAATTGTCCCCAGGTTGTGCTGCTATTAAGAAGATGTGCGTCCTTTAAGAAGAGTGGCTGGTGGAAAGTCTGAAGGTCATTAAAGTCATGACATAGAAGGGGATTGTTGGATCCTGATACCTTACTCTTCTTCTTTGTATCATTATTATTGTTTGTATTATTTTCTGCTGCTATAATAAAACACCACAACGAAAAGTAACCTATGGAAAAAGAATGTAGTCTGGCTGATGGTTCCAGAGGGATGAGAGTCCATTATGGCAGGAACGCATGGTCCTAAGTGGCAGGCATGGCAGTAGGAACAGGAAAATGAATGCTCACATACTTAACCAAAAAAAGAAGCCAAGAGAATAAACGAGAAGTGAGATGGAGCTATAAACTCTCAAATCCCATCCCCACCGACATAATTTCTCTACCAAGGTCATACCTCCTAAATTTCCCCAAACAATGCCACCAACTAAGGGTATCTGTTCAGATACCCGGGCCTAAGGGAAACACTTTTCATTTAAACCACCATATTCTCTTTGCTTTCAGTCACTGAGAGGAGATGTCTTGCTTTCAAGCCAGTCCATGCTCCTGATATAATATACTGATTCACCATAGGCCCTCAAACAGTGGAATCATGGAATGGACCCTCCAAAACAGAATCAAAACCAACCATTTCTCTTTATAAGCTAATTACTTCAGTCACTTCATTATGGAAGTGGTAAACTAACACACAAGCATCATAGAGAAACCCCCATATATGTGTGCCCCCAAGATGGGAGAAGCCAGGAGCAGGCCCTTCAGTGTTCTGGGTCACCTATTTATTTATTTATTTATTTATTTATTTATTTATTTATTTTTGGATGCAAAAACAAGAAGTTCATTTTCTGGCACATCGGGGTTGACCTTCAATTAGTTCCTCAAGACGAGATACTAAGAAGGAGACACTGAATGACTATTAAAAAGAGTTTTTTATATGTTTTAGGGGCACAGGTTACATTAGCAAGGTTACAGTTCTAACTTATTGGATAAGCATATTTACCTTTAAATCTATTTGCTGCCAAGAATGACACACATTTGAGCTCTACCTCAGACTTTCCAGAGGGTCAGTACATTCTGAGAATTTTTTATTCAAGAATGTTCCTGTGGGTGGAGAATGGAACTTAGCCTAGCTTTGACCCCAGGCAGGAGGGGGAAATCTGTAAGGAGGGTGTGGAACTGGAAAAAGCCCTTAGGGTCCCTCATTTCCCCCTTTCTTGTAGAAGCTCCAATCCTGAAGCTATGCTCAGGGGTCTTTGGTAACTAACTCATTCTTCAGGTCCTTTCCTCAGGGTCTCATATTGTTGGTGCAGGACCATCAGCTGCACTGCTCCTATTCGCTCATTTATCAGGCTATAAGCTTGTTCAGTAAGCAGGGTTCAAAGGTCATCAATAGGAGGAAAACAATTAGAGGTCCTAACAAGATGGGTAGGAAGGTGGTTAACCAAGGGGAGGAGTCAAACCAAGACTCGAACCACCCTGACTCTGTTATCTTTCTTCCACTTGTCTAGCCCTTCTCTCACCTTGGTCATTGAATCTTTAACTACCCCCAGAATGGTCTCCAGTATGTGCCTCCCAAATTTCACACCCCCAGATAGCACATAAAAAGTGGTTGGCCCCCTAACACTGAAGGGCCTGCTCCTGGCTTCTCCCATCTTGGGGGCACACATATATGGGAGTTTCTCTCAGGAAACTCCTCAACTTTGGATGTCTGCACCCTAAGCCCCACCCTCCAAGGCTGCTTCTGGGACATGGTTTAAATTCACAAGACCCTCTTCCCCCACATTCAGGCAATCCCCCCCGCGATATTTCCAGGGAAGGGACACCCCAGGAATTGAAGCTCACTGCATTCTGGGTCAACTTGACTAAACTGGAACTACAGTGCCTTAGAATTTCCTTCCTTATGTAGATTTAGACCGCAAGACATGTTTTTAAAGGACAATGTAGATAAAGTATATTCATCTTCCTCTTGAATTATCCATATAGGACATAAGATATTACTTAAATTTTACCTCTACCTGTTGTTTCAACTTGGTGGTGGGAAGTGTAGCATATTCAACTCCTACAACAAAACCAGCTTTGACAGGAATCTCCCTCCATCAATATTGGAGGTGTAGAGTTGTTAGAGGAAGCTCTGGATGGTTGCAGTGGTTCTGGTTCAATATTTCAGTTTAGAATTTATCTTTATTTACCTTGCTTTCCTGTTTTCTTTGCTTGCTGACTTCCAGTCTCCGGAGTTCAAGTTCCAGGACCAGACTCAAAAGCAATAGCCACACGTAAACCATTTAATTCATTTCTACAAATTGTATAATGTCAAATTTCTATAATTCCTCAATATAGTTACTTATAGTATTATAAATATATTTATATAATATATTATAAATGATTTATATTATAAATATACTGATGTAACTAGAGATAAAAAGAGTCATGGGCAAGAAAAGTTAATACAGAGTGATACAGATAAGAGCTATATAATGAATCTACTTTCCTAATCAAATACTGCCTGATTCTAGAAGCTTGGATCCCTCGAGAGACTGGAAGGTCTCCTCAAGAGGAGGAGGTTAAACAGATAGCAACTAAGGAAAACATTTCAGACTTCAGTTAATTTCTGTTCTCTTTCTATTGACTTTTTCCTGTCTCCACGGCTGACTTCTTCCCTTTCTTCAAGCCACAAACTGTTTTGTTTATTGATACTGCCTTGATTCCCACCCATTGATTGCCTCAATCAATGCCTCAGATAGGCTGATATGCCTTAGGACAATTCTGGTGAACTCTGGGGAGGCTCTCTGTAAACAGACCTTACCTGCTTTCTGAATCTCTGCATTAGTTGTTATCAGACAATATAATTGTTAGCCACCTTCTTAGTCTTCAGATGTGAAAGGATATTCCCTGTCTGAACACTTTGCAAGAGAATAAGAACATTTTATTTGTTTGTAATCATTTCCAATCCAACTTCAAACAAAAGGCCATTTGTGAAAGTGTTTATTAAAAATAAGACTGGATAAAAACAATTCCATTTACAATATCATAAAAAGGAAAAAAAATTAACAAAAATATACAATTGAGACAAGCATGATGGCCTTTAACCCCAGTACTCAGAGGTAGAAGCAGGCAGATCTTTGTGAATTTGAGGGTAACTAAGCTTACATTGTGAGTTCAAGGTCAGCCAGGACTGCATAGTGAGATATTACTTAAAAACAAATTTTAAGCCTGGCGTGGTGGCGCACGCCTTTAATTCCAGCACTTGGGAGGTAGAAGCAGGCAGATTTCTGAGTTTGAGGCCAGCCTGATCTATAAACTGAGTTCCAGGACAGCCAGGGCTATAGAGAAACCCTGTCTCGAAAAACCGAAAAAAGAAAAAGAAAAAAAAGGATTTTAAAAACAAATTTTAAAAAGTGGTCTTAAATTTATACTCTAAAAAGAATGTTTAAAAACTTAAAGAAAGGCAAAATTAAATAGAGATATTTCATAATCATAGAAGACATAATATTACTACGATAGCAACATTTCCAAAATTCATGTACAGAACCTATGTAATTCATATCAGAATCACAACTGATTTTTGTAAGAATTTAATGAATGTGTCCTAAAATTTATGTGCCAAAACAAAGGTCCCTGAATAATAAAAATAATCTTGAAAAAGAGCACAATTTTTATTAGGGAGCAACAATAGTAAGCAAAATGTGGTACTAAACTAAGCATATAGGACAATAGGATATAATTCAATGTCCATAATTTCTCTCATGTATTATTATCTGATTTCCCTCAAGAACAGCAATATGGTTCAAAAGAGGAAAAGTAGACATTTTAAAAAATGATGTTGAGATACACCTTGAATAATTCACACACACACAAAATAAAGTTGTGACTCCAACATACTCTGTCCATATATACACATATATTTTATATGATTTAGAGCTATAAAATTATTGGAAGAAAACTTAGACATGAATAATTTTATATTTTACATGGTATGTCATCAAAACCAAAAGCAAAAAGAAAAGTATATAGATCAACTAAATAATGTGAAAATTAGAAACATTCATGCTCCAAATGATGCTATGAAGAAAGTAAGTCTCAGAGGATGGAAGAGTACCTTATAAATTATATATCTCATAGGAAACTTTTATCTGCAATATCTAAAGGGTACTTAGAACCTAGTAACAAAAGATAAATAGCCTGATTAGAGCCTTATTAGCTATTTCTGTAAAGAAGATATATAAATGTTCAATAAAAACATGAAAAGGTCTAAATGATAGTCATCAGATGAATATGAATTATACCCACATCACAATGTCACTTTATATTCATCAAATTATCTATAATATAAAAAGTTTAATAATCAGTGCTGACAATATGTCCCCCATATACTAGAGGTAGGAATGGAAGATGATGCAAGCACTTTAGGATGTAGTCTGACAGCTCTTCATATGTGGAAACACCATTACCATATGATTCAGCAATTCTGCCTGTAGGCATATACTTTAAAATACTAAAGAGAGAAAAACAAAGACATGACTAGAATATAGAAAGACTTCTCATTTTCATGGACTGCAGAATTAATATTGTGAAATTTCTTTGGGTAATGAAACCTAAAGAAATGTACAGCTTCAATACAATTATAACCAAAATTCACATATATACACACAAAAATAAAATACAAATTCTAATATTCATATGGAAGCACAAAGGCCTCCAAATAGCCCAAGCGGTCCAGTTCAGAAAGAGCAGTGATGTGGGCATCACAATATCTGGTTTGAATTACTACAGAGCTAGAATAACCAAAAAAAAAAAAAAAAAAAAAAAAAAAAAAAAAAAAAAAAAAAAAAAAAAAAAAAAAAAAAAAAAAAAAAAAAAAAAAAAAAAAAAAAAAAAAAAAAAGGAAAAAAATTATAGTTGGAGGGAATAGAAATCTAGAAATAGCCCCATAAAGATACCTGAAGCCATGTGATTCTGGACAAAGACAGCCTCCAGTGTCTTTAAGAAATAATGGTAGAGTAACTGGATTGTCCTCCTATGTAGATGTCTGAAGCTAGATTGCCATCTCTTACTCTATACTCAATTTAGAATGGAGGAAAGCTTTAATGTAAGACCTGAAACTTTGAAAATACTAATAGAATGCATATAAGAAACACTTGAAGATATTATAGCAGGCAAGTCTTAGGTAGGACTTTAAAAAATAGGAAGAAAAAGAAGAATTGGCAAATTGGGATTGTATAAAATTTAGAGGCTTCTTAGCAGCAAAGCAAATGATTATCATAGCAAAAATACAACTTATAGAATGGCAGACGATTTTATCAGGTATTCATCTGACAAAGGACTACTATCCAGGATATATAAAGAACTTAAAAGCTGGCAAAATGAGCAATTCCATCAATAATGGGCAACACATCTAAACAGACAGAAATATATGAAAAATGTACAGCAGCCTTGGCCATGAGAGAAATGCAAACCAAGCTATATTCTCTTGTGAGAAGTCTGGTGTAATTCTAATAGGCCTGCCTTTATATGTTACTTGACCTTTTTCCCTTACTGTTTTTAATATTCTGTCTTTATTTAGTGCATATTTTGTTCTGATTATTGTGTGTCAGGAGGAATTTCTTTTCTGGTCCAGTCTATTTGGAGTTCTGTAGGCTTGTATGTACATGGGCATCTCTTTCTTTAGGTGTGGAAAGTTTTCTTCTAAAATTTTGTCGAAGATATTTGCTGTCCCTTTAAGTTGAAAATCTTCATTCTC
This sequence comes from Mus minutoides, assembly GCA_902729485.2. NCBI lineage: Eukaryota > Metazoa > Chordata > Mammalia > Rodentia > Muridae > Mus > Mus minutoides. Next base: position 6,245,938 of record LR755127.1, read on the forward strand.
ATCTACTCCTATTATCTCTAGGTTTGGTCTTCTCATTGTGTCCTGGATTTCCTGGGTGTTTTGAGTTAGGATCTTTTTGCATTTTGCATTTTGCATTTTCTTTGATTGTTGTGTCCATGTCTTCTATGGAATCTTTTGCACCTGAGATTCTCCCTTCCATCTCTTGTATTCTGTTGCTGATGCTCACATCTATGGTTCCTGATTTCTTTCCTAGGGTTTCTATCTGCAGAATTGTCTCCCTTTGGTTTTTCTTCATTGTTTCTACTTCCATTTATAGATCTTGGCTGGTTTTGTTCAATTCCATCGCCTGTTTGGTTGTATTTTCCTATAATTCTTTAAGGGATTTTTTTGTGTTTCTTCTACCTGTTTAGCAGTGTTTGCTTGTAGTTCTTTAAGGACTTCTACCTGTTTAGCAGTGTTCTCCTGTGATTCCTTGAGGGATTTTGTGTTTTCTCTTCAAGGGCTTCTCCTTGTTTAGCAGTATTCTCCTGCAATTCCTTGAGGGATTTTTGTATTTTCTCTTTATGGACTTCTACCAGTTTAGCAGTGTTCTCCTGTATTTCTTTAAGTGAGTGATTAATGCCCTTCTTAAAATCTTCTACCATCATCATGAGATATGATTTAAAATCTATGTCTTGCTTTTCAGGTGTGTTGGGGTATCCAGGACTCCATGTTTGGGCGTACTGGGTTCTGATAATGTCCAGTGTTCTTGGTTTCTGTTAGTAAGATTCTTACCTTTGCCTTTCGCCATCTGGAAATCTCTGATGTTAATGTTCAAGCTGTCTCTGGTTGGAGCTTAATCCTCCTCTGATGCTGTTAGCCTCTGTCAGCACTCCTGGGAGTCCAACTCTCACCTGAGTTCCAGTGGTCAGAGCACTCTCTGCAGGTAAGCTCTTCTCTTGCAGGGAAGGTGTCCAGCAGTCTGGAGCTCTGATCCTCCTCCTGAGTTCTGGGGTCAGATCCCTCCCTGAACTCAGACTCTCCTCTGGCAAGGAATGTGCCCAGGGGTCTGGATCTCAGCTCTGCCTCCTGGCTGAGGATGAAGGCCTGAGGGGACCCTGACCAAGAAGCTCTGTTGCTTCTATAGCCCAAGTGCTCTCAGGTGATCAGGAAGTCCTGGGTGTGCTAGGGGTCCCATGATCCCCAGGTGATCCTGAGGTCCTGCATTGTGGAGAGCACTCTGGATCCCGCAGTAGCCTCTGCTGGGCTCAGAAGGAGGATGGCAGGGGTGGCCCAGGCTGGAACAGATCCAGATTCCTGAAGCTGAAGCTCTGTTCCACTCACCCATGATTCTGAGGTGATCCTGAGGTCCTGCAGCATGGAGAGCACTCTGGAGTCCCCAGCAGCCTCCGCTGGGCTCAAAAGGAAGATGGTGGGGTGAATTGCACATATTTATGAGCATAAAACTATCATATTGGATAGAATTTTTTTGTCTTCAGGGGTAAACCCAGAGCTGACGTGAACCCAAGTCATAAATGGCATTTATTTCTAATTGAGATAGAAGAAATTTGTTCTAATTAATAATATGATGGGTATCTATTTTTGGAATGGACATAACAGTGCCCGCAGGAATTTTTCTATGTTGCAAACAACAACAGTTTAAAGTATTCTCTTTGGCTTGGTGCATATGAACTGAATGAAAAATAAATTCTCCCAAACATGTTGGCTATTTAATAACCTTTGACCTTTTGTGCAGACCTCCAGATAATTCTATTATATTTTTCTTTCTTTTAAGTATTATTTTTAAAATTAAAAACATGTGGGCTGGAGAGATGGCTCAGAAGTTAAGAGCACCTGACACTCTTACAGAGGACCCAGGTTTTGTTTCCATTACCCATGTCATGTAGCTTAAACTCATCTGTAACTCTAGCTCCAGGATATTCTATACCTCTGGCTTCTACAACCACTAGCACTTACATATGAATACCTACACACACACACACACACACACACACACACTTAAAAATAAAATTTAAAAATACTCTCATATGTTAATACTGTAAAGATTCAAAAAGTGTTTTCTTGTGTTCTCTTGTGTTCAAGCTCTCGGAAGAGAAGGGAAAATCCAATTATAAACTTAAGTAGTAGCTTTTGTATCCAACTAGAAAATAATTCTGGCATAATCAAGAATTCAGCAGCAGCAGGCCTTCTAGAGAACAGACCATGCCCCTCAAGCAGTTCCATCCTGAAGGACTGTAAATTCTATGTTCATCTGGATCATATGTCACCTTACATCAACATCACTTGCAGAATTAATAAAGAAAATGTCCAGACATCATTCCCACATGGAATTTTCAGAGTGCGTCTAGTAGGATGACAGAAGGCTTTTTATGTTCTCAAAGTTTTCTCAGGGGCAAAACTGATACATAGAACTTGGAAAACATTTTGCTATGCTATACATCTGTGGCCCTCCATTCTACTTTCATGTGCAGCAAACTGAACAATTTAAATCCCTGAATTAGAATGTATAGCTGAATGAACTTTTGCAAGGTATTGCAGGTATTTCACAACAGCCAGCAAAGACTCATTATGACCAATTGTGTTTTATTTTTTCTCTTTCTCATTAATTCACTACCTCCACCCAAGCCACATCTACACCAGTGAGGAATTACATTGGCATGAAATCAGGAGTAATAACAATCTGTGTTTACTATAACGCCTTGCATTTGCATAGTAGTTTAAAGATGTCCACAAGGTGTCATTCTCATTATCTCCTTTCATTCTCAGAATAACCATAAGAAGCACTATAAGATATTATTATGATCTTCATTCTACTGACTTAATGCAATTGAGTCTTAGGGAGGTGTTAAGTGACTTGCCAAAGGCAAAGCCATAAAAGCAAACAAAGGAACAAAAGCAATTGAGCACCCAAATACTCACTATTCTTTCTTCTACATTATGCTTCTCTGCCTTATTGCTGATTCATTTTGAGAGACTACTAGGTGACAATGGAGAAGCTCACTTAAATTGGTTCCTCAATTACATTTCTATGGAATCAAAGTGAGACTGTGAATAACTAGACAGGAAAGACCAGTGAACAAACTAAAGCTACCAAATATTTATAGTTCACCTAGTCAAAGAGGAGTTCAAGGAGCTATGCTTAAAACCACTTCTGGCTTTAGCATATCAACATTTTATAACTCACAAGATAAAGCTGATTGTTTCACTAAGAAATTTCTCCAACAGGACTGAATGAAATATTGACTTCTTACTAGCTAATTTTATGTCAACTTGGAGAGGAGAAAACCTCATTTGGGAAAATGTCTCCATAAGATTTGACTATAGGCAAGCCTGTAGAGCATTTTCTTAGTGATTGAATGGGGAGCCCATTGTGGGTGATTCTATCCTTGGGCTGGTGGTCCTGGGTGCCATAAGAAAGCAGGCTGAACCAGCCATGGGGAACAAGCCAGTAAGCTCTCCTCCATGGCCTCTGAATCAAGTTCTGCTACCAGGTTCCTGCCCTACTTGAGTTCCTGCCCTGGACTCTTTCGATGAGGAACTGTGAGGTAGAAGCATAAGCCTAAACAACCATTTCCTCCCAAAGTTGTTTTGGTCATGATGTTTCATCACAATAACAGTAACCCTAACTAGGACAGATGGTTGTTTGAAATATTTGTAGTATATAAGTATGCTAGAATAGTTTAACTAACCCTACTGCAAAATAGCAGTGACTTGACTCCCTCAATAAAGGATCCAGAGCAGATTAGGCAGAAGATTAGATTCCATGGAGTTATTAATATTTACAAATTCAGGATTATTCCATCCTATGACCCTGTCATCAAAAAAACAAAAACAAGACAAAAAGAGAGGGGCAGGATAGATAATTTGGTGTTTCTGAGCACTGGTTGCTCTTGCAGCAAACCTAGGTTCAAGTTCCCCACACCCACAGGATGAGTTCCACCCATTTGTAACTTCTTTTTTTTCCACTTTTTTATTAGATATTTTCTTAATTTACATTTCAAATGTTATCCTGAGAGTTCCCTATACCCTCCCTCTGCTCTGCTCCCCTACCCACCCACTCCCACTTCTTGGCCCTGGTGTTCCCGTGTATTGGGGCATATAAAGTTTGCAATACCAAGGGGCCTCTCTTCCCAATGATGGCCGACTAGGCCATCTTCTGCTATATATGCAGCTAGAGACTTGAGCTCTAGGGGTTCTGGTTAGTTCATATTGTTGTTCCACGTAACTTCTTTTCTAGGGGATTTCTTGCCCTCTTCTAGCTTTCTTGCACACCAGGAAAGAACAAGACATACCTGCTTGCAAAATACTCTTAGATATGGAATGATCTTTCATTAAAAAAAAAAAAACATGTAAAACATGGGAAGTTGTTGGAAGGTTTGTGAACTAGGACAGATGTGGCATATATCCCTTCTTTTCATATTTCATTGGCCACAATTCAATTGTAAGAAGCCCTCAGAAATGTCTAGTAATGTGAATTTAATTATAAGAAGCCCTGAGACATATCTAGTAAAGTGGCAAGAAGGAAGGATGTTACTTAAAAAAAAAACTAAAGTCTTTTTTTATCATGTACAATATTTTTTGTTATGTTTATATTGTCTACGATCTTGTTCAGAAATAGTCACCTGAAAACTTATGTAGTTTTTATGTCTAATCATGGGCATGCTTGAGCACAAGAAGTAACAAGCTGCCATTGTTTACTTTGGGTTAGATTTTATTTTACATCAAAGCCTTGCAGAGCCCTGTTTCTATAGTCTCTCACCCAGTCTTTGCATCCTTTTCTTCATGGTTACTTTGGAACTTGCTAATCCTTCTGGTTCTTCCTATGACTGTAGATCTATGCTGTGAAAGATGTCCACCTAATCCTTCAAATTATGAGTCTCTTTTTTGTTCTATGAAAAGACTTGCTTTTTATAAAGTGAAGTAGCCCCAAGTCCTTTGGGTCTCTTAGGTCTGCAAGTCAAACTAGTGGTTTTAACTTTGATATTAGCTATTACATATAGCATAATTTCTTTGTGTTACATGTTCTGACAAGTTTTATGACATATTTTCACATTCTGGTGATTAAACCCATGGCCTAATAAATGGTAGGCAAGAATTCTGCCACTGACTATATCTCTAATCCCCCCTTTTTTGCAGAATTTTTGTTTGTTACTTTTTGTTTCGAGAAAGGGTCTCATTAAGTTGTCCAGTCTAGCTTTGAAATTGACTTGCCTTAGTCTCCTGAGTAGCTGGGAAAATAAGCATGTGTTGCTAGGCACGAGTAACTTCAAACGCTTTGTCTGGAGATGCTATCTTGAGAAAATAAACTTTAGTAACTATGATGGAACCCTCATCTTTCCCACTTGACACCCAGTAGACAGACCATCAAACATATCTGTGAGGCCTTTGTCTACAACATTTAGCCTCTGAAAATGTCTTCAAGGGATTATCTTGACTTCATTAATTGAGGTAGGAAGACCTGCCCTCTGTGGATGCTGTTATTCCCAAGGAAAGTCGTCTTTGAGTGTGTTAACAGTGGAAAAGTAATTTGAGCATTAGCATGTATAGATGTAGTTATTTCTCTCTACTCCTGTTAGAATAATATGGCAATCTATTCCAAGTTTCTACTCGACTTCCTCACAATGATGGAGTTTAACCTGGAATTGTGAGCCAAATGTATCCTTTCTACCTCAGATTTCTTTTGTCAAGATATTTCATTACAGCAACAGGAAAAATTAAGACAACAATTATGAAAAATTATAAAGCATATACATGAAAATATTTATAACACTGTTTATAAATAGTGAATAATTGAAAAGAATAAAATGTACAAATGTCCTAAAAGAGTAAGTTCTACTAACATTTTTTTCCAATTTTTATTAGATATTTTCTTCATTTACATTTCAAGTGTTATCCAGTAAGTTCCCTATACCCTCCCCTATCCCCGCCCTGCTCCCCTACACACCCACTCCCACATCTTGGCCCTGGTGTTCCCCTGTACTGGGGCATATAAAGTCTGCATGACCAAGGGGCCTCTCTTTCCAATAATGGACAATTAGGCCATCTTCTGCAATATATGCAGCTAGAGACACGAGCTCTGGGGGGTATTGGTTAGTTCATGTTATTCTCGCTACTAACATTTTTGTGGTACTTGTATACAAAACATATACTTCATAAATTCATTAGAATGATCACTCAAGTCCATACTTGCCTAAATAAAAATATTCATAATATGAAAATGAAAATGCTTATTAAAATAGCAACTGTAGTATGACTATAGTTTTTTATTGGTTATTTTGTTTATTTACATTTCAAATATTATCCCCCTTCCCCGGTGCAAACCCCTTCAGCTCCTTCAGTTCTTTCCCTAACTCTTCCATTGGGGTCCCCCTGCTCAGTCTGATGGGTGCCTGCGAGCATCTGCATCTGTATCTGTAAGGCTCTGGCAGAGCCTCTCAGGAGATAACTGTATCAGGCTCCTGTTAGCAAGCACTTTTCAGCATCAGCAATAGTGTCTGGGTTTGGTGTCTGCATGTGGGATGGATCTCTATGTGGGGCAGTCTCTGGATGGCCTTTCCTTCAGTTTCTTTTCCACTCTTTGTCCCTGTATTTCCTTTAGACAGGAGCAATTCTGGGTTAAAACTTTGAGAAGGGTTGGTGTCTCCATCCCTCAATGGGGAGGGGGCAGTTTGCAGTACCTAAGCTCTAGATATAGTCTCTACAAGTTCTCTCTCCCCTTTGTTGTGTATTTCAACTAATGTTATCCCCATTGGGTCCTGGGAGCCTCTTGCTTTCCTAGTGTCTGGGACTTTCTTTTGGATACCCCCAGTTACCCATCCCCCCATTGCTACACATGTCTGTTCATGACTAAAATTTTAAAATGAATGTTTTTATTGGAAAATTTTAGGATCACACCCAAATATTCAGTGATTATTTCTGAAATTATGAGATTTATTGGTCTAATAATGCTTTACTCACTTATCTGTTCTCTTCTTTACATTAACATATCAGTAAAGTGGAAAATGAAATATGGGATAATTTAAAGAAGATAGTCATAATTACAGATTAATGGCATTTCCCTTAGTGTTTGTGAAAGCAGTCACTTTGCAGTATAGCCCATGCACTCAGCTATTTCTTCCACTTTAGAAATGGTTAAATGTAATTCTCATTTGGTATTTTACTTAAGGTGGAATTTAATGAAATAGCATACAGGTATATCAACTAACACCCTTTCCCAAAGGCAAGAGTATAAAAGAGTGATTTATTTGTACTTTTGTCAAATCAGTGCCTTTGGTTTTAATATGATTTGATAAAAAAGAAAAACAGAGATACTTCCCTCTTAATAAAAATTTAAAGAAAAATAGCCACTTTACTTTGAAAAAGAAGATTGGTAAATTATTTACATAACTCAAGGGGAAAAATTAACAGCAACAACAATGAACACTCCCACTGATTTAAAAACCAACAGGCTAATGAACTGACATGATATTGTCTTGGTGTCTTAGTCAGGGTTTCTATTCCTGCACAAACATCATGACCAAGAAGCAAGTTGGGGAGGAAAGGGTTTATTTGGCTTACACTTCCATACTGCTGTTCATCACCAAAGGAAGTCAGGACTGGAACTCAAGCAGGAGCTGATGCAGAAGCCATGGAGGGATGTTCTTTACTGGCTTGCTTCCCCTGGCTTGCTCAGCCTGCTCTCTTATAGAACCCAAGACTGCCAGCCCAGAGATGGTCCCACCCACAAGGAGCCCTTGATCACTAATTGAGAAAATGCCTCACAGCTAGATCTCATGGAGGCATTTCCTCAACTGAAGCTCCTTTCTCTGTGATAACTCCAGCTGTGTCAAGTTGACACAAACCTAGCCAGTACACTTGGATAGCATTTTGACAAAGTGACATAAGTCTAGAGTTACCTGGGAAGAGGAAGCTCAGTACATACAGGAGTTCTATAAGAAGCAAGGTAGATAGGGATGTAAGGAAAACTTCAAAGGTGTTATTACTTACATTCAAATTCTGAAGGTTAAGGAGTTCAAATAGTCAAAGTAAGTCTCCACCCAAAGTGATCAGAGCTCACAAAGATGGCTGGGGGATGTTGAACAGGATAGGATTCTAAAGACAGGTACCTGAAGATCCATTCAGACCAAATAAAAAGGATGTACCCATGCAGAAGTACATCTTTAGAGGTTAGATTGACCTCCATGTGATGAAGTCTATGAAGGAGAGAGCTATTCATGAAGGCATTAGAATGGGAAAAAAGCATCAACAAGGACGTCTTCTTAAAAGAATTTCTAGCAATTTAATGGAATATAAGTAATGTTTGGAAAAGACAGAAAAAAGAAAAGGAATACATCAAGAAAAACGTTAAATGTCAATTGAGCAATGAAGAGGGCCATTCAAACCAAAATAGAAGCTGAAAGAAGCAAGCATTTTCAAATGAAGATAAGTTTATTATTTTATTTATTCTTAATTCCATAAAGATAGTAAAGTGGCTTGCAGAAAAATAATCACATAAAAATAGCAAAGTGAACAAAAACAGTAGAGAATAAAAATTAGTTTAGAAAATATGAACTAGTTTAAAATAAGACAAAGTATAGGCCAACTTTCATAATTTGTCATTTGAACATATATTATCATGGAAACCAACATTAAAAAAATTGTGTATTTAATTGATCAACTATACTATAGATCAGTTTTCTCATGATTACTCTCACAGGCCGCAGCTCCAGAGACCAATTTGAATGTAATGTCTGGATATATCTAACTAAAAATGTCAATAACATCCTATGGCTGCCTTGGATTCAAGAGCTATATCTAGGCTGAAGAAATGTTTGAGTGAGAGTCTTCATCATTCATATGGCCATCAGACAATGAACTGAGCTCAACAAGCAGAGCTGTTAACTAAGTACTTAGCAAAGCAAACTGATAATATGGAGCAAGGTGATGTCTTATGATACTTATCTCTAATAAGTAAGTCATGGTCTTGTATTTCCTAAGTAATATGCTACTGGTGTTACTAAGTTACTGAGCAGATAAATGTGTATTGAGTTCCTACTTTGTATGAGGTATGCATTGTGGAATGGGGATATGACAGTGAATGAAACAGGCATAAATCTTATCATCATACATTATGTGTTCTATTGGGACACCACAGTAGAGAAATAATAAAAGATCCAGAAATCTCTCATTAAGGCCAACAATTAATAGATGAGACCTAAGGGAGCTGAAGAAATGGCTCAGTGGTTAAGAGCACTGGCTGCTCCTCTAGAGAATCCAGGTGCAATTCACAACACGCGCATGGCAGTTCATAACTTTCTGTGACTCCAGTTCTAGGGGATCCATGGCAACAAGAATGTTCATGGTGCACATATTTTTGCATGCAGGAAAATAAATGAGACATCATGAAACTGAAAACCTTTTGCCAATTACACATTCAATAGAGGGTAAATACCTAAAATATGTAAATGACAACAACCACAACACCCCTTCCCCAAAAATGACATCAAGAAAACAACCAATTTAAAAATGGAGTACAGATCTAAACAGAATTCTCAATAGATGAAACACAAATGGCTGAGAAGCACTTAAAGAAATGTTGGACACCCTTAGTCATCAAGGAAATGAAAATCAAAACTACTTTGAGATTTCATCTTACACCTGTCAGAAATGGCCAAATTCAATAAAACAAATGACAGCACAGTCTGTCAAGGATATGGGAAAAAGGAACACTCAAAGTAGTGTGGCAGTTCCTCAGCTATACCACTCTTGGCATATACCAAAAGGACTCTACATCCTCTACATGCTTCTATAGAGGTAACATGCTTTATTGCTCTTCTATTCATCAAAGTCAGAAATTGAAAGTAGCCTAGAAGTCCATCAATTGATGAATGAATAATAAAAATGTAGATATTTATACAATGAAATATTATCAGCCATAAAAAATAAAATCATAAAATTCACAGGTAAATGGATGGAGCTAGAGAAAATCATTCAAAATGATGAACTCAGACCCAAAGAGACAAATATCATATACTTTCTCTAGCTAGTACATGGATGTTAGCTTTTAAGCCTTTGTGATATGTGCTACACACAACCACAGAGAATGGTTATAGAGTTAAGAAGTGGGGTAGAAGATAGGATATCCTAAGGAAATGGAAATAGAATGAATAGTTATGGAGAGATGGGGAGGGAGATTAAAAGAGACAGCACTAATGGAAAGAATACAGAGAAAAACAGCTAAACCTAAAAAGGCCATTTGAAGGATCACATGAAAACCTCATACAGTAGAAAATTCTTAAAATATATACATATATAAAAGAAACCTAAGTAGACTTGCCAAATAGTGAGAGAGACATGTCTTTTCACCAAATGAAAACCCCACTGCCAGAAATGAGTTACATCTAATTGAGTTATTGGCCACAGGAGCACTATGGGAATATCCAAACAACCCAGGCTGTTGTCAAGACTATAAGTTTCTTTTCTAAACTGATGGCAAGGCTCTATTGGTGAAGAAAACACCTATATAATTAATCAAACATGGAGAAGTGTAAATTGTCCCTATCAACAGCCTTTACCCTCATTGACTAATGTTCACGTTACTAAAAGATACTCTTTATATTAACAGAGGAGAAACCTAAACACCAACTGATTTACAAATCATTTTAATATACATTGGTGACCTGCTTGTAATACACCATATGTTGGTACAATAGTGGCACAAAAGTTGCTGAAGTAAGCAGCCAGTATCTGATTGGACTTAAGGCCCACTCCATGAGATGAAACCTATGCCGGAAACTGCATAGCCCAAGAACCTAGGGGGAAACCAAATGCCACTGTTCTTCTAAAAAAGATAAATGTACCAATAAAATGACTCCTAATGACTTTCTGCTATACTCACAGATCAATTTGTCACCCAGCCATCATCAGGGAAGCTTATTCTTGCAATAGATGGGGACTAACACAAGAGATCCTTAACTGGGCGATATGCATTAACTGAGAGATTTTGGAACACAGTCCTAAATGAGATGTCTTCATCAAATCCTCCACATGGAGCTCACAGAACTATGCTGAGGAAGAACTATGCCAGAAAGGTTACAGGAGCCAAAGTGGATGGATGCCACCAAGGAAACAGTATCTTCAAGACACAACAGAACTGATGCACATATGAACCGACAGAGACTGGCAATGTACACAAGGCCTTCTTTACAGATGATGTTTATCCCAAGCTGAGAAGGGGAAGTAGACACATGGTCACACCCCTCAACCAAAAATCTATCTACATTTGACAACTGCTAGCCAAAGAATAGTTTTCTCCCTGGAGTCTCAGAGTATATAAAACACACTTAAGTGTAGGCCCCATGTCCAGCAGTAAATGGCTGACCTAAAATGAACTCAATGGTATTTTTGTAGACTTATCGGTCTCATATTGTGTTGTTTAGCTTTTTTTTTTTTTCTGTCTTACAGGTTTTTTGCTTGGATGTTATGGTTTCTGTTTTGTGGTGTATGTGTGTCTTTCTTATGGTTTTTCTTTGTTTTGTTTGTTTTCTAAACAGAGAGTGGAAAAAAGGAAGAGGAGTTGTAGAGGTAGGAAAAAAGCCTCATCAGAATATAGTATATGAAAAAAAAAACTTTTAATAAGAGAAAAGGAAAAAATTCACAAGGTAAAACAACCATAACCCTAAACCACCAATCAAAGAAAACACATGGAGGGACTGGTGGCTCTAGCTGCATATGTAGCAGAGAGTGGCCTGGTCGGTCATCAATGGGAGGAGAGGCCCTTGGTCCTGTGAAGGTTCTATGCTCCAGTATAGGGGAATGCCGGGGACAGGAAGCAGGAGTGGGTGGGTTGGGAAGCAGGAGGAGTGGAGAGGGGATAGGGGACTTTCAGAGGAGAAACTAGGAAAGGAATAACATTTGAAATATAAATAAAGAAAATATCTAATATAAAAGAGAATGATGTGACATACTTCAAAATATAAAATCAATTATTGGGGCATTACAACTAAAAAATATTCATGGATGAACCTATACACAAACAAAAAAAGTTTCTCAAAAAGAAAGAAAGAAAGAAAGAAAGAAAGAAAGAAAGAAAGAAAGAAAGAAAGAAAGAAAAGAAAAGAAAAGAAAAGAAAAGAAAAGAAAAGAAAAGAAAAGAAAAGAAAATTCATGGATTCCCACTTTTCAATTTCTGAGCAGAAATTCCAGTTGTAATGTGTTGTATTTCTAAAATATAGAAACAGAAATAAATGTGTTCTACCCTCTTCCTGTAAAGAAAATACCAGAAGCTTTAATAAACTCAGAAATTGACTTTGGAGATTCTGCTCATAGAAAGCATTGATTGTTTAACCGTTAACTGTAACATTCCATTAGTTTGTCTTTTTGTAAAGTATACCTCTTGTTCACTCAAGTCCTCAAATTCACATTTATGTGTCTCATGAGATAACCAATATATAAAAAAGCTATGTGAGCCAAAAACCAAAACAAACTAACAAATGCACAACAAAAACAACAAAATCCTTTCATCCTCTAGAACAATTTAGAATCCCTTTCTTGGACATGGAACTGCTGAAGTTATGACAACAGTTACTTGTTAAAAATACCTGGCAATATCTAGTTTCCCCAGAAAAGCAAAAATTATATCTGGCAATAAGCAAGACTGTGTAATGGTCCTTTATTTTAAAGTGCTCTGTTTCATCATAAATATTCTATATATTATCCATATGAATTTGCTTTGTATATTTATAAGAAGATTAATTTACTTATTGAGCAAACAGTCCAAGTATTATTTAGTTATTGTCTCTAGTCATCATTTTAAGGCTCATCATAGCTTAAGAGATGCACTGACTAGAAAGCTTATTCCCCCATAAAAGATAGTCTATGGTGTTCCAAAGACCTCACTAGTACCATATAAAAGAGTACCCTGTATACATTACAGCTCCACAAATTTTATGGAGCAATCAAAGCATCTCTTCTAGGAATTTTGGCCATGAAAAGTAAGAAATAATAAGAAAAAGTGACAGAAAACATAAAAAAAGATGATGTAGTTATACTGAGAGCAGACAAAGCAGATTTTTCAGGACAAAGTAGATTTTAAGCTTTCACCAGAGAAAATGGGACATTTTATTGGAAGAGGGAAAAAGTTTATGTTCTTACAGCATGTTCCATTTTCCAGTGTCTGGAATTGAACCACTAAACTAAAGTTTCCAGCCTTTTAAAATGTGTGTGTGTGTGGGGGGGGGGTGCATGTGCACTTATGTTCATGTGTGTGAAGGCCTAAGGTTGATGTTGGCTGGCTTTTTTTGATTGCTTTCTATATTATATACTGAGGCAGGGTTTTGGTTTTTTTTTTTTTTCTCAACCTAGAGGTCTTAGTTTCAGTTTGTCTAGCTAGCCAATCTGATGTGTAGATTCTTTTCTGTGCCTTGTATGAGCTAGGATTATATGCAGGGTACGACTACCATCCAGCTTTTATGTAAAGTTTAAGGACCTGGCAACTATTCTTCCTAACTATAGAGCAAGGGTTTTATCAATTAAACCATTTCTCCAGTCCCATCCCCAGCTTTCTATGTGGTTAGAAATCATAACTCAAAATGTATAGCCAACCAATATGGAATCTAAAAGAGGAAAAAGAAAACTTACAAACTAAAGGGAGGAATACCAAAATATATGATCAGAGTTTAAAATTTTAAGATACTTATTTAAAACAACTAGAATAGAAAAGATAAGTTAAAATGAAGAAAAAGTAAGTTAAAAATACTCAGTGAAGACTTGAAATATTTACCTATTTGAACTACTATAGAATTTTAAAACTGAGAAACACACACGCACACGCAACACACACACACATACAATTTTATTGCAATTCTGGAGGTTAGGTATTTCAATATTACCAAATGCAATACATAGCGAGAGTTTAATGCTTCATATATTGTCACATTTTTCTGTCTTTATGCAGCAGAAGGGCAAAGAAGCCAACAAGATGTTTCAAGATTCTTTGTTAATGAGAGTATTGTGGCATTCATAAAGATTGAGCTTTCAAGAGCTCATCACCCTTCTCCCAGAAGCTTCACTTTTGAATTATTTTGATGATGAGATTTCAATATGTAGATTGGGATGGGGATCGTACCACAGCACTTAGTCCAACACTACACCCCAAAATAAAAATATCTGAAAAGCATGTGTAGGTACCAGATGATAAATTAAATTAGTAATAAACAATGCCTAATGGTTTTGGTGAGATGGCTGAGTGCAAGCAGAAGGACTTGTATACAAACCTAATGTCAATCATTGGAACCTGCAGTGGATGAAAAGTTGTCCTTATGTACACTGTGACATGTATGCATGCCCTCTGCACACATTTCATACAAATACCATAATAATATTTAATTAAAATCAAGACGGTTTGATGGATGAATTCTACCAAACATTTAAAATAAAATGGATAACAACCCTTTAATTTTTTTTCCGAAGAAGATTACAATTCTTTATTCTTTTAGTGAGACTGCTATTATATTTATACCAAAATAAGAAAAGCATATCTCAAGAAACTACAAAATGATAACTTTTATAAATTCAGCATGAAAATCCTCAAAAAAAATCAGTAAACTGTATCTAATAACACTTGAAAATAATTGTATACTAGGCTCAAATGGGATTCATTTCAACACTGAAAGTTTTGTTTTAACAGCTGAAAATCAATTCATATATAGTACTGTATCCTTAGAATAAGATCAAATAAACCTCCTAATCCTGAAAAAAATGACAAGCTTTAATATTTCTTCATGAATTAAACATTAAAAATGGGAATAAAAAATTCTCCACTCAATTACAAGTATCTAAAATAGCCATAACTAACACTGAATTTAATCATAAGGGTGAATAATTTCCTCATAACATTAGAAGTAAGTTAAGGATAGATTCTCTTGATCTTTATATTCAGTGTTGTGATGGAGACTCTAGGTAGGAAATTTGACAAGAACAACCAATAAAAAGCCATTTAGACTATAAATAAATAATACTATAGATACACATAACATAATCTAATATGTATAAAATCATAAAGAATCATTAAAATGGTAGAACTAATAAATCAGTTGAACATGTTGACAGTTATATATATCAACATATAAAGATAAACTGTTTTTCTAAATACTTGCAAAGAAATGTAATTAAGAGAGTAATTCTGTTATAATAATAGAAAAGCAATAAAATACTTAGGATAAGAAAGAACAATGCATGTACTCTGAGAAAAAACTATTGAAAGAAATTAAAAATGAAAACAAAATGTCAAAAAATATTACCTTATTTGTGGATCCCAAAACAATTATTTTTGATAAATGCTACTCAAATTAGTATATTTTTAATATAGTTCCTATAAAACCCCAGCAAATTCTTATGGACATTAGAAAGACTCACAATTGCAGGGAAACAAGTAGGCTAACTGCAGATCTTCACATCTCCCTTCTCTCCTCCAAATCCAATTACCCAGTTTCACCCCAACTGTAGCAGACCACCGGCTGGGGCCTCCCCCTCTCTCCCCTTCGCTCCTACAATTTCTAGTGGACCACACAGATTTTTCTTTTCCAACTTTCCTCCCAACTCATCCTGTTATCTGATTCCCAACCCCAACAGCCCTTCCTTCTAGACCATTCTCATTCCTAAGTGCCAGTTACCAAGACCTAGAAACACATTTTACCTGGAACACCCAATGGCCACAATTAGCAAGAATCTAGAAGAATTTCCTACCAGGAAACACACACCCTATCACATTCTCTGAAGAACCAAGGAGAGCAACAGAAAACAAGGAACAAACCCCTACCTACCCAACAAAGACTGGATATCAGCACATAGAATTACTATCCTCCCATGCCCAGATGCCTGGACAGCAGCATAAAAACACAATCAATATCAGTCAGGACAATATGCCTCCACTAGAGCCCAGCAACTCTACCACAATAGGTCCTGAGAATTAACATATAACTGAAGAACAGTCTTTATCAAGACAATAGAGATCCTTAAAGAGGAAACAAATAAATCTCTTAAAGACTGATATAAAAATACAAACAAACAATGTAAGGAATTGAATAAAATAATCCAAGGAAGGCAAGAAAGTGGAAAGAGAACCAATAAAGAAAACCCAAACCGAAGGAAATCTGGACATGAAAAAAAAAAATTGAAGTTAGAATAGGAAACACAATGGAGTACTACTCAGCTATTAAAAACAATGAATTTATGAAATTCTTGGGCAATGGAGGTATCTAGAGGATATCATCCTGAGTGAGGTAACCCAATCACAAAATAAATCACTTGATATGCACTCACTGATAAGTGGATATTAGCCCAGAAGCTCAGAATACCCAAGATACAATTTGCAAAACACATGAAACTCAAGAAGAAGGAAGACCAAAATGTGGATACTTCATTCCTCCTTAGAATAGGAAACAAAATACCCATGGAAGAAACAGCAAAGTATTAGAGAGCTCATGGCAATGGTCTCTTTGTCTTAGGTACAAAAATACAGACAAGAAAAAAAATACATAAAAAGGAATTTCAACAGTAGTAAAAAATGTTCATGTTTTAAAGGACAATATCAAGAATGGAAAACAATAACCTAAAGAATGGGAAAAGTACTTGCAAATAAATGTGATAACTGTCTGTATCAAGACATTATAAACAAATGCTTATAGCTAAAAAAAAAAAAAAAAAAAAGACAAATAATTGAACTCAAAGCCAGGCAAAGTAGTAAGGTAAGCATTGTCTGTTTCATAAAAAAAAAAAATTTAGTACATTTTAAAACACTGAAATAAAAAAGAGTTCTGTTTGATATTTAATCACAGTGGAATTAGGTTCCAGGTATAATAGGATAAATTGGAAAACTCCAAATATCTAAGAAATAATGTCTGGATTAAAAAAGTCATAACAGAAATTGGACATAGTACTACCAGAGGTTCCTACAATACCTCTCCTGGGCATATATCCAGAAGATGTTCCAACTGGTAATAAGGACACATGCTCCACTATGTTCATAGCAGCCTTATTTATAATAGCCAGAAGCTGGAATGAACCCAGGTCTCCCTCAACAGAGGAATGGATACAGAAATTATGGTACATTTACACAATGGAGTATTACTTAGCTATTAAAAACAATGAATTTATGAAATTCCTAGGCAAATGGATGGATCTGGAGGGTATCATCCTGAGTGAGGTAACCCAATCACAAAAGATCTCACATAACAGGTACTCACTGATAAGTGGATATTAGCCCAGAAACCTAGTTTACTCAAGATACAATTTGATAAACACATGAAACACAAGAAGAATGAAGATCAAAGTGTAGACACTTCGCCCCTTCTTAGAATCAGGAACAAAGCACACATTGAAGGAGTTACAGAGATTAAGTGTGGAGCTGAAACAAAAGGATGGACCAACCAGTGACTGCTGCAGCCACTACAAAATGCAGACACTATTGCATATGCCAGCAAGATATTGCTGAAAGGGCCCAGATATAGCTGTCTCGTGGGAGGCTATACCAGTGCCTGGCAAACACAGAAGTGGATGTTCAAAGTCAGTTATTAGATGGAACACAGGATTCCCAAGGCAGGAGCTAGAGAAAGTACCCAAGGAGCCGAAGGGGTCTCCAACCCTATAGGTGGAAGGACAATATGAACTAACTAGTACCCCCAGAGCTTGTGTCTCTAGCTGCATATATAGCAGAAGATGGCCTAGTTGGCCATCATTGGGAAGAGAGGCCCCTTGGTCATGCAAACTTTATATGCCCCAGTACATGGGAACGCCAGTGCCAAGATGTGGGAGTGGGTGGATAGGGGAGCAGGGCGGGGGGTGGGGGAGGGTTTAGGGGACTTTTGGGATACATTTGAAATTTAAATGAAGAAAATATCTAATAAAAATTGGGAAAAAAGAAGTCATAACAGGTCAGGAAATGTATTATGATGGAAAATTAATATACAACATCAAGTTTTGAGAAATATAAGCAAAGCAGTACTTAGATTAAAAATGCATAGCTTTAAATGTTTGTGCTATAGAAGATTTAAAACCATTGGCCAAAAATGTGTGAATGAAAACTCCTCAAAAGAAGCTGTGATTGCAGTATTTTAGTACTGTAGATAGACTGGAATGCTGTAGGGACAAAGGTTCCCTTAGTACTGAGCTAGTTCTGCTACTTTGCAATTGTCATTCCTTGCCCACCTGTGTTGACACTAACATTTTTAAATGCATTTACATCTCAAATGCTGCCCCTGCTCTCAGTACCTCCCCCACAGGGTTCCTCCCCTTCTCCTTCCTCTACACCACTGAGGGTTGCCCCCGCCCCCCATTATCCCTCTACCCTGGTGCATCAAGTCTCTGCAGGATTAAACACTTCCTCTCCCACTAAGGCCAGACAAGGCAGCCCTCTGCATGTGTGTCCAGGGCCTCAGACCAGCCCCTGTCTGCTCTTTGGTTGGTAGCTCAGCCTTAGGGAGCGCTCAAGGGTCCATATTAGTTGATATTGTTGGTCTTCCTGTGGAGTTACCATCACCTTCAGGGTTTTCAGTCCTTCTCCTAACTCTTCCATAGTGATTCCTAACCTCCATCAAGTGTTTGGCTGTGGGTATCTGCATCTGTCTCAGCCAGTTGCTGGGTAGAGCTTCTTAGAGGACAGCTATGCTAGGTTCCTGTCTGCAAGCACAACATAGCATCACTATTGGTGCCTGCCCATGAGATGGGTCTCAAGTTGGGTTAATCACTGGTTTCGCCACTCTTTCAGTCTCTGCTCTATCTTTGCCCAGGCATTTCTTTTAGACAGGATCAATTTTGTCTCTGAAGTTTTGTAGGTGAGTCAGTGTTTCCATCCTTCCACTGGAGGTCCTTTGTGATTACTGGAGGTGGTCTCTTCAGGTTCCATATCCCACTGTTGGGCATTTTGGCTAAGGTCACCCACACTGATTCCTGGGAGCATCCCCAATTCCAGATCTCTGGGACTTCCTAAAGATCCCCCCTCCCCTGGCAGTTGCTTATTTCCATTCATTCTCCTTAGAGGCTAAGCCATTGGTATTCTGTTTAGGAACAAGAGACAAGTTGATAAATGGGACCTCATGAAACTGCAAAACTTCTGTAAGGTAAAGGGCACTGACAATAGGACAAACTGCAGCCTACAGATTGAGAGAGTATCTTTGCCAACTCTACATCTGACAGAGAGTTAATACCCCAAATCTATAAAGAACTCAAGACGTTAGACACCAATAACCCAAATAACCCAATTTTAAAAAATGGAGTTCAGAACTGAACAGAGAATTCTCAAAATGGCCAATAAGCGCTTAAAGTCCAGAGTTCCTAGTCATTAGGTAAATACAAATCAAAATAACTATGAAATTCCATCTTACACCCATCAGAATGGCTAAGATCAAAAACTCAAAAGATAGCACATGCTGGTAAGGACATGGAGCAAGGGGAACACTTTATTGCTGGTAGGAGTGCAAATTTATACAACCACTTTGATAATCAATCTGGCACTTTCTCAGAAAACTGGGAATAGTTCTACCTCAAGATGCAGCTATACCACTCCTGGACATATACCCCAAAGATGCTCCAACATCTCACAAAAATACTTGCTCTACTATGTTCATAGCAGCTTTATTTGTGATAGCCAGAAACTGGAAACAACCTATATGTCCCTCAACTAACGAAAGGATAAAGAAAATGTGGCACATCTACACAACGGAATACTAATGAGCTATTAAAACAAAGACATCATGAGTTTTGTAGGCAAATGGAACAAACAGTGGATGGAGCTTGGAGACTCTTACAGAAAAATAGCAGGAAGGATCATGGGCCCTGGAAGGGAATAGTAACTCCACAGGAAGACCAACTAACCTGGACCCTTGGGGCACTGAAAGCCTGAACCTCCAACCAAAGAACATTCAGAAGCTGAACTTAAAGCCTTCCCTCTCATATGTAGCAGATGTGCAACTTGGCCTTCATGTGTGTCCTGAAC
This sequence comes from Mus minutoides, assembly GCA_902729485.2. Lineage (NCBI taxonomy): Eukaryota > Metazoa > Chordata > Mammalia > Rodentia > Muridae > Mus > Mus minutoides. The sequence continues at coordinate 6,265,868 of LR755127.1, forward strand.
AACTGGAACAGGGGCTATTTCAAAAGCTGTTGCCTGTATGTGGGATATGTTCTACTAGCTGGGCTTCTTTGTCTGGTTTCTAGGCTTGCAGAGACTTGATGTGCTAGGGTAGGGGGATACCAGGGTGGCCCCAACCCACTCAGGAGAAGGGGAGATGGGATGTAGGAAAGATTGTGGGAGGGGTGACTGGGAGGGGAGCAGTGAGTTGGATGAAAGGTGAATATTTTTAAAAATAATTTAATTAAAATTTATAAAAAGAAATTAAAGATTCAGAAAAATTCCTTTATTGAGGTTTGAGGATAAAGAGACAGCTGTGTAGAACTGGTTGATCGAAAAGTTATTCAGACCTTTTTGGATATCTCTATGACATTCCTTCCTCCTGAGCCTGGGGTATGACACCTGATAGTTGCAGATTGTTGTTCAAAGAATTCTTTTATTACTCCATTTCATGGTGGAAAGAAGTTCAGACTATCTTTGTTATTGTTTTTGCTCATCACTGAAGTGCTCTATTTTAGACTTTATATTCTAAGCCTTATATGTCTGTTTTCTTAAGGTAATATTACCTATTGATAGATTGTAATCAGGACCATAACAAAAACATTAACGAAAGTGGCAAGCCATATCTTTAGAAAGTACTCACTTCCTCCATCCTGCTGTTCACACACAGAAGTCTCCCTTGTATTAAAGGTCACTGCAAACCTCTCTGCTGTCCCTCTTCTGGACACTCCACTAAAGCCCTTGCATGAAGTTGGGACAGTATTTAGTAATGGATTGAATGTACCATAGAGAACAGGAAATCTCAGACAGGGCAGATTCTTCTGTTTTTCTAAGTGTTAGATGATTTAACATTAATATGCACATATTAGAATTCCCTGTATAGTTGAGAATTATAATAGATATGAAAAGAGAAGCAATCTCAGAAAGAGGGTGTGAAGGAGGGAGGGATAAAGGAAGGAAGGAAAAAAACCTCACCACTACCATTAATAATAAACAAAACAAAACAATAGCCAAATATGTTTCCCTCCAAGTGAAAGGACCCAGTATATATGTTGGGAGGGATATTCAAATTCCATACTAATGTTTTTGAAAATTTTTTTCCACCTTTCAAAGTAGTGTTCCACAAAGGTCTTGTTTAAGCCTAGGGTATATCTCCCTCATTTCTCATTTATTTCTAACTGAAATTGTGGCTCAGGGTCAAAAAAGTTATTTGTCCGTGGAGGAATCCTAATCTACACTGGAACTCTTATATTATAATCTGATCTGAGCCTTTTTTTTTCACATATGAGTTGTAGTTAAGTCTTCTGATTGTCTGATGGTTAACTACTCCACCACATACCTATGTGTATGCACATTCAGTCACTCACCATCTTCAGAGGACAAACAGAGACAATATAAATGATCCTAGTAAGGAGGAAAAAGCAAAGAATTTCCCAATGCTCTATAATTTACAAGGTCACCCTTCTTACAATGGAACTAATACAGCATATTATTATGTAAAGCAATGTTACTTCCTTTCTTTTATCCCCTTTCTTTCAAATTGTACCTCTTTGAGTCTGCCAAGAATAAGAAATGGCCCATTACTAAGCCATATACCTCTTAATGACTACTCTGTTAGCTACACAAAGACCTAGTTAAAGCTTGAAAATACCTCTTAAAAATTTTCAATTAGCTATCAGACAAAGGCCATCCTTTTCCCCAGTCTCTGGCTAAGGAGGATGACTTCAGTGCTTCAGAACTAAAAGTGACTATAGTCAGATTTCAGGAAATAGAATATCCTTAGTCTTATGACATTTGAATTTCCTTACAACCAACTGGAAAATGGATGGGAAGAGCGATGAAGAAACAAAACAGATGGATGTTCATGCTGTTTTAATTCTAAAGCCAAATAGTTCACAAGGAAAGAAATGGAAACCCGGTAGTGGTGGCGCACGCCTTTAATCCCAGCACTTGGGAGGCAGAAGCAGGTGTATTTCTGAGTTTGAGGACAGCCTGGTCTACAGAGTGAGTTCCAGGACAACCAGGGCTACACAGAGAAACCCTGTTTCGAAAAACCAAAAACAAACAAGAAAGAGAGAAAGAGAGAGGGGGGTAGGGGGGAGGGAAGGAGGGAGGAAGGAAGGAAGGAAGGAAGGAAGGAAGGAAGGAAGGAAGGAAGGAAGGAAGGAAGGAAGGAAGGAAGGGAAATTGCACGGAGAAGGTATATCTTAGATGTAAAGGCTCCATGAATATAGTAGGCACCACCTTATAGAAGAAAGACCATTAAGATCAAATGGCACTTCCCAGAAAGTCACCAAACCATGGCTGAATATAAAATCTACAGACATGAAGAATACATTCTTTTTTAAGTAACTTTCTCAAGGTAGGCCAACATGAAAAAATATCCCCAAATGTTGCTTGTGATCATTTAGATGGAATTGATACATCTGTGTGGCTTTGGTTTTAAAATTAAATCCAACAAATAACAACTTTGAATGCACAACCCTACATCCTAGATACTATTTCTAACTAATGAGACTTCAACTTTCCTGACACTAAATTTGGGCAGAAGTGTCAAATCATTATAATAACTACAAGCTGGCCCCAGCTAAAATAACATCTCAGCAGCCTGCCACTGGCGGATAATCAACTGCACACCCACTGCTGGAATTGATGCACACTTGCAGCACCAGAAAGTGATTAGACTAGACCTTTTGGTGCCAAACAATGCAGTACAACAAATTAACCTTTGCCCAGAATAATTATTTTTCCACTTTCTGGATGTCTAAGTCAGTTAAGCATTTTCAGATCAATGCAACCATATGTCCACCTGTAACACTTGAAAAATTGTTCTTCATTTGCTAAATGACCCTTCTGTTTCACAAAAGGCATGCTATGTCTTCCAGCTCAGAAGAGTAGGCGACCTGGTATTTCAAAGTCCACAACACACTAAATAATCCAGAAGGACTGATCTATTTACAACCTATTAAGATACCACTTTTAAACGTTTGGCACAATTGATTCAAACTTGTAGTTCTACACAAAGTCAGTTCAACTTTCTTAGGACTGTCATTTTCAATATATTTTTCTGTTTTGTATATCTTTGTGGTAGTGACTGGCTTTGTAGAAATGATGTTTGAGAAAAGTAGGTTTGCATGGAGAAGAACAAAAACCTATGAGTTCTTACCCATGGAGAAGCAATTTCAGGAGGAAAATGGCGTAAGGTGGACAGCTACTCCCAATAATTCAGATTATTTCTTAAGTCTCAGTTTTTCTTATTTTTGTATTTCTAGATTTTTATCTAAAATGCAATGATACCAATATTAAATTGATCATTAGAGTAATATTACGTAGAAATTCATTTTATAGCCAATGTGTCAATGTTCAACCTTACAACTCTTCTAGTTTATTGATAGCACACTTCTTCCAAATAAACTTTGTGCAAATCTATAAAGTCAGTTACTTAGGAGACCATTTTAGAAAGGGTGCAAGTTCACAGACAACCTGGGCCACACAATTTCAGCTTTGCCTAAGCAATGTATCAACTCCTTGTTTCCAAAATAAAAAACAAACAAACAAAAATAAAGAGACCAGGAATATTACATAGTGATAGAGTACTTGCCTAGAGCTTATTACAAACACATATTATTTAAGCCTCATTACTATTTTTTCAATTATAACATTTTGTTTTATGAAATGTAGTCTAATGTGAATTCCAAATTAAGATATAATGGTTGATAATTTATCCTGGTACTTTATTTTTCTAATTTTTAGCTAATACACAGAAACATAGAAGTCATAGATATGTTAATAGAATACTATTTAATGTTCAATGAAAGCACATGACTGATGTATATGTATATTTAAATCTCATTAAACACATTTACCTCCTCAAGAATATATGCTTTATTTGTGGTGAACACTTTCCATAACCATTTCTTCTAGCTTTAGGATGTATAGTACATTGTTCTGTACTACAAATGTAATGATTAGTCTCTAGTCCACCCATGTTGTCACATATGACAAGATTTTATTCCTTTTCTAATGCCTGAATAAAAGTCTATTGTATATCTACACTATAGTTATTTATTTTATTATTCATATGACAATTGATGGACACAGGTTTCAGCATTTTTGACTGTTGTGATTAGGGCTTTAGTGAATGTGGAAGGCAGACATTTCATCTTGATACTGGCTTCATCGATTTGCATTTATACTGACTAGTGCAATTGTGAGATCATATAGTGGTTCCATTGTAAAGATTGTAAAGACCTTACATACAACTTTCCATAATGAATGTACTAATATAGAATGTTCTCTCCTCTGGGGATTTGTTCCTTAAATTCTTAACTCATGTGGAAAAGATCATTAAAAGATATTCTCCTAAAAAATGTTCAAGGTATTTATTGAAAAAAAAGTCCTGTTGACTTAAACTCTATCAGTTTGGTACCCCAAAAGTAAGTATCAGAACTAACCATGGGGCTGAGCGTTCCCACTGACCGTTTCCAGACACGGGACAGGAGATGTTTGACACTAACTTCCTCCAACTGCAATACTTGGTGGTAATTTTGAAGTAAAAATGTACAAATGGACACTGGTGTTCGTTAGACCTTTTACTTTTCATAGATTTTGTGACAGTGTAGGAAAGTAGTAAACTAAAATATTTCCCTGCAAACTCATCTTCCATCCTGCTTTGCAGCATGAGTAATTGAGGGAAATTTTAATATTCATGTCTTGGATTTGTGTCTCTGATTACATACAATTCATCAAGATCTCACTCTTCACAAGCTATTTAATACTCAGGAAGTCATTTAAATCATTTTAGAATCTTCCCAAAATCTAGCAGGGAGTTATGACATACAAACCTGGAACACTTGCATATTTCATTTAGATCTAAATGAAGAAACCATAGAATTTTGAAATGGGAAAGAAACTTACTGTATCTCCTCTCTGTCAAAATGAAGGGTCTAAAGCAGTATCATGCAAGGATGCCCCCTGATAATTTCATCTGGACATGGTGTGCAGAATCTTGTGTGTGTGTGTGTGTGTGTGTGTGTGTGTGTGTGTGTGTGTGTGTGTGTGTGAGTACAGGTATGGGTCCACATGTATTTGTGTACATGGGCTGGTCAGAGGTCAATCTTGGGTATAACTTATTAGAAACTTTCTATATTGTTTCTTGAAAAAAATCTCTCACTGTGCCCTGAAGCTTGTCAGTTTGCCGGTGAGCCCTAGAGATGTGACTGTTTCCATCTCCCCAGTGTAGGGATTATCATGTATTTTGTTGTTGTTGTTTGTTTTTTGTTTTTTTAAGACAGGGCTTCTCTGTGTAGTCCTGGCTGTCCTGGGACTCACTCTGTAGACCAGGCTGGCCTGGAACTTAGAAATCCACTTGCCTCTGCCTCCCAAGTGCTGGGATTAAAGGTGTGTGCCAACACTGCCCGGCTTCAGGGATTTTTGGAATGCTAAAAAAAAGAAAACCTTGCTTTTTATGTAGGTATTGTGGCAAGCATTTTACCAACTAAGCTATCTCCATATCACTTAGAATCTCATATTATAAAATTATATATGCTGTTCATTGTGTATGACCCTATTTTTACTTCTGTGTCATCTGCTTTAATGGGAAAATTGGATATAAGAGGAATAAAATTAGACATAAATTCTAATGACCAAGTTTGAGTGCCTGTTTCCTGACCTATGTGATCTTGGAGAAATTATTGTACATCACCTATTGCACATACCTTATGAATTTTAAACACATCAAAAGAGATAATGAGCCTGAACATATTTAATAATCATTTAATTGCTAACCAAAGTTAATTATCATTTTCTAATAAATCTACAGTTGTCCTCATTTATAGAGTTATAGCTTCAACAAGGATTTTATATTTATTGCATTAACAGTATATTTGTTAGGTACACACCTAGGAGCATGAGGGAAATTGGAGGTAGCTAGGAGTTTTACTCAAAACAGACATTTAGTTCTTTTGAAGCCAAGATGGAATGTCAGTACCATAATTTTGTCTGTTAAGTGCCCTATTGTGGTCAGTTCTTAATAAAAGAAGGGAAAAACCTACAAAGTCCTAGGAAAGTTATTTTTATAATGCTTTAATGTTATACATTTTAACATATTTTATGTGAAATTGGTCCAAACTATTGTAATTTTCAAAGAATGTACCACTTATTTTTCTTTCAAGTATTCTTACTTGTACTATGCAGCATGGTATATAATTATACAGAGACACTTTGAAGTACACTCTTGACTTTTACATTATATTGCTTAAAATGTTAGATACCAACTGTGGAGGTTTGAATAAGAATGCCCCCCATAGGCTCATTTATTTGAATGTTCAGTTCCCAGTTAGTAGACTGTTTAGGAAAAACTATAAGGTGTGGCATTCTTGGAGGAAGTATGTTACTGGGAGTGGGCTTTGAGGTTTCAAAAGCCCATGCTATGCTCAGTCTCCTCTTTCTGCCTCCTGACTATGGATCAGGATGTGAACTGTCAGTTATTGCTCCAAACCCATCCCTGTCTGCCTGCTGCTATGCTTCCCACCATGAGGATCATGGAGTCACCCCTGAAACTGGAAGAAATTCCTCAATTAAATATGTGTTTAAGTTTTCTCTTATAAGTTGCCTTGTTCTTGGTGTCTCTTCATAGCCATAGGACAGTAACTAAGACATCAACATATTTTAAAATTAATTATGTCATTTGTATCTTTCATTTCTCAAATAAGAGGAAATATACATGTTTATCAGCATGTGTGAAGGTGAATTTAATTATGAATGTCAAATTTAAGTGGAGAATTACACCATAAAGATATATCAAGAACACCATCTTGGTAGCTGATAATTTTTTCCTTCCAGCATGCGATAAAACTGCAACCCCACCACTATTCAGAAGCAACATATAGAGTAACCTGGGTTCGTTTTCCATACCCAATATTCAGCTGATAATAGTTCAAGTCAGAAGTTTATCTCTGGAAAGTTGATAGCAAAATAATTTCAAAATGGCAGAAAGTATCAAACAACTTCTTTGATATTTACACCAAAATATTCAGGAAATGGAGAGGCTTTCAGGGAGAATTGCAGACCTAATTCACTGTAATTCTCTATTCGATTTACTGTGATTTTCTCCCTGTATATGTGAAAGAATCAAAGGATTCATGAAAATGGGATCATTTATGTGAGATAGTGCCTGTTATCAAGTACAGATAAGTAGAATGTTGTTATGACTGACATGTGATGCATACAGGCACAGGACTAGGAAAACCAGGTAGGCAGAAATTTCTTGGAAGATCTAGAGAGTGAAACAGTTCTCTACAAAAAAAAAAAAAATCTGAAGAATAATACGTGAAAAAAAATCAGTGGAAAGGGGAGATAACTGATGACAGAGTGTGTCAGTGATAATTTAGTTCATTCAGGCAAAGCTGCTGGGTGACCTGAAGCTTCTAAGAAGGAACTGAAAAGATAGTGATGAGAGGAACACGGCGGGTTACACTTATGAGAGTACAGATGAAATGTGAGCCTTGATGGGCAAAGGGCATGAATTCACTGGAATTTAGGACGAGAATTTGCTTTAAAATGTGTAATAAACTTTTTTTCACTGGAGTATAGTAATAGCTTTTACATGCAGCACATATAAAACCCAAGAATTGTTGTGCTGAGTAAAAGAAGTCTTACACCACAGAAATACATACACTACTGTTGTTCATTCATCTGATGTTGTACCTAAGGCAGAACTAATTTAATGTAAAGAAATAAATCAGTGGTTGTCTTTTAGGGTTTGGATACAGACTTTGACTTGGACAAGGTAGGTTGCAAGACTTTTCCTTGAGACATATGACCCAGAATGGGCACCTGTGAAAAAACAAAGAAGTTAGTTGATCCCAGTCTAATCTGATGAACCAATATATTTATTAGGGTAACTTACAGGAGTATGGGTGACTCACAAGCAGACACTTCATTTAAGAGCCATCCTGGACTTGGCAAATGGCACATGAGAGTTGTATCACTAGAGTTCCTTGCCCAGTTTGTAGACATCTCTCCTGGAAGGTCTCCACCCAGCAACTGTTTACTGCATATATAATCTTGAAGAAGGACCTTGGGAATCCTTTAACTTTTTGATACTCTGGATCCTGATGGATTTTATGAGCTTTCTGAGTTTTAATTGCATCCTTCTAGGAGACAATGCTTCAATTTGAAAATCATAGGCATATAACCAGATATGATATTTCTAAATTGAGGACTATGTTTTTTGTACTTTATCTTAAGTTTTGATGCAAATATATTTGCATATACATGCAAAAGCTCACCGGGTCTATGAATTCCACTATCAATTTTATACCAAAAAAATCTATAAATAAATGTATTTAACATTTCACTGATGAAGAATTTGGAGAAGTACACTAATATCTCTACCTTACTTTAGTAATAGATCAAAATACAAAAGAATTTGGTAGACTAAGAATGAAGGGATGGTTATGCATGTTATAAAATAAGTTTAAGAAGGATTAACTGTAGAATAAACATTGTGGGTTGTCATTGTGGTCATATTATAATTTTCAACTTTTCTGTATGTTTACAACATGTTATAATAAAATGTTGGGAAACCATGAGAGGTGGGAGAAAGGAAACACATTCATCTTTCTGCCCCTTTTGTTTCACCTTTTTATCTTGGCTTTTAGGAGCTTTAGAGTTATTTGATTTTTTAAAACACCAACTTGCCTTGTCTGTGATTCTTTTCTTTATTATCTACACCTGTCTTAGCTGTCTTTTCTTTCTTTCTACCACTTCTCACCACTATTTTGCAATTTGTCAACATAATATTATCTATGCTTGAAAACATTTATTTGTGCAGGTGTGTGTGTGTGTGTGTGTGTGTGTGTGTGTGTGTGTGTGTGTGCGTGCACGCATGCACATGTTTGTGAATGCCCACCAAGGTCATAAGAAGGTGTCATGTGCCCTGGAGTTGGAGATACATGCATGTGGTTGCATCCTGTCATGGGTGCTGGGAACTGAACTCAGATCCTCTGGAAGGTTTGCAGTTACTCTTAACTGCTGAACCATCTCTCCACTACCCACCCCTTAAAGAATATCTAAGTTGTTATAAACTGCTATATATTTGGAGGTAGAAAATATACTATAGTTTACCTAAAACTAGGTAGTTTTAGGTGCTGTTAGTAAATTATGTTACTCTAACTCAAATTTTCATGATATATTTCACAAACATACTGATAGAAATTAGACATTTACTCTACATTTTGAAGAAAACCTCCATTGTTATGTTAGGAAGTCATCTTGAAGCAACTAAGAAGAAACTGTGATGTTAGGTGCTTTTACTTTAAGCAACCAAGCCTAACTCCCAATATACTGCACTCTCCATTCACTCTCTAGAATGTTGAAAATTCTCATCACAATAGAGTAATCACTGATGTGGAAACAGATGTCATGACTCTCAACTGGCTTTTGTCATACATAAAATGAATCTAGGCCATCTCTTTTGGAGATTAGAGGGAAAAAAGTTCAATAAAACTTTCAACTGTCAAGTTAAACTGAATATCTCTTTACATATTACAGTCTTATAAGCTCTCAGTGAGAAATAGCTATCCATCATGGTTCGCTCATTTGGGGTAATTAATTCTTCTTAAATGCAACTAAATAACCAGGATATGATTGACTTTCCAATTATATATTCATAAGCAGGAAAATATTTAATTAAAATGTATAAAAAATGTAGGAATGGTAATGTGATCTCAGAATAAAGAAAAAAAATTCTAAAAGATACAAAAGCAGGCAGATACAAAGTCAGGTAGATTCCTGAATTTAACGTCAGCCTGGGACCAAATTTTGGTCCTGGCTTGGTCAGAATGATAGCCTCAGGAGGGAATCTCACTCAGCTAAATTTATTGTTTGTACTTACAAAGACAGGCAGATCTCTGAATTCATTTGCAATGTTAAAAAATGTGCTTGCTTACTTTTTCTAAGAATCTCCAGTCTGGAGTCAGGAATGATTCAAGGGATAATAAAAAGGGAACCTGGAGTAAATGACTGAATTGATATGTAAATGAGTGACTGTGCCTTTGTCTGTGAGAGCTCAGCTATCTGGATGAGCTATCTGGAGATCTCCAGAGAACGCTGTCTTGAGCCAAACACAGGCTGTTTGTACTCCACGATTTGACTTTGAATCATTTTTTTCACCATGCTCAAATACCCCTTCTCTCAGGAAGCCCACTCCAAGCTGAGGCTGGTCCTTGGCAGTAAACTACAACAATGACTTGTCTAACAAGATATGCCTACTGGTGCAATAGTGCCATGAGTGTTTTAGAGTAACCAAGGACTTTCTGAATGGCTCTAGTGCTTACTCTATGAGGGGAAAACCATACCTAACACTGTTATAGGGGGTCAAAGAACCTGTGACTAGATTTGTCATATGTCCTGGAGTAGAACATTCTGCTAAATGGAGATAGTATTTAGACAACTCCCAATGACTTTTTTCTATACTCACTGATAAGAGTATCTCTCAACTCTCATCAGAGAAGTTTCTCCTTAGAACAGATAGCAATTAAGTCAGAGACACACAACTTCAGCATATAAAGAATAAGAGTCTTTGGAGTGTTCAGCCATAAATGGGATATACATATCACACGCCTCTCCCAAAGACTCAGAGGTCTTTATATAAGTAGGGGTAGAAAAGTTGCAAGAGCAAGACATCATAGATAACATCAAAAAGTAGTATTTTAAACACAAGAGGGCAGTTGTATATATGCACTCACAGTGATTGTGACAGTATGCACAAGACCTAGACAAGTTCAAGCCATACAAAATCTTATAGCAAGGAGAAAGGAAGAGTGATGTCCCACCCTTAGTTGAGGAGCTGTGGGCACTTGATAGCTGCTGAGAAAGGAAGAGTCAGTTTTCTTTAATGATGTGACTTCTGATCAGTTGACCACATGGTGAATGACCCACAATGTGAGGATTCCTCCATGTTCTGACTCAGGAGAGGTGACACCCCAAATCACTCACGAGAAATGGTCTTGATGCAAACTGCAAGAGGACTTTTTATTCCAGACGCGTTCTGGGGCCCACTGTCATATACCACGGCAGGGGTAGAGGACTGTGGATGAGTTTGGAATTGGGACAGCTTTTATGGAGTTACAACAAAGCCTGTGCTTCGCAAACCAATCATGTCATAGCATCAAGAGCCCTCGCAGTTTCACTGTGTAATCTTTCCTTCTATGGTGCAAGCGGTTTACAGAAGCTAGATAAGCGGTTCCTCAACTCATTTCCTGTTACCTTACTAGGCCAGGATCTCATATTCACAGAAAGCAGAGCCCTGGAGCAGCAAGAAGTATGCTTTTACCTATACTCTGGCAGGAAACAGGGTCTGGAATTTGTGGTATTTAGGGCTTCTTAGGAGGCTGGAGTTGGGGCAGTATTTTCTCTCCTTTCAATGGCAGAGCAGGCACTACTCCCAAAACTATTTGAGCAACACAAACTGCATGTGATAGGGAAGAAAGAAATAGGTGAAGAATAGATGTAATAAGTACTGAGGATTGGAAGGTGAATATATTCAAAATATATCATATGAGATGCTCAAAGAATTAATAAAAATATCATTTAAAATTAATTTCACCTCTTCCAAAATCGTGTCGATTTTTATTTATTTTATTCATTTGTATTTGTTTGTTTACTAGAGACAGACTTTCACTCAGCTTATGCTTAAACTTGGATATGTTCATATTTCTAAAATAAATCTTAAAATGACTAGAAATATGAACCCATCTATATTTATGTTCCCTCCAAAGCCAACATATTAAAAATCAATAGATTAAGTAAATGGAAACTTAAATTATTTATGATTTTATTAAAATAATACCTAAAGTTAAAAATACATGCATATTTATAATAGACATATATAGTGTATAATAATTAAATGTAGTATATAATAATTAAAATGACAATTAAAATGAATGGAGAATAAAATATAGCATAGAAAACATTGTAAAATGACTTGGGGGAGATGGCTCAGTTGGTAAAGTCCTCATTGCCCAAGTTTGAGGACCTATTTTGAGCCTGGAGACCATGTAAAAAGCCAGCATGATTTGTGTACCTGTGACCTCTGAACATGCAACAGGGGGGTTGAATCTGGAGGATACACTAGCTAACCAGTCTAGCTGAATCTACCACCAGTAGGTTAGATGAGATAACTTTTTTCAAAAACCATAAGATAGGGAATGATAGAAGAAGACACCCAATGTCAGTCTTTGGCTTCCACATGTACAAGTGAACCCTGGCTGCTACTACTACTACTACTTACTACTACTACTACTACTACTACTCACACACATGCATACATACACACACACACACACACACACACACACACACACACACACACACACACACACAAGTTATAGAAATTAATAAATGGAAGAAATATGCTTAAATGTTTGGACCAAGATTATAAGTGACCATTTTGTTATATAGAATTTTCTAGGCATGTGATACTCTTATTAACCAAACAGAACTACTAAAAAATTCTGAAGAAACTTCTATTATCTAAGTCTAAATATTTCTCTTATCATAAGAGTCCTTTTCTTTTTCCTTTCCTTTCCTTTCCTTTCCTTTCCTTTCCTTTCCTTTCCTTTCCTTTCCTTTCCTTTCCTTAGATTTTCTTTTCTTTCCTTTTCTTTCTTTTCTTTTCTTTCTTTTTCTTCTTTTCTTTCTTCTTTTTAATGGCTATTGAAATAGTCATTTTTTTTTCAAAATCTTATCAATTACATAACACCATAGTGTACATCCAAAAATTTATATGTTCTTAATTCCTACTTTTAAATATGAACTTCGATTCTAAAAAGTCAAATTGGATACTGGGAAGATAAAGCATTTAAATATAAGCAATGATAAATGATAAATGATAAATGATACCACAAGTGAAATATTAATAACAAAGTTGTTTTTAATTAGATATTTTATTTATTTATTTATTTATTATATAATTTCTTCATTTACATTTCAAGTGTTATCCCATAAGTCCCCAATACCCTCGCCCCCGCCCTGCTCCCCTACCCACCCACTCCCACTTCTTGGCCCTGGCATTCCCCTGTACTGGGGCATATAAACATTGTTAGACCAAGGGCCTTTCTTCCCCAATAATGGCCAACCAGGCCATCTTCTAATATATATGCAGCTAGAGACATGAGCTCTGGGGGTTCTGATTAGTTCATATTGTTGTTCCATCTATAGGGTTGCAGACCCATATAGATCTTGGGTACTCTCTGTAGCGACTACATTGGGGACACTGTGTTCTGCCCTATAGATGATTGTGAGCATCCACTTCTGTATTTGTCAGGGACTGTCAAAGCCTCACAGGAGACAGCTATATCAGGGTCCTTTCAGTAATGTCCTGCTGGTGTATGCAGTAGTGTCTGCAATTGGTGGCTGATTATGTGATGGACCACCCAGGTGGGGCACTTTCTGGATGGTCCATCCTTTCATTTTAGCTCCAAACTTTGTCTCTGCACCTCCTTCCATGTATATTTTAATCCCTATTCTAGGGAGGAATGAAGTAATCACATGTTGGTCTTTCTTGATTTTCTTGTGTTTTGGAAATTGGATCTTGGGTATTCTAGGTTTCTGGGCTAATATCTGCTTATCAGTGAGTGCATATTAAGTGACTTCTTTTGTGATTGGGTTACCTCACTCAGTATGATATCATCTAGATACATCCATTTGCTCAAGAATTTTATAAATTCATTATTTTTAATAGTTGAGTAGTACTCCATTGTGTAAATGTACCACATTTTCTGTATCCATTACACTGTTGAGGGATATCTGGGTTCTTTCCAGCTTTTGGCTATTATAAATAAGGCTGCTATGAACATAGTGGAACATGTGTCCTTGTTACCAGGTGGAATATCTTCTGGGTATATGCCCAGGAGAGGTATTGCTGGATCTTTCGGTAGTACTATGTCCAGTTTTCTGAGAAACCACCAGACTGATTTCCAGAGTGGTTGTACCAGCTTGCAATCCCACCAACAATGAAGGAGTGTTCCCCTTTCTCCACATCCTCGCCAGCATCTGCTGTTACCTGAATTTTTGATCTTAGCCATTCTGACTGGAGTAAGGTGGAATCTCATGGTTGTTTTGATTTGCATTTCTCTGATGATTAAGCATTTCAAACATTTTTAAGGTGCTTCTCAGCCCTTTGGCATTCTTCAGTTGAGAATTCTTTGTTTAGCTCTGTACCCCATTTTTTAATGGGGTTATTTGAATTTCTGGAGTTCAGCTTCTTGAGCTCTTTGTAAATATTGGATATTAGCCTCCTATCAGATTTAGGGTTGGTAAAAATTCTTTCCCAATCCGTTAGTGGCCTTTTTGTCTTATTGACGGTATCTTTTGCTCTACAGAAGCTTTGCAATTTTATAAGGTCCAATATATAATCTTACAGCACAGGCCATTGCTGTTCTGTTTAGGAATTTTACCCCTTTGCCCATATCTTCAAAGGTATTCCCCACGTTCTCCCCTATGAATTTCAGTGTCTCTGGTTTAATGTGGAGGTCTTTGATCCACTCAGACTTAAGCTTTGTACAAGGAGATAGGAATGGATCAATTCACATTCTTCTATATGTTGAACACCAGTTGTGCCAGCTGTCTTTTTTCCACTGGATAGTTTTTGCTCCCTTGTCAAAGATAAGGTGACCAAAGGTGTGTGGGTTCATTTCTGGGTCTTCAATTCTATTCCATTGGTCTACCTGTCTGTTGTTATACCAGTCCCATGCAGTTTTTTTTTTTTTTTTTTCACAATTGCTCTGTAGTACAGCTTGAGGTCAGGCATGGTGATTCCACCAGAGGTTCTTTTATTGTTGAGGATAATTTTTGCTATCCTAGGTTTTTTTTATTATTATTATTATTATTCCAGATGAACTTGCAAATTACCCTTTCTATCTCAGTGAAGATTTGAGTTGGAATTTTGATGGGGATTGCATTAAATCTGTAGATTGCTTTCGGCAGGATAGCCATTTTGACTATATTAATCCTGCCAATCCATGAGAATGGGAGATGTTTCCATCTTCTGAGATCTTCTTCAATTTCTTTCTTCAGAGACTTGAAGTTCTTGTCATACAGACCTTTCACTTCATTCATTAAAGTCACACCAAGGTATTTTATATTATTTGTGACTACTCTGAAGGGTGTTGTTTCCCTAATTTCTTTCTCATCCTGTTTATCTTCTGTGTACAGAAAGGCCACTGATTTGTTTGAGTTAATTTTATATCCAGCTACTGCGCTGAAGCTGTTTATCAGGTTTAGGAGTTCTCTGCTGGAATCTTTAGGGTCACTTATATATACTATCATATCATCTGCAAATAGTGATATTTTGACTTCTTCCTTTCCAATTTGTATCCCCTTGATCTCCTTTCGTTGTCGAATTGCTCTGGCTAGGACTTCAAATACTATATTGAATAGGTAGGGAGAAAGTGGGCAGCCTTGTCTAGTCCCTGATTTTAGTGGGATTGCTTCCAGCTTCTCTCCATTTACTTTGATGTTGGCTACTGCTTTGTTGTATATTGCTTTTATTATGTTTAGATTTGGGCCTTGAATCCCTGATCTTTCCATGACTTTTATCATGAATGGGTGCTGGATTTTGTCAAATGCTTTCTCAGCATCTAAGGAGATGATCATGTGGTTTTTACCTTTGAGTTTGTTTATATAGTGGATTACATAGATGGATTTCCATATATTGTACCACCCCTGTATCCCTGAGATGAAGCCTACTTTGTCATGATGGATGATCGTTTTGATGTGTTCTTGGATGCGGTTTGCGAGGATTTTATTGAGTATTTTTGCATCAATATTCATAAGGGATATTGGTCTGAAGTTCTTTTTCTTTTTTGGATCTTTGTGTGGTTTAGGTATCAGAGTAATTGTGGCTTCATAGAATGAATTGGGTAGAGTACCTTCTGTCTCTATTTTGTGGAGTAGCTTGAGGAGAATAATGAAGTTCTTTAAGAGGCAAATGACATTTTGCTTTATAAATTTGAACATGGGAAGCCATGCAAGCTCTTTATTTTCACTCAAGTGCATGGTTTGTAATTATAATATGGTAGTATATTGGCAAATTGATTAGCTTTTGCTTTCAATGAACCACTCCAAAACCAAATGACTTGGATCAGTAACTATTTATTTAGTTAATAATTGACAATTTGGGCTGATCTCAGCCGAACAATGCTTCTGACATCATACTTATATGTCTGTGATCCTCAGCCAGGCTGCCAGAATAAAGCTGGTATAGGATGGCCTGATCAGGCATGACTTGCCTCTAGTTAATATGGTCTCTCATTCCTCAGCACAATGGCTCTGCCTTATTCTCATGGCATGTGCTGAAGGTGATCATGTGATCATTTTTGGATTAAGGTCAGAAGTAACAAACTTTCATTTCTGCTTCTTTCTAGTGACCAGATAAATTTACAAGGCCAGATCATATTTAGAAAGACAAGCACTGGCATTTTTTTTAAATACAAGACAATTTGTGTATAGACAAGGCCACCAAGCACTCATAGGTTATTGGTTATGACAGAGACCAAGCATTTAAAAGAACTTACGTCAGTGCTTACTAGGGATTTCCAATGTATCCATCCATTGCTAGAGGTTGCAGTTCACTTTACACTCCTCTAGTATGATTTCACATTGCCTGATAAATGGCTTCACGTTTTCCTTCAACTCCCAGTCTAACCTTGTGATAAGACTGTGTTAACTCTAAGAATGAGAACATATTATGGCTAACTGTTAATGAGTAGTAGAACTTTCAGGACATTCACAAAATCAAATCTGGAGTTCAGAATAATACTGAAAATGATGTTTCAGAATTATTTTGTGAAGCATGGCTATTGCTCTTGCAAGATGCAGAAAGAACAGACTGTATGCACAAGACAAACATGCTGAATGCTGCATTACTGATGTGACAAGGATCACAGCCACTTCTGGAAAAGAAAATGCTGTTATCTGCATATTTAGGAATTCCCTGTAATCTCTGATTCTTTGTTTGCTAATTGTTTCAGAGTCTAGAGAGAACTGTTTGGAAAGTAAGTAGCTACTTTTTAGAAACTAAAGAGGTTGAGAAGGTTAATATTTGGTATTTTTAATTTCTATAGTGGTGGGAAGATAACTCAATAATAGGTCTCATGTGTAGGAAATTTCTCTTATATGGAAAAGAATTTCTAGTCCCATCTGAAAAAGTAAAATGATATACAGTTGTTGATACCCTTCCTTTTACTACCTAAGTACTCCTTCATACAAAATTCTGTGCAATTATTGTTTTTAACCCACATAGAATGACTAGGCACTCTTTTCATCAATATTTGACCACTGCTTCCTCTTCTATTTCCATAATAAAACCTATATAAGTTATGATTCTATACCTTCTAATTTTTCACTGACCTAATTTATATGGGAAAATGTATATTCCATATAAACTTCATATTTTCATCTCAAGAATAAAACTTAAGGAATCTACCAGGCTTTGTTTAAATGTATTAATTTGCTGATAGATTATCAAGTCCAAAGTAGTCAGTTCTAATCGCATGTACACATGAACAACACTAACTTAGTATGTTATATGTAAGTACTACTAATAATTTGTTGTTGTTGTTGTTGTTTTGAGACAGGGTTTCTCTGTGTAGTCCTGGCTGTCCTGGAACTCACTCTCTGGACCAGGTTGGCCTCGAACTCAGAAATCTTCCTGCCTCTGCCTCCCAAGTACTGGGATTAAAGGTGTGCACCACCACCACCCGGCTTACTAATAATTAATAATAATGAAAGGTAGCCATAAATTTGGGAGGAACAGGGGATCATGAGAGAAGTTGGAGGGAAAGGAGTAGAAATTATGCAAATACAATATTAATGTATGAAATTCTCAAAAAATTTTAAAGAAAAAAGTGCATTGATTCCTTGATCAATAATATTTGTACACTTATCAAGACTTCAGTTTAGTCTTTGATGATACTGTTTGATTGTCACAATCTGTTCAGATCCTATACCTATTCTGTGTCTAGGTTCTTTGCTACATGATTTTGCTATGCCTCCCACTAAAGCAACAGGTTATATTCCCTTTCTCACTTAAACTTAGACATATACATGTGACTTGATTTGGCCAATGAAATGGAGCAAGTGAAGCAGAGCTGAGCTTGGGCCTTCAGAGATAATATATATTTCCACTTGTCCTCCTGAGCCTCTACCATCACTATAAGAACTACATACCTACAACCAGCCCACTAATCTTGAAAGATTAAAAAAGAGAATTAGAGCAGAATTGGAGGGGAAATTAGGATAGAGGAAAACATTTGAAATGTAAATAAAAAATATTTAATAAAGATATTTAAAATAAAAGATTTCAGTTTCATCTCAGGCATAAACAAATTCAATTTTAAGAAGAACCAAGTGCTCTGTTTCTGGAGATCCTGTTTACAGCCAGCAAAAATGGCCTTGCATCATAGCCTTCCAGATATATTTGCTGTTTAAAAGTCCTGTTCCCAGGAAACCACAGAAATCTATCGCCACAGTTTGAAAGCAGGAACTTGTCTGACCTTCAAAGATGCCAGGATGGCAGAAGGAGACATACAATATCTTTATAAAATGGTCATTACAGTATGGTCATTTAAAAGATGAATTCCAAAGTTTTGAGGCATTGTACGATTTTATCTAATATAAAATCACCAATAAGACCTGGTACTAAAAAACAGGATATGTTTATCCTAGTGCCTTATTGAAACATTTACAAGAACCTTAGCACAAATAATTAAGGACATTGTTCAAACGAGTGAGCATCCCTGGATAGTTGGTTAAAATATCTGAATTAATATGTGGTCGAATAGCAACAAGCAAGTAAAACAGTCTAGTCATTCGTTCCCACTGAAGCCTTTAATTCACTTTCAAATGACATGCAAAACCAACACCTCTATAAACTTTCTGTTGATACTCCTGGGATACATTCTAAATTACTCATTTCTTCTCATATTTGATTTCTAATTATTTAGCCATGGATCACTTTCAGTTTTATTTAATAAAGATGCTTTCTTCCTCTGTTATTACCCTCTGCGTCACTGCAGGCAACCACTGGGAATTTAGGTTTGTCTTGTTGTCTTTTCTCCTAATATTGCTGTACAATCTCATTTCTAAAGACAAGCTTTTAATGTTAGGTAATGGCAATAACAAGTCAGCTTCTCTTTCTGAACATTACAATGCAAGTGTTCTGTTTTTTTTTAAAAAGGAAGGCTTGTACTTTGATGAATATCCCATTTGCATTTGTGTCTTTCAACTTTTCTAAAATGAAAATAAAATTGTCAATCAAAACAACAATCTTGCAAGTGAATTTTAGGCAAACCATTTGTGAATTCAAAAACACTAACAGAAGAAGACAAAGATAAAACACCATTGTTACACTTTTCAAAAGAATAAGTCACTAATGACATACCTATTACTTGAAATTTGGGCATAATTATATTGCTTACGTTATAGAATTATCCTTATATAAAGCTATCTAAATATAAAATTCTTTTTTTTTTCTCCAGAAGTATAACATAGTGGAGAGAAACCCAGCTCCAAATCCTAAAAGAAGAAATGTGGATTCAAATCTGAGCGTATAGCTTGAACCATTAATGAGACAATGAGTGGTCTTTTCACTTTGTCCATTCAGCAGATGCACAAATGCGTGCTATGGGAACTCATTTTGTATTGCATTTGCCACTTTTCAAAATCCACCAAATGCAACTGTAGACTTTGTTTAAATTTGGAGTCCAAAAGAAATTGACTCCAAGACAAAATTTCAAGAGGCAAACTTGGGACACAGTTAAAAGAATATTGGGAGATAGCAAAGAAGGGAGACAAAGGAAACAAACAAAAAAAAAACATATTATGGGCTTTGTTATCAGTTACCAAGGAAGAAAACTAGCTTTTAAACTTTCTGGGTTCTTTAGGAATAGTATACAAATATGCTTCAAGGTACAGATCCATGTCTGTTTTCAGCTTAAAGAATGCTTCTGAGGCCACGAATTGTATAGCACATTTAGTTTTCTGCTGAGCAGTTCTGGTCCTCCCACAGCCATTTAAACAGTCTTTGAGTGGAGTAAAAGTTTTTGCCACAAAGTACCTTTGGTGGTGTGTGAAGCTGCCAGTTCAGGGGTGAAGAGACAGTCATCACATAGTACTACCAGTAGATCCAGCAATACCTCTCCTGGGCATATACCCAGAAGATGTTCCAACTGGAAATAAGGACACATGCTCCACTATGTTCATAGCAGCCTTATTTATAATAGCTAGAAGCTGGAAAGAACCCAGATATCCCTCAACAGAGGAGTGGATACAGAAAATATGGTAATTTACACAATGGAATACTACTCAGCTATTAAAAACAATGAATTTATGAAGTTCTTGGGCAAATGGATGTATGTGAAGGATATCATCCTGAGTGAGGTAACCCAATTACAAAAGAAGTCACTTGGTATGAACTCACTGATAACTGGACATTAGCCCAGAAACCTAGAATACCCTAGATACAACTTCCAAAACACAAGAAAATCAAGAAGGAAGACCAACATGTGGATAATTCATTCCTCCCTAGAATAGGGAATAAAATATCCATGGGAAGAGTTGCAGAGACAAAATTTGGAGCTAAGACAAAAGGATGGACCACCCAGAGACTGCCCCACCTGGGGGTCCATCACATAATCAGCCACCAAACCCAGACACTATTGCATATGCCAGCAAGATTTTGCTGAAAGGACCCTGATATAGCTGTCTCCTGTGAGTGCCTGCCTGTTCCTGATATAGCTCCTCCTGCCAGTGCCTGCCTAATATAGAAGTGGATGCTCACAGTCATCTCTAGGATGGAACACAGGGCCCCCAATGGAGGAGCTAGAGAAAGTACCCAAGGAGCTGGGGAGTCTGCAACCCTATAAGTGGAGCAACAATATGAACTAATCAGTATCCCCAGAGCTCGTGTCTCTAGCTGCATATGTAGCAGAAGATGGCCTACTTGGCCATCATTGGGAAGAGAGGCCCCTTGGTCTAGCAAACTTTATATGTCCCAGTACAAGGGAATGCCAGGGCCAAGAAGTGGGAGTGAGTGGGTAGGGGAGCAGAGTGAGGGTGAGGGTATAGGGGACTTTTGGGATAGCATTTAAAATGTAAATGAAGAAAATATCTAATAAAAATTATAAAAAGAGATAGTCATCATAAAGTATGTTGTTTCTTACAATAAAAACTTAATAGTATACTAACCGTGGTCTATTTTTATTATTTATTTTTGCAGTATCCAAGATCTGAGCTATTCCTTTATTATTTGTGCAATTTCTTTCTTTCTTTCTTTCTTTCTTTCTTTCTTTCTTTCTTTCTTTCTTTCTTTCTTTCTTATTAGTTATTTTATTTATTTACACTTCAAATGTTGTCCCCCTTCCTGGTTTCCCCTCTGCAACCCCCCATCCCATACCCCTCCCTTTTACAGTCTATGAGGATGCTCCTCCATGCACTTACCAACTCCTACCTCACCGCTCTAGAATTCCCTACACCGCAGCATGGAGCCTTCACAGGACCAAGGGTCTCCCCTCCCATTGATATCAAATAAGGCCATTTCCTGTTACATAAGCTTCTGGAGACATGGGTCTCTCCATGTATACTTTTTGGTTGGTGGTTTAGTTCCTGGGAGCTCTGGGGTAGAGGGGGATCTGGTTAGTTGATATCATTGATCTTCCTATAGGGTTGCAAACCCCTTCAGCTCCTTCATTCCTTCCCCTAGCCCTTCTATTGGGGTCCCTGGGCTCAGTTGGATGGCTGGCTATGTCTGCACCTGTATTAGTCAGGTGCTGGCAGAGCCTCTCAGGGGACAGCTATATCAGGCTCCTGTCAGCAAGCACTTCTTGGCATCAGTAACTGTGTCATGGTTTGGTGTCTGCAGATGGTATGGATCCCAAGGTGGGACCTGTGGATGGCCTTTCCTTCAGTCTTTACACCATTTTTTTGTCTCTGCATTTCCTTTAGACCAGAACAATTCTGGGTTAATTTTTTTGAGATGGGTGGATGACTTCAACTGGGGACTGTGCCTATCCACTGGATATGGTCTCTACAGGTTCAATCTCCACTTTGTAGGATAGTTCACCTAATGTCATCCCTGTTGGGTCCTGGGAGCCTTTTACTTCCCTGGTATCTGGTACCTTCTAGTGGCTGAGCAATTTCTTGTTATATGCTTTGAAGGAAAAATAAAGACTGAACTCTAGCCTACCATTGAAAAGAGGGTTTATGCGGGGCACGGTAGTGCACGCCTTTAGTCCCAGCACTCAGGAGGCAGAGGCAGGCAGATTTCTGAGTTTGAGGCCAGCCTGGTCTACAAAGTGAGTTCCAGGACAGCCAGGGATATACAGAGAAACCCTGTCTTGAACCCCCCCTCCAAAAAAAAGAGGGTTTATTCATTGTCTAAACGATCCTTGTAATTAGGGCCCACCAATCACTTGTGGTGTTGATTGTAGATGAGTGACCAAAAGAAGGCAGATAAATAAAACTAAATCTTGTGACACTGGTTGACAGTGGAGAAACATCAGCACCCAGACCCAAAGGAGCTCTGTCAAAGGTAGAAACAGTGTGCTGCCTTGTGTTTAAGATCCTCAACAGAACAGCCCCCTGTGAACAGTGTTCAATGGTGACCATTGCAGTGCCCTTACCAGATACCAGATACTAATAAACCTCTCTCAGCAAAATGCTCTTTTTGTGCCTTCTTCATCTTTCTAGAGATCATGTACTAATTTGACGTACCAATACATTTGATATTTGCATACATTGGTCAGAGTCAATTTTTATTGCTTGCAACTGAAAATATTAACTATAGTTAACAGATCTGGGGTATAGCCCTACAACTACTATTTTTAACAGCTCCTCAAACTAAGGTAAATTTGAAGAACCACTGCTCTAGTTCTATTTCCTCAGAGGGAAAATCAGTACAATAATATATGAGAAGCGTGCCTGTGATGCTCAAATAAACTAATTACCTGCAAGAACTTCAAAAGCATGAATAAGATGGTTTCACAATTGAAGGCAGCAACTAAATGATAATTTTGGAGTAATTTTCCACTCAAAATGAATGGATTTCATTAAAGCATTTCAGCTACTTTGCAGAGAAATTTATTTAAATACTGATATCTTACAGTGATCTACCTGGCTATCCCAGGCCCAAATTTATATTGATCACAAAAATAGCCTCACTCCCTCACTCTCTCCTGCATTCTATTCATTTGTAATGTGGCTTCATAGCTCCTATGATTATGAGTTAGAATCTAGTTTTCAGTATTTTGCTGTGGGCTATACAATAGTGTTAGAGGTAACAGTGTGCCCATTTTTTCCAACTTTTATTAGATATTTTCTTCATTTACATTTCAAGTGTTATCCAGAAAGTTCTCTATACCCTCCCCCCTCCCGGCCCTGCTCCCCTACCCACCCACTCCCACTTCTTGGCCCTGGCGGTTCCCCTGTATTGGGGCATATAAAGTCTGCATGACCAAGGGGCCTCTCTTCCCAATGATGGCCAACTAGGCCATCCTCTTCTATATATGCAGCTAGAGACATGAGCTCAGGGGGTACTAGCTAGTTCATGGTTATTCTTCCACCTATAGGGTTGAAGACCCCTTCAGCTCCTTGGGTACTTTCTCTAGCTCCTTTCTTGGGAACCCTGTGTTCCATCTAATAGCTGACCGTGAGCTTCCACCTCCATGTTTGCCAGGCATTGGTATATTTTCCCCGGAGACAGCTATATCCGGGCCCTTTCAGCACCATCTTGCTGGCATATGCTATAGTGTCTATGTTTGGTGGCTGATTGTGGGATGGATCCCTGGCAGCCGCAGTCATTGTGTCCATCCTTTGGATTCAGCTTCACACATGATCTCTGTAACTCCTTCAATGTGTGCTTTGTTCTTAATTCTAGGAAGGGGTGACGTGTCCACATTTTGATCTTCCTTCTTCTTGAGTTTCATGTGTTTAGTAAATTGTATCTTGGGTAGTCTAGGTTTCTGGGCTAATATCCACATATCAGTGAGTACATGTTATGTGA
>LR755127.1:6290028-6345513 GCA_902729485.2 Mus minutoides
ATAGGTTACTTAGTGTGCCCATTTTTTTTAGCTTAATTATTAAGAGGGGCTTTTTGGTATCTCCTTTATTTTTAATTGAAAAAAATTTCACACAATATATTCTGAGCATGTTTCCCTGCCCCAATCCCTAAATCCTTTTTACTCTCCCACCTACCCAACCAAATGCCCTTTCTTCTCTCTTCAAAAAAAAAATCAAACAAACAAAAAAAAAACAGCATACACATAAAACACACAAATTACAAACACAAGTCAGAAACCATAAAACACAAACAAAAGATCAATAAGACAAAAAAATATCCAAACCAAGGAATTTGAGCCAAAAAGACTACAAAATTATCATTGAGCTTATTTTGTGTTGACCAATTCCTCCTGGAGATAATGTCCACCATGGAGTATAGATAATACACTCAGTAAAACTAATTGTTTTGCAAGCTGGTATCAATTACCCATAGCGTAGGGATAGGAGTTCACTTCCCCTCTCTGTGCTGAGATCTGGTTTGGCTTAAGCCTGTGAAGGGCCTGTGAGTTTTTGTATATTTTTTTCTTTCTTGCTCTTAGAACTCTATTAAGTAACCAGTTCATGAACACAAACTAGACTACAGGACCATGAGAACGGAGATACTCTAACTAATAGCCAACCAACCATTAAAAGAGAAGATCCTTAGCTGATTCTGATTAAATTGTTTACCCACTGAAGTTTGAATTACCAATTCAATGATTGATTCTTTCTAGACTACTGCATTGAAATATCACTTATTATGCAACAACAGATAACCATACAGTCTCTGATATAGTTTCTGATTTTTTTATTCAAAATTTGAAAGTACCTGAGCCTGCAAGATTATTCATTAAAGCCTTGGCTTGGCACACTTCAATCAGTCAGTGTCATGCAATAAGTATATAGAATAACCTTGCTGCCATCTTCCTCTGCCTCACAACTTCATTTTCAGTAATTGGATTATGGAGTTAGGACTCTTACCGACTAACCAATAGCTCTGCCAAGTACCTCATCATATTTTTATCAACAGAAATTTCTTCAGTGTGCCTTGTGTTAATTCACTTTCTTTTATTATATCTAAATACTTAAGACAATGACTTAAAGAATCATGGATTGATTTTGGATTATGGCTTTGGAAGTTTCAGCCCATGGTAATTTGGCCTCATTTATTTGTGACACATGTAAAACTAAACATTATGACAGAGATAGTATTGTACAGCTAAGCCTATTAACTCCTCATAGCTTGGAAAGGAAATGGGGGAGAGCAGAGAGAGAATTGCTATGATATGATAAAGTCGACAAAAGCATGACCCCCATATTACTTCCAAACAGGTCCTGCCTTCCTAATTTCCATCACTTTCCAATATCTTGGAAATCATTTGATGCAAACAGAACTCTCATTTCACATAATTCCACATCCAAATTTAGTGGCATTAGGAACCAAGTCTCAACATATGAATTATTGGAAGTAACTTCATATCTAAAACACAACATGCACCAAATACATGTCTTTCAAAATGTCAAATGCCCAATATTTAAAATCAGCATTCACTTAAAGCCAAAAAATGCCATTTTAGTATTTCCTGTGAAAGTAGTTGTTAATTACTATAATCATATATTTATAATCTATCATTAAAATTTAGCAGTTAAAATTTAAATGTTTAATATAGTAAAATGATAATGATCATATAATCTTTAATAATTCAGACAATCTTGAATTATGGTAATTCAGAAATGATTTTTTTTACTTATAATGTTTGATACACATTCAGAAAAAATTGTAGTTCCAATTTTTATTTTGATACTTTTCCAGAAAGCTATATAACAAATAAAATAATATTAATATTTACATTATAATATAATGCAAAAAACATAGTTTGTATAGTAATGATCTATTCTGATACTAAATAGTATCAGCTAAATTTGGTAATGGAAGAAAAATACTTTTGTTTTACTTCACCATCATTAAGATAATGATGATAATGTTGGCATCAAATGATTATGCTCCCTTCCTGCCTCCTTAATGGTAAACAACTAAGGGAAAGACTTCATACTTATCTACTTGTTAAACATTTTTAAATTAAATTTTACATGTATGGGTGTTTTGCATGCATGTATATATACCACATGTATGCCTGATGACCCCAGAGGACAAGAGAGGTCGTTGGATTCCCTGGAATTGGAGCTACAAATTGTTGCTCCTCAGTCCTCTGAAAGAGAAGCAGGTGCTCTTAACCACTGAGCCTTCTATCCAGCTCCTTTATCTCTTTTTAAGACTTCACAACTGGATGATGTTGCTAATACATTATTCCAATCATGCAAATGAAAATGTCTTGCACTAACTGAAGAAGCTTTCTAGATACTTTCAAAAGGAGCTATAATTGATTTCTCTATTGCAGTGTTTATTTCTAATAGTTTTCATTCACATGGTACTTGAAACAGTAACCTGAGAGAAATTATTTCCAAAACCTGTGTGTGGACTGAAGAAAAATAACATGCTTTAGAACAAAGTAATTAGCTTTCAAGATAAGAATCATCCTTGAATTTGCATCTGCATTTCAGCTCTCACTGTTTGCATACCACTTTCAGCACGTTGGCCAGAGAGGAATGATAGACATATCTGCCTCTTGGCTACTGTAATAAAACACATCTTAAACCATAATGTTACTGCTGCAACTTTTAAAAGCAAATTTACTACCATACAAGCAACCACAAGTTATTATCAAGTATTGCAGTGTTACTATTTTTAAAGTAGTGTACTCAGACTACTTTCTTAAACATATAATAGTGATTATTTTCCCCTCTAGGCTTGGACAGTGTGAAAAGCCATTGCACAACAGTTCCCAAATAGATTGCACTTCCTTGTAACACATCCTTCTAACCTCTCACTTGACATGAAGTCTATGTTTTGCTAAAGAATGAGAAAGGTATTTTGCTTTTTATCATCTGTCCTACAATATCTTTTGGAGCACGGAAGTGAATGGACAAAATTTTATAATTGTTTGTCCAAATTATATAAAACACCCATTATGCATGTTGGATTTCCAAAAACAATGTGAAAATTTTATTCACTGGTTTCCCAACCTGTAAAAAGCTTCTCAATCAAATGTGTTATGCTAGCTGTTGAGTAAAACCTAGAAATTACTTGACAAACAAGTAAATCAGAAACACAGTTGAATTCATTACTGAGCCAACCAAGTCGCTAAATTTCAAGGAGACTTCACAGATTTCTGAATAACCAATGATTATATATACAAGAAACTGAGACTATATATCCAATAATAGCACCAGACTTTGGAGGGATAGCAGAGTATAATTCAGACGTTTTAGTCATGTGTTTTATCGATGACTATTGCTACCTAGCAGGGTTTTTTTTTTTTTTTTTTTGTGGTTTTTTGAGACAGGGTTTCTCTGTGTAGCCCTGGCTGTCCTGGAACTCATTTTGTAGACCAGGCTACCCTCGAACTCAGAAATCTGCCTGCCTCTGCCTCCCAAGTGCTGGGATTAAAGGCGTGTGCCACCACTGCCCAACTCTACCTAGCATTTTAAAATGGCAAAAATTCAGAGAATTGAAAGAACTTTTCTATACAACTTCTAAAATAATCAACATCATAATTTTTAAAAAATGGCACTGGAAGCTTCATTTGGTGACAAAAGATGGCAAGTTGAGGTTCTCCCTCACTATTTGGAGACTTCATTAGGAATGACTTCATATATTATAACAAATTTTCACTGCACAAGATTTTCATACCACATCTCAAATGCCCTTTAATTCTAGCTGTCTCTCCCCTCATTCTTTCTCTCATCTCCATCCCCTCCTCCTTCCCATCCTATGCTGTCATTTTTATTCTGTTTCACCCCATCCATTATCCAGTCCATCCACAAAATTTATTCTATTTCCTCTCTCAGGGATATCCATATGTCCCTCCCTAAACACTTTATACCTAAGCTCTATGGGTCTACTGACTGTAGCTTGTTTATCCTTTACAGCTAATGTCTACTTATTAGTGAGTACATGCCATGTTTTTCTTTCTGGGTCTGGGTTACCTCATTCAGGGTGATTTTTTTTTTTGTTCCATCTATTTGCCTGCAAATTTCATGGTGTCACTTCTTTTTAAAGAACTGAGTAATACTCCATTGTGTAAATGTAACACATTTTTAAAAATCAGTTCTTTAGTTGAGAGACATCTAAATTGTTTCTGGATATTAAGAATAGAGCAGAAATGAACATGACTGAGTAAGTGTCTTGTGGTAGAATGGAACATCCTTTGGGTGTATGCCCAATAGTTATATAGCTTGATCTTGAGGGATATTGATTCCCAACTTTCTGAGAAACTGACATATTGATTTCCAAAGTAGCTTTATAAGTTTGCATTCCTACCAGGAATGGAGGCATGTTTCCCTTATTTATAGGCTCTCCAGCATGAGCTGTCACTTGTGTTGCTGATCTTAGTAATATAAACATACACACACACACACACACATCTATTTGTCTATATATCTATATAGATATATATGCTCATTTTAAAGTTTAGTTGTAAGAACAAATTAGGTTTAAGCTTGGACTACTATATTTTCTATAATAGTTTCTTTATATTCTTTATTCAAGATTGAGAGCAATTTAGTAAGTTTACCTTTATTATTTTATCTTTTTTCTGTACATGATAACTTGTGAAGGCAAAATCAACACTCAGCTATCACATCACCCTTCAAAGTATGATGAATTATTACTTTGACTTTTTTCTTGAAATATTCTGAAAATAAACAGTTGCATTTCAAAGATCTTGATGCTATTTTATTACATTTTATAATTATTACCTGTAACAATTGTACCACAATAATTATTATGTAATCTAATCTTTATTATTTAATCATTATTATCAAAATCTTATAAATACTATTAGTCAAAATGATAGTTGTCTTTTGTAAACTTGGACTATATATATATATATATATATATATATATATATATATATTCCTTTTTATCATTCCTTTAACTCCTTGAAAATTCTTAATTACTGTTTTGTGCATAAAGAAGTAATTTTGATGACTTCTGTAAGCATTGCTAATTGTCAAAGTTTTTTGATTTCTATGAGAAGCCCAATATACATTTTTAATCATAATTAACTATTAAAATTCCAATAAATAAATCACACATGGAGAATTTAACTCCATGGCAAGCAGAGTGCTCATCTGTATTTGAAAATCAACATCAAGAAAGGAACAATACAAATAATAAACTTTACTGTCATTCTGCTAATATTTATATAACTATTGCTATTATACTATGCTGCTATAATAGTAGTCAAAGCAAATACAAAATCTTCTTAGTGATATTAAGATAAACAAGAGTTTATCTACCATTTCAAAGAACAAGTGAAAACCAAGTTCTTGTTTGATTCCAGGTCAAAGTCAAACCTTCGTGTGTCTCTGCTTTGTGTGTTTAAAATTCCCCCAAAGATTTTAGGGTGCCATAGGTATTTATATGCATATGGTTTACCTCTTTTTACATGGAAACATGACATTGTTGCTAAGTTCACTGGTTTTAGATGGTTGATCTTAAAATTAGAAAATTTCATGGTTTGTTACATAAGAATGTGTATATGGTTGAAAATAGGCTCTCAAGGAGTTCTTTTGCTACCTACATATACCAGCTGCTTATTTTGCTTTAAGTATAGACTGGATTTCCCAGTTTTAGGCTTACCCCTTCTAAAGCACTTTTTATCTTTGTTGTTTTGGAATCCAGCTTTGATTCTATGGGAAAATTCAGGCTATTTTACTGGACAAAGAAGACATGAGGGCCCATTAATAATTTGAAAAGAGCTGTCATATAAATAAAAGATGTTATATAACAGTAACTCTTTTTTGCCTGAAGTAATTGTTATCTAGGAGGAGTATCACCTACATCTGCTAAACTAGGTCTAGTTCTGGAAGCTTCTAGGCTCAGTACAATCTAACCAAGGCCTAGAATGTTTTCAGCCTCTTAGACTTGCTGCTGTATAAGCACACCCTTTCTAGTTCTTTCTAAGCTCTGGCTGGCTGGTCAACTCAGCTGTTATGGTTCAGACTTTTCCTACAGTTGACTGATATCAATCAGTCTGGCTTTTCACTAGGCTTGTGACTTTGCGCTCTGCTGGCAATCTGTGCTAATCTGGTTCCTTCTCATTCTCTGATTCAGTTCTGTCTTCATATGTGTCTAACTTGTTTTCTCTTCAGCTTGCCTCTGTAAAACTCTCCCAGTAAAACTGTGTCCTCTCAAAGTCTGGAGCTAAGATGAAAGGATGGACTATCCAGAGACTACCCCACCGGGGGATCTATCCCGTAATTAGCCACCAAACTCAGACACTATTGCACATGCCAGCAAGAGTTTGCTGAAAGAACCCTGATATAGCTGTCTCGCATGAGGCTATGCCAGTGCCTGGCAAATACAGAAGTGGATGCTCACAGTCATCTACAGGATGAAACACAGGACCCCCAGTGAAGAAGCTAGAGAAAGTACCCAAGGAGCTGAAGGGATCCGCAGCCCTATTAGAGGAACAACAAGATGAACTAACCAGAACCCCCAGAGCTCCTGTCTCTAGCTGCATATGTAGCAGAAGATGGCCTAGTCAGCCATCATTGGGAAGAGAGACCCCTTTGTATTGCAAACTTTATATGCTCCAATACAGGGATACACCAGGGCCAAGAATTGGGAGTGGGTGGGTAGGGGAGCAGGGCGGGGAGAGGGTAGAGGGAACTTTCGGGATAGCATTTGAAATATAAATTAAGAAAATATGTCTTCTTCTCTTCTTTCCTGGCAATGCTCTCTCTTAAGTAGCCTCTGTTTTCTCAGTTCTCATGAAAATTGGGCATATCCTATTCTGTTAAATCTTTCTCTGATTCATCATGTTGTCTGCCACTCAATTAGACATCACTTTCAAACATGGGTGCTTCCTTCTATGAACTAACTTTGCCTTAGTTGTTTGGGATTAAGGGTTTGTACTAATAACAATTCTGCATTCAAGCCAGAAAGATTAAACATGTTTGCTAAGGCTGAGCCACACCACAACTAGGAAGGGGTTTCCCCAATAAACAACACAATCCCGAGGTTCACAATGTGATCAAATATCTGCAACATTACTCGGTAAAACTGAATCTTCAAATGGCAATCAAAAATACTTAGACTCTAGAAATGCATGTATGTTCCACCCCATGCAAAAACATATATGATCCCAGGCAACATTCATGGAATGTAAGAATCACTATTAAATTCATATCATCATAACAAACAGTAAATAGCTATTGTTTTAATTCATTAAATTTTGTGATAGTTTGCTACTTAGCAAAGAGTAATGGAAGTAGACATTGGAACCTAATCTGGAGTCCTGTCATTTACCTCCAGCTTCAAATATGTGACTGAGTTTGACATGTGTAGAGGGTCTAGTGTGGAAAAGAAATGAGAAGGAGTTAGTGGAGACAATAGAAGTGGATGAATTATACATTGGCAGGATATTTGACAAGATTTATGCCTGTAGTATTTTGGTAGACAGAAAGAAAACTGATATATACTCTTGTGTATCTGGCTAAATTTCAAGAAAGACTGTTGAAATTGTCAATTTACTTTTCTTAGTCCTGTATTTCATTTCAAGAAAAAGATAAACTAAAGAACATATTAAAGTTTTTAATAACACTAGAGGAAATATGGAGAGTCTGATGCAGTCTCCCCAATAGATAAAAGCTTCACATCTCAAAAAGCACTTGGGAACAAACATTAAATTTAGCATGTCACCAGTGAACTACAGCTCATGGTTAAGATCAGAAGTGAGGATGAATGTTTTAATGAAATACCTCAAAAATCCTATCTCAACCAGATGAAGGCTTTTAAAGTGATATAAAGTAATGGTTTCCATACTTTAACACTAAAGTCTATGTAGACAAAACCTGTTAAAAAGATTGTAGATGAGACATTTGTCTAGTGTCCAGTGGGTTATAATTTGATAAAACCATCAGAGATATGGCTGGGTGGATTTCAGAGTTGCTCTGGGACATCGCCTACAAAGTCTCTTTTGTTATTCCTAACTTGGGCTCTAAAAGGATCTGTACGGTTCCTTCCTCTGTGTCTCATGTTTGTCTGTTGAAGCATTGTTTTTTTTTTTTTCTTTGTTTGTTTTGTTTTGTTTTGTTTTTATGAGAGAAAATACACCTAAGCAGTTGCAACAAAGAAGCCCTCCCAAATCCTCATCCACCTCTGAGCTGTACTTTATTTCAATAATAACCTAATTTCGAACTAATGCTACAAAAATATGGCATTAAGATTGGTATTTTTACTGTATTTGCATACATGTGAATTTTAACAATTGAATAAATGATAGCAGATGGCATCTAAAAATGTCTATAACAATTACTTCTTTACCTCTACCTGCATGCTTTTAATATAAAAAGCTTCTCTTTCCTTTCATTGGGCTAGTTTGTGATTTTCTTTAACCCAGAGAATTTAGCAGAGGTTCCCACTGTATTGGTTGGGGGCTTGGACATTCAATGGAGGTTTATACTTTTGCTTCATTATAACTCAGTTGCTTTTCAGTGACAAAATTCCAGTTATTGTGCTGGAGACAAAAGACATTCAGCAAGGCCCTGGAGAATGGGCTACCAGATAGCGAGAGTAGAAATGAGGCACCTTAAATAACAATTAGTATTTATTATGCTGGGAGGCAAAATGGAGAAGTATCAAGGCTCATGCCACAACAGAAGCTTCCATTTGGATAGCCATCTAATCATAATTTCAAATAAAGCTGAAAGAATATGTTAAGAGATCGTGGTACCAAGTGACAGCATAATGAGAACAACTCAATAAATTAGGAAACCATCAAATAAATCCCAAAATTAACAAACGGAAGGAAATAGAGATCATATAAAAACTTGAACTGGTGGTAGAAGAATAAGAAAAATGTTAATGAAAGTATTAGTTGATTTTTGAAAAGGTGAGCAAAATTCATAAACATTTAGCCAGATTAAGAAAAGCCTTTAGTTATCCTAGAAAAAATACCAAGAATGAATCATGAAAACCAGGCAATCTGAACAGACCAGTAACAGATGAGTCTAATCCAGTCTTGTGCATTTTATATTTATAAGAGCCCCATATTTACTGAATCAGTATCACAACTATATACACTTCTTATTAAGCATGGGTTCTTTTTTTTAATATAATATCATCTGAATACAGATTTTTCTCCCTCTATTCTTCCTAGTTCTTCCCTACCTTTTCTGTTCCTTCCTGTTTCTCATTATAAAAGAACAGGCTTCTAAGAGATAACAACAAAACATAGCAAAATACAATATAATATAATAAGATAAAACAAAAACCATCATATTGAAGTTGGACAGAAAAAGCCAACAGAAAAATCAGTCCCTAGAGAAGGCACAAGAATTGGAGACCCACTAGCTCACACACTCAGGAATCAAATAAAAACATTAAATTGAATGTTATAAAATATACACAAAGGACCTGGTGCAGACCCATGCCAGCCTTGTATTTGCTGCTTCAATCTTTCTGAGTTTATGTGACCTTTTCACAGTTGATTTAGAGGGCCATGTTCTCCATCCCTTCTGGCTCTTACACTCTTTCCACCTTCTGTTCCAAAGGTTTACCTGAGCTCTGAAGAATGAGGTTTATAGCTGTGTCTTCCAAGATCTCTTTCTCTGTGGAATGCCTGGCTGTGATATTTGTTCCCATCTGCTGCAGAAAGAAGGCTCTCTTGTGATGGCTCAATATGGCACTAATCTATGCATATAGCAGATTATCATTACGGCCTTTTTGTTTGTTTTTGTCAAGAATTAATTGCTCTTATCCTAGATCTCTGGGTTATCTAGCCTCTAGTCCTTGACACCCAGCAGTGTCAGGGTATGGGTTTCATCTCCTGGAGTGGGCCTTAAGTCAAATTATCCATTCCTTGGTTGTTACTTCCATAAGCTTTGTGCCACCATTGCCCTAGCATATTTTGCAGGTGGGACAGATTATAGATCAAAGTTTTTGTAGATGTGTTAATTTTTTTCTTTTGATAGCCTTCATAGTACCTAAGACAACTAGAATGTAGGGATGAAGGCTCTGTGTAGACACCATCTGGACTTCCTCATGTTTAATGAGTTGTGTGGGTGTTGTCCTCGGTGATGGGGCCTTGCTGTCAGTTTGCAGAGAACAACCTATTGTCTCGGCAACAAACAGCTTGGGTTGTTTGGGGATTTCCATGGTATCCTTTGGCCAACAATTCAATTGGATGAAACCCAGTCCTAGTACTGAATGTTGCATTTAATGACAAGAGACTGGAACTATTCCAAAAATTAGAGAGAATAAATGAAAAGTCATTATATATGACCAGCATTCCTTTGATGCCAGACAATGCATTATAAAACAGAAACACAGTAGACCAGTATCCCAGATGAAAACAGGTGCGAAAAAATCCCCAATAAAATACTATTAAACTGCTTTCAACATGATCAAGTAGAATTTATCCCCGGGAAACAAGGATAATTCAGTATATGCAGAAATCAACAAATGTGAAATGGCACATTAATAGAATGAAAACCAAGAATTGTACAATCATCTCAATAGATATAGAAAGGCAGCTGAGAAAATTTAGTGTCTTTGTTAAGATGAAAACTCTCAACCAATTAACTTTACAAAGGATATGCTTCAACATAATAAAGGGAATTTACAAGGGTCCTAAATTTTACATTATGATTAATGAAAAAAGTTGAAAGTTTGTCTTCTAAACTCAAAACAAAACAATGTTCACATACTTGGCATTTGTATTTATCAAACTCCTAAAAATTATGCAAACAACACAAAGAAATAAACTCACTCAAATCACAAAGAAAGATCTTAGATTATCTCTGTGTGCAGATGATATATTCTTACATACACAATTCTTTTTTATTAGATATTTTCTTCATTTACATTTCAAATGCTATCCCAAAAGTCCTCTATACCCTCCCCCTGCCCTGCTCCCCTACCCACCCACTCCCACTTCTTGGCCCTGGCATTCCCCTGCATTGGGGCATATAAAGTTTGCTAGACGAAGGGGCCTCTCTTCCCAATGATAGCCGACTAGGCCATCTTCTGCTACATATGCAGCTAGAGACACAAGCTCTGAGGGTACTGATTAATTCATATTGTTGTTCCACCTATAGGGTTGTAGACCGCTTCAGCTCCTTGGGTACTTTCTCTAGCTCCTCCATTGGGGGCCCTGTGTTCTGTCCTATAGATGACTGTGAGCATCCACTTCTGACATACATAATTCTTAAAGATCACACACACACACACACACACACACACACACACACACACACTGCTAGAACTAATACATCCATTGAAGTTATATGATAAAGAATTAACATAAAAGCATTAATGTTTTTATACACTAACATGAAACCACTGTAGAGAAGAAAATTATCTCATTTATGGTTGCTGCAAATAAAGACCATTAGGTATAAAATTGACTAAGGCAGTGACATATCTGCACATAGATATTAATGAAAAAAAGTTGAAGACAAATTCATTGAAATATAGTCCATGTTTATGGATTAGAAAAGATAGTGTTACTGTAATAGTACAACGCCTATACTACCTAAAGTGATCATTGGATTCAATGGAAAGTTCAAAAATACTCTGATTAGATTTTTTCACTGGTATGAAAATGAAAAAAAAATCTAAAATTTGTTTCGAGTAACAGAACACTCTGAATATCCAATGAAATCTTAAGAAAAATGAACATACCTGGAGGCATTATACTACTTAATTTTAAATTTACTACATAGTTATATTAATCAAAACAGTATAGTACTGACATAGGAACAGACATACAAATAAATGGAAGAGAAAAGAAAGACTGGAGAGAAGTGTATATATTTATAATCAATTGATTTTGGACAAAGTTGCTGAGAAGACACCAAGGGGGAAAATTTAGTGTCCAATAAATAAAAAGGGAAATTTGAGATATCCTGCATATCAGATATTTGCATTATAATTCATATGAATAGCAAAATTACAGTTATGTTGTGGATGGGCCCAGTCCTGTTTGTATTTTGATGCTAATTCCACGCTCCTGGGAGGGGTTGCAGACAAGGAGTTGAGTGAGTCATGTACTCAGATGACTTTTTGTGAACCAATTCCCTAATGAATAAAGGAGCCAATCACTGGGGGAATAGGCAGGACTTCCAGGTTGGACAGAGGAAGAGAGGAATCAGGAGAGAGTTAGGTCCTTTGGGACAGGGATAGCGTGAGGACAAGATGTAATTCTGAGTGCCTTCCAGTTTCAATGTCGGATCTGTCGGGATTCACCACCAGAGGATTTAGATTTAATAAGGCTTACAAGATTAGAATTTTAGTTGCTGTGCCCAGTGATTGAGTTACTATAGTTTCTGAACTAAGTTTGTGTTGTGTTTTCCTTCACATGGCAGCTCGTCTGGGTTTAAGAGAGAAAGGTACAGCGGCAAAGCTAGGTTTGCCTGATGTGCACCACAAAGGCTGTGGGGAATTTGAACTATGGGTTTGTCATGGTAACGACCTGCCAGTGGTAGCCTAGTAAACTGGGTGGAAAGATTGTGGAGTTCTGAGTCAAAGTCTCCATGAGATAAAAACAGGTCGGCCAGAGACACAAGCATGGGAACATGCTGATTCTATTTTTAATATTTCCTGCAACATCACAAAGTAACAACAAAGTAATTTTATTGTTGTGGGGTTACTATAACATGAGGGGCTCTATAGTAAAGAGTCCCAGCATTAGGAACATTGAGAACCACTGTGCTAAAGGAATCATAACCAAAGAATCAACCTCCAAAAAGGAAGGATGAATTTATAAGCAACATGTCTCATAAGAGCCTGATATTCAAATATAGCAAACTCAGATACCTGAATTATAAGAGAACAAATAACTCAGCTTTTAAAGTGAAAAAAAGAACTTGAAGAGTAAAGCATATAAATGGCCAACAGGGACACAAAATAATGTTATCCATCAATAGTTATCAGATAAATTAGATTCCTAATCAGATATAATTTTACTACTTTTAGAAGTTTATTATTAAAAAGACAAAAATAATAAGTTGGTGAGAATGTAGAGGAATGAAAACATGCATATACTGTTTGTAAGAATGAAAAGTAATACAGTTTTTTAATGAAAAACAGTATGGAGGTTCTGCAAAAATTGTAAATCCAAACTACCACCTAATCCACCAATATTACCACCACAGGTTTATATTCCTAAAGATATGAAGAGTGTGCTAAAAAAAAAATCACTATACCTTCATGTTCACTGCAGGATTATTTACAACAGCCAAGGTATTTAACTAACAGAGGAAATGTAGCAAGCTCATGCAATAAAATACATTTTCTCCTTTAAAATGAAGAAAACACTATAATTTGTATTAGTATAGAAGAAAAGAGAAAGTACAATGTTAAGTGAAATAATCCACAGGGAAAAAAAAACCCAAACACTTCAGGATCTTAATTACATGTAGAGGGTAAAAAGAAAACTCATAAATTAAAAAAATAAAATGGGAGTTGCTAGAGGTGGGAAGATTAGGTGTAATTAATTGGGGACACGCTGGCTTAATTATATAAAATCTCAGAGAGAAGACGCAAGGATGAGGGACAGTTTTCATTTGTAAAGGCATACAACTTGGGGTAAAGATAATAAGCAAAAATTTTCCCTCTAAACTAAGGATAGAAACCTATCTTGTGCCTAAGATATTACTACCTTAATCCCAACCAAATGCTTATTGCTCCCAGCAAAGGACAGGAATTCTCACCTAAGAGCAACTACAAATAGAAAGCTGAGTTTCAGGAGGAGGAAGAAGAACAACATTGGTAATTAAATCCCAACCTTGTAAGGCCTAAGATTAAGCTGGGACAAGAATAAAATTCAGCTGTTGTATTTCAAGGTAAGTGCCAAGTAACAAGCAACAGCAGTCTATTTCTGGGAAAGGTCAACAGCACTGAGAGAGCATCTTTATGGTTCAGGAATGGAGAAAAGACTGAAACCCTGCAGAAGATGGGGAGGAAGGATTATAGAAGCATAATTGGTAGAAGACACCAAAATACAGTCCACAGACTCAACTAAGTAGGCTTCATAGTGGCTCACTGAGACTGAAGTGTTAACTATGGAGCCTGTGTAGATCTGACTAGGTCCTTTGTGCATATGTTATGGTTGTGTATCTTGGTTTTCTTCTTGTGGGTCTCATAACAATGGCAGTCAGGGGTGTCTCTGACTCTTTTGCCTGCACTAAGAACCCTTTTTCCCCTATTGGGTTGCTTGTCCAATCTTGATATGAGGGTTTGCACCTAGCCTTATTGAATCTTGTTAATACTGTGTTTGGTTGGTATCATTGGAAGGCCTCCTTTTTTCTGAAGGTAATAGAGGAGGAGTGGATTTGTGGGCAGAGCAGTCTTGGCGTAGAACAGAGAAGGGAAGCTGCAGTCAGGATGTAGTGTATGAGAGAAGAATTAAAAATAAGAAAATAATAGAAATGAAAAATAAAACCTAGAGAGAAGAGAAAATACTAAGGGAAAAAATTCCCTAGAGGGAGTTTAGTTTAAGGTAATTTTAAGGTGAGTCTTTAATTTAAGCACAATATCAAAGCAGTCCACTGCCAAGCACAGTTGAAATCTACAAAACACTGACGATTCAGTCAACAACAATGAAAAAGCAACTACTTTATTTCCTAACTAGTTTTGCTCAGTTTCCCATACTCATATTAACTGTCTAAGAGAAGAAGCTGTGCCTGTTTATACATGCAAATATTTGAGTACAAATCTCTACTGCGAACACAATATTGAGCAGTCAATTAAAAATAATAAAACACAAAACGGTAACCCAGCATCAAAAGTAAAAGCAATTAACAGACTCAAATTATGGAGCCATCATAAAAGGTTTTAAAAATAACTCTAAATTAAATAACTCTAGCTTACAGATCTATTGAAAAATAATTGGACAAAGCAATTGAAAAGGAATATTGTTAACTTCAGTAGAGTACATGGGAAGAATGAAGAAGTTTCTAGTAGAAATGTCTGAAATGAAGGATCCCCTCAATGAATTTATTAAAAGACTAATATTTGAAGACAGACTTGGAGAACTAGAAGACTAATTAATATAAAAGATTTAAAGGGAAATAAAAAGAGAAAAATATCTGGGACAAAAGATGTTGATACATATCCCATGGTCTAAACTATTGTTCTAGAAAACAAAAAGAGGGAGTAGGAGGGATTAGAAGAATAAAAATGGCAAAATCAATATTTAAAGAGATAATGCCTGAGAAATTTTAAGATGTAATGAAACATCAAAGAAATCCAAGATTCTCAGAGGTCCCTAAACATGACAAGTTTTAATGAAAGCACTTCATAGTCACACTAAGAAAAAAAAAGAAAGATAAAAATAATATCTTAAAAGATGCCAAGGGAAAATGAGATATTACACACAAAGTGTATTAGTTTGGGTTTTACTGCTGTGAAGAGACACCATGGCCAACTCTTTTTTTTTTTTTTTTTTTTTTTTCCTGTGTTTTCTAGTCAGGGCTCTGTATTACCCTGGCTGTCCTGGAACTTACTCTGTAGAAGAGACTGACCTTGAACTCAGTAATCTGCCTGCCTCTGCCTTTCAAGTGCTGGGATTAAAGGCATGAGCCATCACTGCCTGGCATGGCCAACTCTTATAAAGGACAGAATGCAATTGGAGCTGGCTGACAGATTCAGAGGTTCAGTCCATTGTCATCAAGGTTGGAACATGGCAGCATCCAAACAGGCATGGCATGGGAGAAACTGAGAGTTCCATATCTTGATCTGAAGGCCAATAAGAGAAGACTGTCTCTTCCACACTGTGCTGAGCCTTAAAGCCCACTCCGACAGTGACATACTTTCTTCAACAAGGACACAAGGCCACACTTTCTAATAGTGCCTCTTCCCATGGGCCAAGCATATTCAAAAAAACTGCACAGAGTAACAGAAAAAGGGATTAAAGGTTATTTCTCAACTAAAACCATAAAAATCAGAAAATAATGGAGTGACTTTAAAGAAATAAAAGAAAAAATAATCATGTCAATCTGAGTTCTATGTCCAATGTAAGTATCTTAAAAACAAAATGGAAAAAAGCTGTTTGTCTAGATTAAATTAACGCTGAAAGAATTTGCTGACAGAAAACACTCTGTAAAAATATTCAAATTAGTTTCTTCTGAAAGGACAATGACAACAAACAATAGCTGAAATCTGTATGAAGAAATGAAAGCAAAACAAATTACAAAATTTAGGTAAATTTAGATACAAGATTTGTTATTCTTCATCAAGGATCTCAAACATTTGTGGTGTTTTACTTTATGTAAGGAAGCCTCTCTTAGAGGAAAAAAAAACACAGATTGGAGAAAATAGTCACAAACTTTCATGATAGCATTATTTACAGAAAGGAATATTTAAATATAAATTTTGATAATGAGGAATTGAGCAATTGAGGAAATATTTATAACTTCCTATTTATAAAAGAACAGGCACATCGTTTTATAAACATATGGCTGGGTTATTGTTTTCTTGTCTGATATAAACAACTTAAATGTCTGATGTAAACAATGAATATGTTTTGGTTCTCAGTTTCAGAGTGTTAAGTTTTTCAATTAGACCCTCTGCTCTCAGGCATAGCAGAGCTTTGGCAGGAGAATGGAGTGGAGGATTTTCCCTCATCATAGTGGACAGGAAGCTGCAAACCATACAGACATTTGAGATTACTATAATCTTAACAGGCATTTTTTTTTTCTGTTAGGATAATCATAGAAGGAGGTGTAATATAAATATTAAAACTCACTGTTGTTGAATTTTGATATTGTTTATTTTGTTGCATTCATGGTTTCATATGTATGTTTTTTTTGTTTTTTGTTTTTTGTTTTTTGTTTTTTTTTTGTTTTTTTTGTTTTTTGTTTTTTTTTTGTTTTTTGTTTATTTTTTGCTTTCACACAAAACCCTGGATCAATAGTTTGGTTTGCTCCTGAAAATACTAAGAGTATTTTCTTAATGTCAAAATAATTTTATCTTCATATATGTAACTTGTTTGCCAATTAAAAACCAATCAGGTATATCAATTTCTATACTCCAAACTATCCAAACTTAAATAAGACACAGTGAGTATGCAATAGTGCCAGTGACAGGGACATTAGTGGCAGAGACATTAGTGATAGAGACATTAGTGACAGAGACATTAGTGACAGGGACATTAGTGACAGAGACATTAGTGACAGAGACATTAGTGACAGAGACATTAGTGAATGTTACTTCTAGGAAGAATTTTTTCCTGGAATTACTAAAATTGAAATGACATTTTTTTAGCTCCTTCTTCACATCAATAAAACCAGACCCAAAGGGAAAACCAGTTCTAAGCCTATGAAATTAGAATGGTCAAACCAAACAATAAAACCTATTACCTTAAGCCTAATTTACCTCTCATATAATAATTAAAAAAATGATACAGGGTCTTACCATGGAGATAAAGCTGACCCCAAACCAAAGACACTCCTGAGACAGCCTCCTAAATATTCAGATTACAGCCAAGGACAGAATTCCCAGTTCTTACTAGCTTTTTTATATGCTTTGCTTGATGTTATAAACAAGTTTTTTTCTGTTTCTATTAGTGAGACTATCTACATCATTTTAAAATGTACATTTGTTGTTGTCTGTTCAGTATAAGAGAGTAATATACCCTGCATGGGTTATTAACACAAAAACTTATTTTCATAGTTCTGTATACTAGAAAGTTTAAGATCCAAGTACATACTCTCTTATGAAAGCCTGCTTTCCCTTTTCAGAAGTGACCATTTTCCTTGTCTTCACACAACAGAAAGGGGGAGGAGGTTGAGAGGGAGAGGGAGAGATCGTGTTTCTTAAGGGACACCAGTTTTCTTCATGTGAACCTTGATTCATCTCCTGAAGAACACATACCATAACATCATAATTTGGGGATCCAGATCTTAGCATGTAAACATTAGGAGTCAGTAAACACTTAGTCTACTGTACCATTAGTATAAAATTCCAGAACAGATGAGGTAGGATCAAGAGCTGAGGAAACATTTCCTTAGGTTATTCTCTGGCTTGAAGGTCTGCTTGAAGGACTCATGGAACACAGGGTGGAGCATACTATATTTGCTTCAAGGGAGAGATGCCATTAATAATCAATAGAAGGCAAAGCTGCCAAGAGTAGTTCAGATAGAACAGGCTTCTAAGAGTCAATGAAGTCACATGGGAAACAGTTTCCCAAGCAAACAGCTGTGATAACACATAATAAAGTATTTACCAAAGAAACTTCTTAGAGATCCAGGACCCAGGCTTTCTCTTGAACACTGGTCAATGTAGAAAACTACTTAAGTTTATGGCTAAATTTCAGAGTTAGAAGAAACACAGAGCAGGAGCTCTGGATAAACCCATATTGGTTGCATGAACAGTTTAGACGTAGCAATCCTCTACTGTGAAGTAAGTGGTTGAAACACTCTCAGAATCCAAATTTCCAGATGCCAGTCCTAGACTGATCTAACAAACAGGCCATTTTAAGTATAATTAATACAATTCTTCTCTATAATGCAGTGAACTAGACATTTAATTGACTCTGAGGGAAAGGAAAAACTATTTCTACTAAAGAAGCTATTGTTTGATGTTTCCGAATAATACTTTCTTTACATATTATGACTGACTTTAATGTTATAAGGGCATATGTCTTCAGTGAACTTCAACATAAAAACACCCCATATGGATTAAACTGTATCTTGGGGGTCTTGTCATTCTAAGACATTTCCAGCAGCATGAAAAAAAAATCAAAGTTTTATTTATGCATTTACAATAGAAATTATTAATTTTCAGTCATGCTAATAAATAAAATTGAGGTTTCAAATTTTAAAATACATTTAAATCATTAAATGCAGTAGCACTGGAGAGAGTTGAAGCTGAGGAAGGTTGCTCAGATTCCTTTATCAACTTAAATAAAAGCACCAAGTAACCAAGTTCTATGTGGCTTTCTCTAAAATATCAAACTTGTATGGGAATTGAATCTACTCCTTTAGTCGGTGAGGCATTTACTGATAGGAATGTTACTATTTGGGGATAACAAAGTTGTGGGAATCCAAAAGAGTATCAAGAGCTCTAAAGATAGCCCTAGTTTAAGGACACATCTGCTGATGGCCATTGACACAGTATTAGCTCAATGGCCTACTTCCAAATATGCTCAAATATAGAAGGAAAGGAGCTCTGACATTAGTGGACCAGTGAAAAATGCATTAAGTCTTAGCAGGAGACCAACCTAGATTCAAATATCTATGTTACCAAATAACTATATTATTCTTGACAAGTCTTTAAATTTTTTTCTAAACCTTAATTTTGCCCTGTATAAAATTCACAAAATAGTAACCAACTCCAAGGGTCCTTATGGGTATTACACTAGAAGTAACATCCCCATTAGAATGAATATTACAGAGGGAGAATTGGAAAGTAGCTTTATCCTGAGATGTTGCACCATAGCTCTTTATTTCAGATGTTGCAGGAGCCATTCTTTAAAGGTGAGCAGAGCAGAGAGAATACAGCCCTGTAATATAAGTAGAAACTAAATCTCTCAACTTGTTATCCTGGGCATCTGCTCATATAAAAATACATTAAGACTGGAAAGTGTTTATTTTACAGAAGAGTATGTACTGCATTGCAATTTTTTTCTTAATAGGAAAGGCCAAGAAACTGCAGATTCTGATTTTTTCCATGTTTAGCATAGAAGCTTCAAGTAAGAGGTTTTTTTTTCAAGAAAAATCTAATAAACCAGCAAAGGTAGAGAACTCTAATCTCACTGCTCATTTACATCCCCCAAATTCTGATTGAATCTTTTGCCAGGAGTGCCATAAATCTCTCAAAATGGGAACTTCCTGTAGGGTACACTGTGTGAAAAAATTAGAGGGGATGATTGTACATCAACATTAAAACAACATGAAGTATAGATCGTCAACACAGCCAAGGAAAAAGGAGATTTGAGAAAGTGATTTTTTTTTCTAAACCACCGAATCTATGTCTATGGATATTACAATAATTTCACAGCAGCTGTTAAAACTCTAGCTCCTGTGTGATGGGGCTGGCAAATTATAAAAGTGAAAGGATTGCCTTCACCACACAAGATGAGGGAAAAAAGAGAAACATCATGTCAAAAGCCATTCCTTATGTACTATAAATAACAACAACAAGACAGAGATGGTATAAAACAGGACAAACCCCATATAGGATACAGGACCTTTAGGTAGGTGTTCATTTTCACATCTGTATTTATTTGGTATGGTGTGTGCTTTTGTTCTGTTTTGCACATACTAAATTGTCCTTGGTGGTACAAAATGCTCCTTAGTTTCACTGTGCGCCCTACACCTGTGAAACACAGTGAAAAAGATAAACCATGTTGACAAACGTGTTATGACTTTACTTCATTCACAAAAGTCATTTTA
This sequence comes from Mus minutoides, assembly GCA_902729485.2. Lineage (NCBI taxonomy): Eukaryota > Metazoa > Chordata > Mammalia > Rodentia > Muridae > Mus > Mus minutoides. The sequence continues at coordinate 6,310,493 of LR755127.1, forward strand.
TCCTAGGAGACAGATAAAAGAAGCTATTTTTCTTGTGTGTGGAAAGGTCACAGCATAAATAAATACTCATACAACTACTGCATAGACATTATATTCAAAGGTGAATAGATGGGAGTTCCCATGTTATTTTTTGAGCAAATGATAATACCCTTTTCCATTCTCTTTTCTGAAAAGACTTTCTATGGCCTATGAAGGGTTTCTTTAAGCTTTCCGGGAAAAAAAAAATCTTTATTTCTATTTTAGACTTTTGTATACATAATGACATTGTTTCCTTTCAAATCATTCTTGTTGACTTATGATAACAACCTCAATTAACACTGAGATATTTATACGTCAGTCCCCCTGAAAGGAAGACTCCTGTGGAAGGAAAGCACTGGGTTTAAGCCTGAGCTTTGAAGTGAGAAAGAAATTCATTTTAATGCCTGTTTTGCCCCCCCTCAACAAGCTGCATGGATTTAGCATGCTACAGGAGCTCTGGAAATACAATTATTCACCTACAGAAGGAAGTGCTAGACTTCCAGAAGTGTAGAGAGGCTTCTTTGAGGACAGTATTTGCAATATATTTAGTAGGGTGCCAAGCACATGGTAGGAATTTAAGAAATAGTTGCAATTATATTGTGAGTACTTTTCCTCAAAGCTGAAGTCTGTGAACATGCATGCTAAGAAAGGGCATGTAAAAGGCTACTACAGGAATATAACCTTATGGGACAGGCTTTATGTGCAGTCTGTCAATCATGCAATTGAAACATTATTTCCTCTAAAGATGTATTTGCTTCTAATCCTTCACCCAAGTGAGAAATGTGATGAAAGACTCATGATTTACAGATTTCTATTTATAATTTCTATAAATATGCTCTCTGGTGACCAATACAATTAAGCTTAAGAATAAGAATTGAGAGCTATTCATCAAGTCCCATTTCTCTCCTTGATGAGCACCAACTACAATGAACTTTTTCTAGCCTCACATGGAACCACGTGAATTTTAAACAATAGTGTGTGAACAGAATTCAAGTACTATGGTAGACTGATGTGTGAATAAAAAATAATTTACATGATATTGTAAAGGAATTTTATTACAGCAACACATCTGCTCTGGCTGTATTACAAATATGCTCTTAGTACAAACTTTAATCACTAACAATGTAAATAAACTTAGTTTGTAGAAGGAAACAGTATAGAAAATTTCTTACACCTTTAAAACTCTCTCAGCACCCATGAATGAGTGAAATAGAACTACTGCTGATATTGACCCTAATAACTATGGAACTGGTGAAACAATGGCTCACATCTATCATTTTTTCTTTCTTTCTTTCTTTCTTTCTTTCTTTTTCTTTCTTTCTTTCTTTCTCTCTCTCTCTCTCTCTCTTTCTTTCTTTCTTTCTTTCTTTCTTCTTTCTTTTAATTTTTTATTAGATATTTTCTTTATTTACATTTCAAATGCTATCCCAAAAGTCCCCTATATCCCCCCCGCCCTGCTCCCCTACCCACTCACTCCCACTTCTTGGTCCTGGCATTCCCCTGTACTGGGGTATATAAAGTTTGCTAGACCAAGAGGCCTCTCTTCCCAATGATGGCCAACTAGGCCATCTTCTGCTACATATGCATCTAGAGACAAGAGCTCTGGGGGTACTGATTAGTTCATATTGTTGTTTCTCCTATAGAGTTGCAGACCCCTTCATCTCCTGGGGTACTTTCTCTAGCTCCTACATTGGGGACCCTGTGTTCCATCCTATAGATGACTATGAGCATCCACTTCTGTATTTGCCAGGCACTGACAATGCCTCACAGGAGACAGGTATATCAGGGTCTTTTCAGCAAAATCTTGCTGGTATATGCAGTAGTGTCTGTGTTTGGTGGCTGATTATGGGAAAGACCCCCGGGTGAGGCAGTCTTTGGATGGTCCATCCTTTTGTCTTAGCTCCAAACTTTGTCTCTGCAACTCCTTCCATGGATATTTTATTCCCTATTCGAGGGAGGAATGAAGTATCCACATTGGTCTTCCTTCTTGATTTTCTTGTGTTTTGGAAGTTGTATCTCGGGTATTCTAGGTTTCTGGGCTAATATCTACTTATCAGTGAGTGCATATCAAGTGACTTCTTTTGTGATTAGGTTACCTCACTCAGGATGATATCCTCTAGATACATCCATTTGCCCCAAAATTTCATAAATTCATTGCTTTTAATAGCTGAGTAGTACTCCATTGTGTAAATGTACCACATTTTCTGTATCCATTCCTCTGGTGAAGGACATCTGGGTTCTTTAATGGCCCACAATCTTATATATCAATATGTCTATTAAAAATAACGTAGATGAAGTCATTTTAAAAGAGATTGTAGGCAAGGCATTCCTAGAGACTTCTCTAGAAGACCTCAGCCTTCAGGGATTTGTATAAGGTATGGTAAAGATAGGCATTGGACTAAGAAGTGCAAATCAATAAGCAATATTTGAAGTGATCCCTTACTGATGGCAAACTTCCTATGAGATAATCCTGTAAATTCAGGAAACTCCTAAGGGAATTAGCTTTTACTCCCATGAAATAAACAATACAAGCCAGGTATACTCTTCCAGCAATCCACAGAGCAAGGAGAGAATACTAAGCTAGGTATTTAAAGACCAAATGCATGCTACAGAAGGAAATGCAGTCCTAGACTTAGCCTTAAGTAAAAATTTCACACTATCACCAAAAATTCAATGCTATAAAATACCCACTGGAGTTCATGGACCTCTACTCCCAAGACCAGTAGGACAGTAGGAATGGTTTTAGAAAGAAATCCCCTAACATCTCAAGGATTTATTGGGCATCCAGGAATTATAGGTGAAAACTTCATGGGAAGGATTGAGATTATGGCTTATGTTAAGAAAAATAAGCACTTTAAATCAGGAGACAGGATGCCTCAGCTTCTATTGCTTCCATATGTCAAGTCAAAGCAGCCCAGTTGGAAGTACTCAAAGACAGATTTTGTTTGTTTGTTTGTTTGTTTGTTTGTTTGTTTTTCAAACTGATATCAATGACCAGAGACCAAAATTGAAATTAAGTTAAAATAAAAATGAAATGGTATTGAAATGGAAAATTTAGTGGACATAGGAGATAATGTAACTATAATCTCATGAGAATCTTGGCATCTACATTGTTCCCTTCAGAAGACATCTACATGGTTTGTTGGCATTAGAATAATATCCCTAGTAAAACAATGTGTAAGACAAATTAAATGTGTGGGACCAGGAAGTCAAATTGGAAGAGTAAAGCCTTATGTGGCAGAAATAGCTATAATCCTATGGGAAAGAGATCTATTATAATAATGGGAAGCTCAGATTAATATTCTTTCAATCTCAGAAAACATATACCTATTTTAACTGGCATTGTCTATTGACATCTTCTGTAAGATGGCTTGATTGTTTTTATATTTAAATGGGTGAGAAGCTAGGCTCACTGGAATGAAGGAGAGTATGGAATGTGACTGCCTAAGTGTCTAGTTTATGTGTAGATTTATAAAGATCTATTTATATGTTAATAAACAGAAAGAGGAGATCAGATTAACTGAAAGACACTGGAGTAGGAAAAAAACTATTAAATTAGATCAACTTGTATACTTTAAAGACATTTGAACATCAGAATGAAAGTCAGTTGGGGAAAAATTTTTGTCTATATTTCCACAGGTAAGGAAAGATTATGTCTTTCAACAAAATTGATAAAGAACCAATCCAACTAAGAGAAGCTTCAACATAAAAGGTACAACTCAAGAAAGGAAGAGACAAAGAAAGACAGCAACACAGATGACACTGAAAGCTGATCCCCCCCCCCACACACACACACAATGGGGACAGCTCAGCAAACTGTCTGAAAAGGACAGACCATATATCAGACTGGCAGACTGGCAAACCTTGATGATGTATGGATATTTGCTGAAGGACAGATGATCAGGACTGGAGTTATGAATGATCAACTCATCTTCATAAGGACATTAGGACTGTTAAGTTGGTGGTATTGATAATTGTTTATATTCTAAAAGTTAAACTATGTACATTTTTTAGCTTGAACAGAAAGAAGGAAGATATAGAGGAATTTTAATTGAGCAACATGGCTGCTCTGGCAGGAATACAAACATGCTCTAAGTACATACCTTTAATCCCTAACAATGTAGGTAAAGCTAGTTTGCAGGGAGAAGCAGCCATGTTGTTTGGTGATGTGTAATTGAGGGGCAGACAAAGTGATGAATCAGACGTTTAGCAGAATGAATCAGAGATAGGATACACCTAACTCTCATAAGAACAGTACAGGAAAGAATCTATTTAAGAGCAGTGCAGACAGACAAACAGACACACACACACACACACAAAGACAGGGACAGAGAGAGACAGAGACACAGAGAGACACAGAGACACACATACAAAGAAGGCAGTTTTAATGAGCAGTTTTACAAACACAAGTCGCAGGTGAAGACAGAACGAGCCAAAGAATGAAAAGGAACCAGAAGATTAGAACAAATTGCCAGAGTTAGTTTGCGACCAAGCAAAGCAAAACTTCAGAAACTGAGAAAAGTCAGTTTGAATTAGTCAGCTTGGAGAGGAGTTTGGGCCGAACAGTTGAGTTGTAACAGCCAGCAAGAATTCAGAAAGAACTAGAAAGGGTGAGCTTATTCAGAAGTCTCAGAGGCTGGAAACATTCTAGGCTTAGATTAAATCATATGGAGGCGAGAAGCTTCCAGGGCTAGACCTAGGATAGCAGACAGAGTCAGAAAGCCTCCAAGATAACAACTACTTCAGGCAAATAAAAGATAATTTTATGTATTATAGCTTGAACATTCATTTGTCACAGCAACTAGCTTTATCCCAATTGTTACAAATGACAAATAAAAACCTCTTTTCCCCAGTTTTATTTATTTTTTTTTACATTATTTTATACTTTTATGCTGTCATTGAGTCTCCACTATGTCCAGTCACATCTTTAGGTCCACTCAGCAATATCTATGCTTTTTTTGGCTATCACAATGGAAAAGTGCTACTGGCATCCAATTAATAGAGACTATAAATGCAACCAAAGATCTTACAATGCACAGGATAGTTCCCCCTCCACATTAATGAATTACCTAGTTTCAAGCCTCAGTTAAGTAGCCCTGCTCTACATTTTGATGAGGTCACAACACCCTTCTCAACAAGTCAGTTATCTGTCATTCTCCAAATGAATTGTCAGTCCATTTTCCTCTCTAACTATCCTACTTTTATAAATAATGAACAAAATGATTTTTATTTTTGGCTTCCTATAACAAAATGAAAATATGTAGAGATATGGCTTGTTTCCCAGCCTCTATGCAACTCCCATCAGTTCACAGCTGCTACACACTTGCGAACTCCATAGGAAAGTAGGAGCTTTGTTTTCTTGTTTGTCTCTGTATCCTCAGATGATAGAATAATACCTGGTACATATGAGTAATTGACAATATTTGTTGAGTGAATAATTCCATCTTATAAATTATAGGGAGGAGCAGAACCTGAGCCATTTGGGGAGTACATGCCCCATTTTAATTGACCAGAAATTCCTCAAATCTTTTAACTATTGCCCAGGGAAGGAAACCTGGGTTTGTTGGTCCTATGAAAAGTCTTCATATTTCCAAATGGTGCTAGATCACTTTTTTCTAACCTGTACAGGGGCTTGGAGAGATGGTTTGGGAGTAAAGAATACTTCCTGCTTGTCCCATGGGTCTATTTCAGTTCACAGAATCCACATGATGGCTCATAGCGATCCACTACCCCAGTTCAAGGTGATATTTCACCCTCTTCTGGCATCCATGGGCACCAGACACATAAAGCGTGCACATATGTACACACAGACAAAACATTCAGATGCAAAAAAATTAAAAATAAATAAATCTGCTGGGCGGTGGTGGTGCACGCCTTTAATCCCAGCACTTGGGAGGCAGAAGCAGGTGGATTTCTGAGTTTGAGGCTAGCCTAGTCTCCAGAGTGAGTTCCAGGACAGCCAGGGCTACACAGAGAAACCCTGCCTTGAAAAACCAAATAAATAAATAAATAAATAAATAAATAAATAAATAAATAAATAAATAGATAAATCTTTCTGGGGAGATAAAAGGACCCACAACACTGTATAACAAGCACTGTGCAATATGTTTAAACCAGACAACATACACCTATCAGTCTCATTTGACTCCAGGTCTCATGCAGTATGTCAATATTTTTTATACTAGCATCAGTTATTGTAGGGAGCCTAGCTGCCACTCCCTAAAGATCCCTATACTCAGATAGTTCCTTAGCATCAAAATTTTAAAATTTTTGTGATGTATGGGGATATGACTACAGCTGCCGCTCCCTAAAAGTTATCACTGGGCTTTTACTGTGTCAGGTATGACATAAGTAAGTTTTCATGGTACCTCAATAGCTTAAAACAATACATTGAACTTTATCTAATAATTAGAGTTGACAAGAGAATTTCCAGATGTCCTTGGCTACAGTCAACTTTCAGTCAGTTATGTGTTTATTCTCTAGTGGGTTTTCTGGCTCTAGATGTCTGGGGCTAGTGAGCCCTTCTTTCAGGAGGCTAAGTTAAGCTAGTTTTAGTCCAAGGAGGCTGAAACAGTCCTGCAGGTCATCTTGAAGCCCAAATGCAAAATATTTCAACTGCGCATGACAGCCTTCCAACTGTCCAAAGCAAATAATAAATTGAGCAGACTGAGGGTCTTGCTATATGCCTAGAGTTTGAGCCAATGGTAACTGCAGTCTTGCCTGAATTTCAGAAGGTTGTTGGTCCTGGATTCCTCTTTGCTACATCTCAGATGTCTGCTAGCTCCCTTTTCCTCCATGGTTATCATATCAGGCAGGGAATACCAACTGCTGGCTCTTAGCCACCTTACAGCTATGGAGTTTACTTATCAGAGTACTTTTTTTCTAGCAAGTATACCACTGGAAAATAGGCAAATCTAGATCTAATGCTTTGTCTCAAACCCTCACTGTATTTCAACTTTCATTGTTAAGCAGGAGTTCAAAACAAAGCCAAATTGAGCTTCCTTGGGAAAGTTTGGGAGTAAAATGTCTATAAAATATCTCTAAATGGGGCTACAATCTACTGCCTGGAAACATGGACATTTTCTAATTCTTCATCCATAAGCACTGTGAAAGACCTATCCCATCATTAGTCTATGTATTCCAGAAGCTGCAAATCCCAAACATCCTTAAAGACTGCAAGCATATTTGCTGAAAGACTAGGGAACTGGATTCATGAGTCCCAGATTGCTGAATGCTAGCCCAACATATGTTGCAAAAGCATGACTGGTTTGCAAACTGTTGGGGACAAATGCCTTGTTTTCCTTCTGGCTTGGTTTTGAATAGAGAGTAGGATGCTAGGCGGGACGGAGTGGGTGTAGAGCTAGAACAGGCATTGTTGTGCAGGGCTCTGGATGCCCCTGCACGAAGTCTGAAACAAAAAGCAGAGATTCATTTGGCAAACAGCTTTTAGGATGAGTCATGTGAGGGAAGTAGGGCTGGGTGTCCACTCTTTGTGCTTCCTGGGGATCATGGCAAATATTTAAATTGTTGGGAAAATAGAGTGGGTAGGAAGCAAGTAGAAAAGGTAAGAGAGAGGGGGGAGGGAGGGAAGGAGGGAGTGGGAGGGAGTGAGGGAGAGAGAGAGAGAGAGAGAGAGAGAGAGAGAGAGAGAGAGAGAGAGAGAGAGAGGCTTTCCTAACTTTAAAGGAAGAAATAACAAAGCTCCTGGCTTTGTTTAAAAGTATAAATTGTAACAAGAGAAATGGCCTTCTCTGATTATAGAAAGCTCTTAAAATTCTGGGGGTTTGAAAGGTTTAAGAAGCTTTAATTGAGCTTTGCATGATTTTAAATGTCTATAATCTCAGGTCTCAGGAAGATGAGTTAGGAGAATCACAAGTTCAAGATCAGCCTGAGCTATAGAGAGACCCTATCTCAATGTTTGAAGAAAGAAAAGACAAAGGAACAGAAGAAGCTTAAATTGCACACTCCAATTCAGGGCTTATCTTCTAACAAAGTATCCGATTCAGTTTGCTTTAATACATTTAAATTGCTGAGAAGTTTTAATTCATTTATAGTGAGCATATATAACAGAGATCCAGTACTAGACCCTATGTTTCAGATTATACTTTCAATATATAATACATTCAATCAAAAGGAAGAAAGTACAACATAGTTCCATGGAAGCTTCTTGTTTTGGGGCCATCTCTTAAAGTATACACTTTGGGCAGGTTCTGTATTTTAAATGCACAATTTTCTAATTCTTATTTTTAAGCACTGTGAAAATCCTATCCCATAATTAGTCTATGCATTCCAGAAGCCAAAAAATCCCAAATGTCCCCTTGTTATGATTGCCTTCATCATTACAAAATTTGACTTCGACCTAAAATAGATGAATTGATGACTTATCCTGAAAAATTACTCCATCATTCAATGGGACTTCATGTACAATAATAATGTCAGGTCCCAAAGAAACTCACAACAAATGGCTAATTGTGATACCCAACTAGCATGCCAGAGTGTCTTCTTGGCTTTATGGCTCAGGTACTTGTAGCTCCTATCTGCAGTTCTCAACAACCCTCCTCCTCCCCTAAACCCAAGCCTCTCCAACCTAGGGCTGCATTTCCTTCCCCCAGCTTCCTTCTCTTTCCTCTATAACCCTGCTATTAGGGCCACATGCTTTCTTGCTCTTCTTTTGTCTTTCTCTCTTCCCTTACCCTCTTGCTCTCCTTCTATATCCTCTCATGATCCAGCTCAGTCTGCTGATCATGTTTAATGTACTTTTCTCCCTACTCTGAACTCTTCCAGATGCCTTTGGCTGTATTCTCCATTCTATCTACAATGAAATCCTTCTCCTTAACCACACCTAGGAATGTCCATGTCCTCATTTTCATTCAAATATCACATAATGAAACAACAAACTTATTATTCTTTCAAGAGGAATATGAATATGTGGGGTGCATTTTATCTGTTATGTATCATATATTATTGTAAGTCAATCTCAAGCATGTCCAAACTGAGCCTGTAGATTAATTTGGTAGCATTTTTACTATTATTCTTACTATACAATCATAGCTAAAACGTATTCTGTTCTTTCTTTGGCAAAACTTAGGACAAATGTTACAATTGTTTCTTAATATTGCTACCAGAAATAATGATAATGAAACACTCAGCCCATCTTCTTCCCAAATGATAAAGTGAGTTTAGAACCCTATAGCTAATAAGAAAATTGAGTATGATTTAAATGATGGACTTCATATTAAAACCCCTGACTTTGTGACAGCAATATCTTAGTTGTAGCTGTATATATTTTATATATTTCACTGATATTCATACATATGTATGTATTATATATATGCTTTCCATATTTTTCTTGTGTTTTCATTTTGCTTTTAATTGTATTGTTTGTTTCATGCATGAATATAATATGATTTGATCAAATATACCTTCTCCTACAACCCTTCATCCATCTCTCACTTCCTCCCTCCAGCGACATATACTCTTTAAATTCAGAGTTCTCTTAGTACTGCCTATATGTGCACAGATGTAGGGCCATCTATTGGAGTATAGGCAACTTATCAGAGCTTACATCCTTAAAGATACTGACTCCACTCCCCCAGCAGCCATCAATTACCAACACCCCCTCACTAAGGGTTAGACTTCATGAGTGTCTCCCTGTTGTATAGCAGTTTCCTCTGAATTAATGTGCCCCCTTCAGGAAGCAGAAGGATGTTCATGAGATTCAGGAGGAAAATGAAATGTTACATCTGGGAAAACATAAAACCATAAAAACAGAAAGTCTGTAAGGCTCCTCCTCAGCTTTCTAGGTGGAAAGAACTGGGGAAGGAGACTGACTAGCTGAGCTTCAGACAGATCTTGAGGACTTGTTGAGCTATCTACAAACAGTGCAGAAAGCTTCAGGGTTTGAGCTTTCATGAGGACTTACCCCTGTTGGGATGGGCTTTTTTGGTGATGGGGATGGGGATGGGGATGGGGATGGGGATGGGGATGGGGATGGGGATGGGGATGGGGATGGGGATGGGGATGGGGATGGGGATGGGATGGGCTTTCTGCTTTGGGTCACCACTCCTGCTCCTGTAAGTAAACCCTTTATTCACACACCTGTTAATAACTCCAATAAAAACATATTGGTTCACTAAGTGGTGTTTGATCTGCTATGGGTTCTCTTTCTAGAGTAAATTGATATTTTTTTCATGTGTCACATCTCTCTAGGAATTTTTTCTCAGATAATAATTCCATGTCCATGGTGAGACTCTGGATGGCTTGATATTATGCAAGTCTTCGGCCTGATATCACAGTTGCTTTTAGTTCCTCTATGCAGCTTCCATGATGTACCTGGAAAACTGTTTCCTTGCAGTTATTCACCACCTTCTAAGCTTTCTGTCCCCTCTTGCATGATTATTCTTGACTTTGAATGGAGGAAATCTGATATACATGTGCATGTGCTAGCATCCTACATTCTCTTATTCTTTGCTTGTTGACCATTTGGAAGTTTATATTCATTTCCATCCTGCAAATAAGAAGTTTCTTCAATGAAGACTGAAAATTGTACTAGTATAATATTTAAATACTAGTATAATACTTAAGTATTAATGTAATAGTACTTAAAGATAAGTAAGCTGTACTTTAATACTATGTGATATCTTCAGCAATGGGGGTCATATCATCAGTTCTGAAAGGTAACCAATACCTTGGATTGTTTAAGGAAGATCTATACAAGCTCATGGACCAACAACTGGAAGGGAAGTAATCTACATCTGGAACTGGGCTTTTTGATTGATAGCCAATGACATCTGGGAAAAGCTTATCCTCTTGTAAAAGTTAACACTATTTAAATTTTTTTTATATATGTATATATTTGGGAGCTTCTACAATAATCAGCTTCTATGTGGCTTCTGTAAATATTTTAATATTACTTATCCCTCCCCGTTACCCTTCCTCTACCCTGCCTTTCCACTCTGCTCGACACTCTCTGTCCCATTATCTGTTCCCCTTCTCCCTTCATAGTCCCTGTATTGCATGACCCTCTCTCTGCTTAAGTGTCTCTGCTCTGTGTCATACATTTAGTTTTCATCTTCTACCAGCTTATAAGTTATACATTTTAATCTCAGTGCCTTAATGTTTAAACATCCATCACTGACCAAAAAAAAAAGTCAATTTAATATGTTCTGTAACATGAACATTTTAATTCCATTTGGTCATTTTCTTCTTTCTTTGCCATGTGTGTGGATGAGTGACTGCAGAGCTAAAGATTTTACCCAGATCCTCATGAGGGCTAAGCAGATGCTTTACTATTGAATTCTCTCTGCCTCTTTTTCTACATGATATTTTACAGAGCATTTGAGTTCTCTATAGTCTTAATTTCCAAATTAGAAATGTCTAATTGGCTGTGTACCATTGCATTTTAATGCTATCAATACTATAGATGTAGAATGCTTATAGAGCCAATGAAAATCTGTGACACTTCTTGAGAAAAAAATAGCTGTATGCTGTCCCACTCCTCTCTTGTCATTTTCTGAATGCCAGATGGGCCAACTCTCAACACTGCTTGATCGCTTTACTTCTGAACAGTACACTTATACCAAAAGTTCTTGATTCCTGGGTTCAGAAAATATATGTTGTCTTTCCAGTTTGGAGAGTGAATTGTTATATCAACTACCACAATTATAGTTTTATGGCTAGACAGTTCTAGCTCATTTGTACCAAAGAGTATACCATGCTTACACATTCTTTCCTGGAATCCTGAAGATAATTTTCCATTTTGCTTTTTGCTTCATTTTCTACATTCTCGTTATGATTTCAATTCCAGGACTTTTTTTGTTGTTAAATAAATCTCCTCTGAATATGTTTAAATGCATCCTAAGACAGCCAGGCTGAGTTATTTCCTTGAAGAATCTCATGAGCAATTATCCTTTTTTTTTTTTTTTTTTTTTTTTTTTTTTTTTTTTTTTTTTTTTTTTTTTTTTTTTTTTTTTTTTTTTTTTTTTTAATTTCCTTGAGATAGGTCAGATTATCCAGAGAAGAAACTTCTGGTGAATTCACTCATAACAGAATAAAGCTGATTAACATTGTGAGTATAGGGTAGAAAAAAAGAGTGTAGAGAGCCTTAATATTTTATTTGTAAACTGTAAACTGGGGCTCAAACCTCCTTTTTCATACAGTATTTTGATTTGAGTCCAGAACTTTTCTATTATACTCTTTCCAAAACAAGAAAGACCCATCTATTTTTACATCTTTCTAAAATAAGAATGATCTAAGTCTGGCTTGGAAAGAAAGTGGTCCTCCAGTGTAGTATAAACTAGATACATTTTTTTTTCTCAAACAGGACTCAAGAGAAAGAATGCCATAAAGTCTGCTATGAGATTTTGTCCTCTAGATATGAAAGGGAGGCTACACTCATGGAATCACAACAATATGGCTGTTTAAATAAGACCCAAACAATGCCAAAAATAGTTGACATTCCAATGTGGCTTGGGGAAATATCACAGATGTAATTTTTCTTTAAATATATATTTATATATACTTAAATTTACATATATATGTATATTATACATATATATGTATATTATACATGTTATATATTACATGAATTTGAGCGGGAGCAGGGGCTCAGGATATGGGAGAAATTGGAATGGAAGAGGGGAAGGAGGGGAAATGGTGTAAATTTTTTTTAGTTCTTTTTTATTATTATTTTCTTCATTTACATTTCAAATGCTATCTTGAAAATCCCCTATACCCTCCCCAGCCCTGCTCCTCAACCCACCCACTCCCACTTTCTTTATTGTTTTCTACTTCCATTTTTAGATCTTTGATGGTTTTGTTCAATTCCATTACCTGTTTGGTTGTGTTTTCCTGTAATTCTTTAAGGGATTTTTGTGCTTCCTCTTTAAGGCCTTCTACCTATTAAACTGCATTCTCCTGTATTTCTTTAAGTGAGTTATTAATGTCCTTCTTAAAATCATCTTCCAGCATCATGAGATACGATTTTAAATCCAAATCTTGCTTTTTGGGTGTGTTGGGGTATCCAGGACTCACTGTGGTGGGAGTGCTGGGTTCTGATGATGCCCATTGTTCTTGGTTTCTGTTAGTAAGATTCTTAAGTTTGTCTTTCACCATCTAGTAATCTCTGGTTTTAGTTGTTATAGCTGTCACTGGCTGGACCTTGTTCCTCCTGTGATTTTGTTAGCCTCTGTCAGCACTCCTGGGAGTCCAACTCACTCCTGAGTCACAGTTGTCAGAGTTCTCTCTGCAGGTAAGTGTGCAGAGTTCTGGAGATCAGCTCGACCTCCTGGCTGAAGATGAAGGCCTGAAGGGGACCCTGTCCTAAAAGCTATGTCGCCTCTGCCACCAGTGTGCTCTCCTGAGCAGACTAGTCTCTTTGAGACCTGGGATACAAGATGGCTTTCCCATCTGGTCCCATGGACAGAGCTCTCCCTGGAGGCCTTTCTCCTCTGGCAGGTAAAGCCTGCAGAGGTCTGGGTTTTGGCTCTTCCCTCTGGCCAAAGATCAGTCACAAATAAAATAAAGTACCTTAGTGTGACTCTAACTGAAGAAGTGAAAGATCTGTATGATAAGAACTTCAAGTCTCTGAAAAAAGAAATTGAATTAGATCTCAGAAGATGGAAATATCTCCCATGCTCATAGACTGGCAGAATTAATTTAGTCAAAATGTCTATCTTGCTGAAAGCAATCTACAGATTCAATGCAATCCCCATCAAAATTACAGCTCAATTCTTCTCTGAGTTAAAAAGAACAATTTGCAAATTCATCTGGAATAACAAAAACCTAGGATATCAAAAACTATTCTCAACAATAAAAGAAACTCTGGTGGAATCACCATGCCTGACCTCAAGCTATACCATATACAGAACAATTGTGATAAAAACTGCATGGTACTGGTACAGCGACAGACAGGTAGATCAATGGAATAGAATTGAAGACCCAGAAATGAACCCACACACCTATGGTCACTTGATCTTTGACAAGGGAGCTAAAACCATGCAGTGGAAAAAAAGACAGCATTTTCAACTGCTACATCTACTCCAGTAGTGACCCGCCTGACAGACTGGAAAGTCTGGGCTCGGTCCAGAGGCAAAAAGTTCACTGAAACTTAGTCCCCTGGAGTCATGGCATCCTGTAAAAAGAATGCTCCAATGTCCTTGCTTTAGTTGGTAAACAAATATGTGTGCTTTCTTTCAGTATTGTTTTGTTAATACCTAAGCAAGATCAAGCTTTGCTTCCTGGCCTTTATCAATGCCCTGGGTGGTCCTTGAGCCAATCCTGGGCTTGGAATTCAGAAAGAATGTTGCTTATTCAGTGACATTCAGAATTGCCTTTACTATTGTAAGAGAGATAGTGAAATAAATCAGGCATTACTATCTACTACATAGAGTTAGAAATCTCAGGGCAAACTTAGCAGCATAAGTTTAGAATTCTTATTATAGTTACATATGGCAGACTACATTACTTATTAGTAGAAAGTCCCTCCACACTATTCACTTAGAACAAAAGCCAAGTCACTCCCATATGCAGGAATTTACAATGGTTTAGGAAGTAGATTGGGCTGTGGTTTTATAGTATTGCATTATTCATGAGAAGATTAGCTAGAGAAGAACTCCTTAATTAGAACCATGACTTGGGTGTGAATGCCCTTGCCCTGGGAGTGTTAAGACCTCACACCTGGCTTCTAAAACTATAGCTGACCTTAGATAGAGCTGACTTTGTCTCAGTTGTTTTTGCCCAGTTCCTACCAGTCTTTGTGTTTACATTTCCTCTGCTTTGTCTAAGAGTCATTAAGCATCCGGTGATCTCATTGTACCTTGCTGATGTGTTACCTAACTCCCCTATTTTCTTCTGTATAAAAAGTCTGATGCTCAATATGACAAATTACAATCAGATCCATACTCTCTTGTGTGAGTCTGTTTGTTACTTGCAGAATCCTTGCTCACTTGCTCCAGAGAATCCGTGCCAAGCAGACAAGGGGCCTAAGAGGGTCTGCGGCATTCAACAAATGGTGCTGGCACAATTGGTGGTTATCATATAGAAGAATTCAAATTGATCCATTTGTATCTCCTTGTACAAAGATTAAATCTAAATGGATCAAAGATCTCCACATAAAACCAGAGACACTGAATTTTATAGAGGAGAAAGTAGGGAAAAGCCTTGAAGATATGGGCACAGGGAGAAAAAATCCTGAACAGAACAGCAATGGCTTGTTCTGTAAGATCTAGAATTGACAAATGGGACCTCATAAAATTGCAAAGCTTCTGTAAGGCAAAAAACAAAAGGCCACCAACAGATTGGGAAAGGATTTTTACCTATCCTAAATCTTATAGGGGACTAATATTCAATATATACAAAGAGCTCGAGAAGCTGGACTCTAGAAAGTCAAATAACCCCATTAAAAATGGGGTACAGAGCTAAACAAAGAATTCTCAACTGAAGAATACTGAAGGGCTGAGAACCACTTGAAAAAATGTTCAACATCCTTAATCATCAGGGAAAGACAAATCAAAACAACCTTGAGATTCCACCTCACTTCAGTCAGAATGGCTAAGATCAAACATTCAGGAGACAGCAGATGCTGGCAAGGATGTGGAGAAAGAGGGACACTCCTCCATTGCTGGTGGGATTGCAAGCTGGTACAACCACTCTGGAAATAAGTCTGGAGGTTCCTCAGAAAATTGGACATAGTACTACCAGAAGATCCAGCAATTCCCCTCCTGGGCATATACCCAGAAGATGTTCCAACTGGTAATAAGGATACATGCGCCACTATGTTCATAGCAGCCTTATTTATAATAGCCAGAAGCTGGAATGAACCCAGATGTCTCTCAATGGATACAGAAAATGTGGTACATTTACCCAATGGAGCTATTAAAAACAATGAATTTATGAAATTCTTAGGCAAATGGATATATCTGGAGGATATCATCCTGAGAGAGGTAACCCAATCACAAAAGAAGTCACATGATATGCACTCACTGATAAGTGGATATTAGCCCAGAATCTTAGAATACCCAAGATGTAATTTGCAAAACACAAGAAAATCGAGAAGAATGAAGACCATCCTGTGGATACTTCATTCCTTCTTAGAATGGGGAACAAAATACCCGTGGAAGAAGTTACAGAGACAAAGTTTGGACCTAAGATGAAAGGAAGGACCATCCAGAGAGTACCCACCCCGAGATCCATCCCATAATCAGCCACCTAACCTACACACTATTGCACATGCCAGCAAGATTTTGCTGAAAGGACCCTGATATAGCTGTCTAGTGTGAGGCTATCCCAATGCCTGGAAAATACAGAAGTGGGTGCTCACAGTCATCTATTGGATGGAACGCAGGGCTCCTAATGGAGGAGCTAGAGAAAGTATCCAAGGAGCTGAAGGGGTCTGCAACTCTATAGGTGGAACAACAATATGACCTAACCAGTACTCCCAGAGCTGGTGTCTTTAGCTACATATGTAGCAGAAGATGGCCTAGTCCACCATCATTTGGAAGAAAGGCTTCTTGTTCTTGCAAACTTTATATGCCCCAGTACTTGGAAACTCCAGGGCCAAGATTGGGAGTTGGGGGGGGGTAGGGCAGCAGGGCTGGGGGGGTACAGGGGACTTTCAGGATAGCATTTGAAATGTAAATGAAAGAAAAAATAAAAATTGAAAAAGAATAAAAGATACTATTATAAAAAAGAGATATTAAGAAAAAGTAATTGTTATTTCCTGTTATTTTTGTTGTCAAATTTGGGATTCTGTCCTTTAATCTATCTTCATTTAGGTTTGTTGCAGAATTACTTTCTTTCTTTTCCTAGGGTGTCATTTCCCTCCTGTGTTGGAGTTTTCCCTTTATTATCCTTTGAATGGCTGGATTCATGTAGAGGTACTGTGTAAATTTGGTTTTGTCATGGAATACTTTGGTTTCTCCATCTATGGTAATTGAGAGTTTTGCTAGGTATACTAGCCTGGGCTGGCATTTGTATTCTCTTAGGGTCTGTATAACACCTGTCCAGGATTTTAAGGCTTTCACAGTCTCTGGTGAGAAGCCTATTTTAATTCTACTAAATCTGCCTTTATATGTTACTTGACCTTTTTCCTTAACTGCTTTTAATATTATATCTGTATTTAGTGCATTTGTTGTTCTGGTTATTATGTGTTGGAAGGAATTTCTTTTCTAGTCCAGTCTATTTGGAGTTCTGTGGGCTTCTTGTATGTTCATGGGCATCTTTCTCTTTAGGTTCAGGAATATTTCTTCTACAATTTTGTTGACGATATTTACTGGCCCTTTAATTTGAAAGTCTTCATTGTCATCTATACCTATTGTCCTTAGGTTTGGTCTTCTCATTGTGTCCTGGATTTCCTGGATGTTTTGAGTTAGGATCTTTTTGCATTTTGCATTTTCTTTGATTGTTGTATCCATGTTCTCTATGGAATCTTCTTCACCTGCGATTCTCTCTTCCATCTCTTGTATTCTGTTGCTGATGCTTGCATCTGTGGTTCCTGATTTCTTTCCTAGGGTTTCTACCTCCAGAGTTGTCTCCCTTTGGGTTTTCTTTATTGTTTCTACTTCCATTTTTATGTCCTGGATGGTTTTGTTCAAATCTTTCACCTGTTTGGTAGTGTTTTCCTGTAACTCTTTAAGGGATTTTTGTGTTTCCTCTTTTAGGGCTTCTAGCTGTTTACATGTGTTCTCCTGTATTTCTTTAAGGGAGTTATTTATTTCCTTCCTAAAATCTTCCATCATCATCATGAGAAGTGACTTTAGATCTATATCTTGCTTATCTGGTGTGATGGCGTATCCAGGACTTACTATGATGGGAGAGTTTGGTTCTGATGATGCCAAGTAACCTTTGTTTCTGTTGCTTCTGTTCTTAACTTGCATTCTGCCATCTGATTATCTCAAATGCTTTTTGCCCTCAATATATCTGATTGGAGCCTATCCTTCCTATAATCCCAGTTGATTCAGGATTCCTCAGAGTCCAGCTTTCTCTGTGATCCTGTGATTCCAGTATCCTGTGAACATGAGATTCTGGGTGTGTCAGAGTTCTTGGCAGTCAAGCTTCCTCTGAGACCCCGAGATCCTTGTGTGACCAAGATCCTGGGATCCCGGGATCCTGATATCCTAAGATCTTGGGCATGTTACAGCACCTGGAATTGGTGTCTCCTCTGGGAACTGTGGGGCTATCTGATGTGTTCAAAATCAAGGTATACCAGCACAGATCAGAAGGAACCCAAGCCACTGGTTAGGCAGAGTTCCTGTCTCCTTGCTCCTGCTGTCACAGGATCATCACAGTTTGGAACAGGTGATGTGTTCCACTCACCTGTGATCCTAAGGTCCTGTAGGGTGCCTGTGCCATGGAGAGTCTTCTGGGGATGTGGGACCGTTCACTGAGTTTGTGCCCAAGGTCTACACTTTGTCTTGAATAGTAATGTATCATGATACACCCCCACATTGATGGTTATTTTTCTCTCAGTACTTGGAAAATATATAATGACTCTGTTGCCATTGCAGAGAAATATATTCACTTTCAGTCTATTCTTCATGCCTCAGCACTTTGTATTTCCATTGTCTATATCGCAGTGGTGAGACCTCAAAAAATTTTCATTATGTCTCCCTTCACCTGAATCTGTCCTCTGGCCTTAACCACCCATTGAACTTTGTTCCCTTTAGTAATTATATTTCTATTTCTAGAAATGCTATCTAGTTGTATAACTCTGTCTGTGGATATTTGGTAGTGGGCCTTCTGTTACTTCTATAATCACTTTAAACATTCTTATTTTGTTGGAAATATTTGTTCTTTTATCTGAATTTTGGGTGGTGTAATTCTGCTGGTTCTTCTTCATAGTATTCCCTACCGCCTACATACCACAAGCATCATCTAGCCTGGGGTTGTGAGTGCCTACTTGATTTGCCTTTATCTATGAAAGCCCTCTAAGGAGTAGAACATGATTTTTGGAAAGGTTTGTGTTTTCGTTGATTGGGCAAACTCAAAATAACTTTAATTTCTTATATTGATTGAGTTTCTCCTAAGATACATAATTGACATAAATTTGAACACCTCCCCCCCAAAAAAACCCTAGGCTCCTAAACTAGCAAGATAGAGATTTTTATTCCTTTTCTAGGGACCATATCAGTTTTTCACTGCAATTTTTCTTTGTCATCTTTCATAACTCTCCATTTTCCCCATTAGCCATGTAGCTCTCTTAGAAATTATTCAGATATCAGATATTCCAGGCTTCAAGCTCAGTCTCAGCTTCCTATGTTAGTTTTCAACTCAGTGTATTTTTATCTTTTCCAGATTTCCATATGCTCCTAGAAAATCAACTGTTCATTTAAAATAACATAAGACCTTATTGTCAAAGATACCACATACTTTGGAGACAAGACTTGGAAGATCAAACTAGGACTGACTAGGAGGCCTCTTCCTTCCTCAGAACCAGCTCTTAGAGTATCAGAAATTGCTATGCATGTTGCCAGGGAAGAAAGTAGTCAATCTCCCTATCCTGCTGGAAAGCTTTAAACCACAGCAACTCCCTTGGGCAAAGTATCTGCAGTGGCTAAATAGTGTCTGTCACTCATATCTCAGAGGTAAACAACACATGTTTACTTGAACTTAAGGCCTGCTCAATAGGACAGAACTCACATCTGGTACTGTAAACAGAGGCAGGATCCATGGCTGGAGTGGTACTAGAGCCTAAAGAAAAACCTACTATTGTAATTTTCCTAAATGAGTACAGGTTCCAACTGTACTTTCCAACTGTATCTTCAAAATGTATTCTCAATATTTTTTTTTTTTTTTTTTTTTTTGGTTTTTCAAGACGGGGTTTCTCTGTATAGCCCTGGCTGTCCTGGAACTCACTTTGTAGACCAGGCTGGCCTCGAACTCAGAAATCCGCCTGCCTCTGCCTCCAGAGTGCTGGGATTAAAGGCGTGCACCACCACACCTGCCCTGTATGCTCAATACTTTATACCCATAGAGAAGTATAGCTCTAACCTCTCATCAAAGAAGTTTCTTATTGAAACAGTTGATCAAAATGCAGAGAAAAAGTGTCAGTGGGGTACCGCTATAACATAGTCCTACATCTAAGGTTCAGGAAATATCACAGAATGGGAGAGGGTCGCTTGTAAGAGCCAGAGGACCAGAATGCCTGTTGCAAGATAGTGTGTTCTAGACATAAACATGTGGCTCCACCCATGAAATTTCAACAATATGGCTGTCTAAACAAGAATTATACTATGACCACACAAGTTGACATACCAGAATGAAAGGGGGGAAACCATGATAGAGTTTTAAGTAAATATCAAGAAATATTCTCCTATCAGATTTAGGATTGGTAAAAATCCTTTCCCAATCTGTTGGTACTGCAATCTTTATATGCCCCAATACAGGGGAACGCCAGGGCCAAGAAGTAGGAGTGGGTGGGCAGGGAAGCAGGGAGAGGGGAGGGGGGAGGGGATTTTTGGGATAGCAGTTGAAATGTAAATTAAGGAAATATCTAAAAAAGAAATATTCTCAGAACAGAGAGAATTTTTATGTGCCTGCAAACAAATGTCATTTGTGAAATGCCTAGACCAATGGTTCTCAACCTGTGTGTGGGTCATGACTCCTTGAGTGGGAGGTTCCAAGGACCTTTGCACATATGCTATATCTGTGACATCCTAATATATGACAATTAGTCATATATCAGACATCCTGCATATCAGATATTTACATTACAGTCCGTAACAGTAACAAAATTAAGCCATGAAAAAGCTACAAAAAATAGTTTGCCACAACATGAAGAATTTTATTAAAAGGTCACAGTGTCAGGAAGGTTGAGAACTACTGGTCTAAACTAAGTGGTGCAATTTACTTACTGATTCACTTGGCAAATAAATCACATTCTTTAAAAAACAATAGATGCTGATTTTGCCATACTAAATTAGTATCTGTGGAGTATATATGTGTACTTGGAAGAGCAAGATGCAGCATTTCTACTTTTGAAAGCACAGACAAGAACTGTAAATTCTTACCTGAACTAGTTTGTGCTTACTGTGGAAATTTTGTAATTATTTTCTCTATATCAAACTTAGAGCTATAAAAAAATCTACAGAATATATCATTTAACTTGATATCATACACAAGTTATTTTATTGAAAAATTTGGAAAGAAATTATTATTGTAATTTTCTTTAGTACTACAATTAAAATTCTTAAGTCAACAATACTCTGTGATGTTTTAGAAGAAAAAAATGACAAGTTATATTTTAAAAATAAAGTTTCCCAAGTGACTTAAGTCAAGTAGGTAAAGTGATAATGATTATATATATATATATATATATATATATATATATATATATATATATATATATATATATATATATATAATCATTTTATATATATATATATATATATATATATATATATATATATATATATATATCGTATGTTAATTTTATATCTGCAAAAATACCTTATACATTTAAAGTTAGTTGACTCTTATTTAGGTCTTGGCAAAGTTTCTCACCAATAGATTGGGAAAGGATCTTTACCAATCCTAAATCATATTGGGGACTAATATACAATATATATAAAATACTCAAGAAGATGGACTCCAGAAAATCCAATAACCCTATTAAAAATGGGGTACAGAGCTAAACAAAGAATTCTCAACTGAGGAATACCGAATGGCTGAGAAGCACCTGAAAAAATGTTCAACCTCCTTAATCATCAGGGAAAGGCAAATCAAAACAACCCTGAGATTCCACCTCACACCAGTCAGAATAACTAAGTTCAAAAATTCAGGTGACAGCAGATGCTGGCAAGGATGTGGAGAAAGAGCAACACTCCTCCATTGCTGGTGGGATTGCAAGCTGGTACAACCACTCTGGAAATAAGTCTGGTGGTTCCTCAGAAAATTGGACATGTACTACCAGAAGATCCAGCAATTCCCCTCCTGGGCATATACCCAGAAGATGTTCCAACTTGTAGTAAGGACACATGCTCCACTATGTTCATAGCAGCCTTATTTATAATAGCTAGAAGTTGGAAAGAACCCAAATGTCCCTCAACAGAGGAATGGATACAGAAAATGTGATACATTTACACAATGAAGTACTAATCAGCAATTAAAAACAATGAATTTATGAAATTCTTGGCAAATGGATGTATCTGGAGGATATCATCGTGAGTGAGTTAACCCAATCACAAAAGAACACACATGGTATGCACTCACTGATAAGCAAATATTAGCCCAGAAACTTAGAATAGCCAAGATACAATAGGCAAAACACATGAAACTCAAGAAGAAGAAAGACCAAAGTGTGGATACTTCATTCCTTCTTAGAATGGGGAACAATATACCCATGGAAGCAGTTACAGAGACAAAGTTCGGAGCTAAGATGGAAGGAAAGACCATCCAGAGACTGCCCCACCCAGGGATCCGTCCCATGTACAACCACCAAACCCAAGCACTATTGCATATGCCAGAAAGATTTTGCTGACAGGACCCTGACATAGCTCTTTCTTGTGAGTCTATGCCAATGCCTGGCAAATACAGAAGTGGGTGTGCACAGTCATCTATTGGATGGAACACAGGGCCCCCTAATGAAGGATCTAGAGAAAGTACCCAAGGAGCTAAAGGGGTCTGCAACCCTATAGGAGGAACAATGATATGAACTAACCAGTACCCCCAGAGCTGAGTCTCTAGTTGCATATGTAGCAGAGGATGGCCTAGTCAGCTATCAATCAGAGGAGAGGCCCTTAGTATTGAGAAGATCATATGCCCCAGTACAGGGGAATGCCAGGGCCAGGAAGCAGGAGTGGGTGGGTTGGGGAGCAGAGTGAGGGAAAGGTATAGGGGGCTTTGGGGATAGCATTTGAAATGAACATGAGATTATCTAATAAAAATAAATTAAAAAATAATTGTATAGTATTTTCATTTTTGTAACATATGAAGTGTACATTGAAGCTATTTAAGTCTGCTGTTACAGCACAACATGAAATCAGCTAAGAATGCTATTTAAATGAGTGAGCATAGCCATGTGCCAATATATTTTATTTATAAAATCAGCCTATAGCCTAGATTTGCCTGTGAGTTGTAATTTGTCCCTGTTTTAACTTTCATGTTGGGATTTGGTTTCTCTTATGGAAATGTTCAATACCTAAAGGGGAACAATTGGCAAGTTTGAAGAAAATTCTATTTGTTACTCATGTTTCCCCCATACTGTGTCAAAGAAAAGACCAGAGAGTTAACTGTCAAAACTCAAGAAATAAATTCAGTCTATGTATGTTAACTGAGAAATCCAAACTAAAGTCCAAAGCAAGGGCAAATTCAGAAAGCTAGTTTCCCAAACAAATTGGCATGCTGGTACACAACTAGAATCTCAGCATTCAAGCAGATAAAACAGGAAACTTGGAATCTCGAGACTAGCCTATTCTATAAAATGAGTTATGGGACAGCCTGAACTACATAATGAGACCTGTCTTAAAATGTAGGTACAATAAGAAATCGATACTCTTGTTGTGTTATATCTTTTAGTTGCTCCAAGTTTCTGTGCTGTTTCTTTAAATGTTATAAGGTTAATAGTTAATCAGTCCTAGGACATGGGCAGAGAGCCCTTGTTATGGCTGTCTGCACAAGAGAAAACCAGTCAATATTCCAGAATAGATGGAAAAGGACTCTTATGGTTCCACCACTAACAGAGGAGCTATTAGCATTTGATGGCTGCCGGAGTATTGTCCCCACATATTGCCCCTGCTTCAATGGATGGTCCTATCACATGCAATATAGCCAGCATGAACTGGATTCAATAGGTTATATATTCTTTTTAAAAACTTTTTTTTAATTGGGAGACAAACAGAAAGGAAGTTCAGGATTATTTGGGCAGGGAAGTATAGGTGGGTGGCTACAATAAAAATGTGTTGTACAAATGTTTGAAATTCTCCATGAATAAACTTTTAAAAGTGAAAAGAAAATTAGGCTTTAATGTAAGCCCGTAGCTTATCTACCCAGAAGGTTAAGATGGTAAGATCTCAACTACAATGCCTAAATGAGTTCAAGAGCAGCATGGGTGGCCTAGGGAGACATCATCTTGAAATACAAATAGGAAATAAAGAGCCAAGATGTTCTGTTAAGTGGTAGAGTATGTGCTTGGCATGGGTGAGGTCTTGAGTTTCATATTGTTCACTTCAAATTAAGAAAAGAAACGAAAATCAGCTCTTGTATTTCAAGTTAATTTTTCTTTCAAGAATTTTATTACTGAATCAATCAATGTATATCTTTGCTATTAGTTTGTCCAATTCTTGCAGACTTATGAACTTGCCATTTGACATTTTTAATTCTCCTCTATTAAAAAATACCAGATTGCACTCAAACATCTTTACTGGAATAGTCCATTTAGCATGAGCAGTAAGTCCAGCATGCTTTGTGAATAAAAACATCTATGTTGATATCATCCCCATATCATACTTTTACTGTGCAACATCCCTTTAATGGTATGCAATTTCAGCTGATAAAATATTAGACATACACTCAGAGATTACTCAAAAATATTAACCTATAAGGATCCATTTTGACAAGAGATCCATTGAAATCTGTTGATCTACTTATAATATTAAGTGCATTTCCAGTTTCAATCAGGGTAGGTTTCTAACCTTATATTACTTTTCAAGTACATTGTCATTATCTCAGTCGATCTGATAGCAATGTGGTTCTATATGTCAATGTAAAATGTATTTTGATGCATTCTTTGGATGTTCAGTACATTTAAACAATGTATCTTGATCATATATATCCATCATTACCTCCCTTCAACTCCCCCTATGCCGTTCTGCTACCACTCAACCTCATGTTCTCTTTTTTGGTTAACTGTTTCTTAACAATGTATACAGACACACACACACACACACACACACACACACACACACACACACATTTTCTTCATACATCATGTTTAGGAAACTAAGCTCTATTGGGAGTAAGCATGATTCCTTATTCACTGTTGAATAATGCACCTGGAGCAACTACAAATACTTAACAACACATCGTAAATATTTATTGATGTATAAATGAGTGAACAAGAAAGCAAGACATTTATTAAAGCTTCTACTATAGAGATGAGGAAATAAAACTTCAGAGCTCTTCAATGTTTTGTCTAAGGCTAAAATAGCTGGTAAGTAGAATAGAACTGAAGTCCAGATAAAATTAAATAATGCAAACAACATGTTTAACACAGTACCTGGGATGCTCTAGGTGTGAATTAAGTATACCTTTTATTATTTTACATTCTAGCTAAAAAATACTTAGTGTTCTTTCTGCATATGAAAGATACATGAACATCATAGAAATTATTTCAATACTTCGGATGTTTTAAGTCTTATCAATTAAATAGTATCTACTAGATGGTAAGTACATTTACCATAGCTAACCTAGTGTATCTTTTTTCATTTTCCTCCATTTCCAGTGACTTCATTTAAAACATAGAGAAAATTGCATTGCATTTATGCAAAATATGTAAAAATTCAGCCTGTCAGCTATCATATGCCAATTTTCCCATGTCAAAGAGGAAACAAAAAATCCATTGAGTCCCCAGAAATCTATGCAGACTGTTGCTTCCTTTGGCAAATTCTGAGCCATTTACTCTGTAAATTACTGTGAATTGCAAACAAAAGTCCAGAAATAGGTCTGTGAAAATTCACACCAGTCAGGCAGTTCTGTAAATAGCCTCGCCAGAGTTCTGTTTTAAATACTTCCATTATTAACGATGGCATGTCATCCTTAAAGCTGATTACCCTGCAGCAGCCCCCAATGGTAGTGCAAACATTTCAAAACCAGAACTAACAGAGATGTGGGCATTATAGAAAACCTTTGCCACATTGCTGCTAAACCAAGCAATCTATTGACACAAAGGAACCATTTACTTTCCTGTGCTAGCCATTTGGAAAGTGACACATTTTAGTAAGGGCAGAGAGCTTTTAGTTTTTAAACTAAAGCTAATATTTATTTTTTTAAAGTATTGCAAATTTTCCTTTTTGATCTTTCTTGAAGCCCTTTAATAGAAGTCTTTAGAGGGATTGTTTGCATACTACCACAAAATGATAAGTTTTCTTGAAAGACTTAAATAGAATTCAGTGTTTACAGAATTATTTTTCTACATCTTCTGTATTATAAAATATTTCTCCAGTATCCTACCTCTCCTATTTTAATGAGCATAATTACTGCAAATAATTAATGTCGATCATTTGGTGAGTTTGGGTGTATATTCACCAATGCCATTCAACTTCTTGTTTGTTGTTTTTGTTCTTTGATACAGAGTCTTATCCTACTCAGGGTGGCCTTGAGTTTGCAGGTAGTCCAGGATGTTCTTGAATTCCTGATCCTCCTGTATCCATCTCTTAAGTGCTGAAACTAGAGGTATATGCCCACTCTACCTGGTTGTATGATGCTAGAAGCCAAACTCAGGGCATTGTGGAGGTTTCCCTTGGTTACCATAATTATGCTTTGCTAAAATTATTTCCCTCTTTCATACTGTGCTTCAAGATTTATAAAAACTAAAACCTGGGGCTGTGTGGATTTGGTCTGGTTCTGCATCCTTAGTAGCACATGGCACATGCTTATTCATTTATTCAAAGGATTTTAATTAAGTACCTGCTGTGTGTCTGCTTTGTCATGAGCAGTGAATATAGCTCTGTCAAACAGTCCAAGAAACTAACCGTCCCCACGAAGCTCTAGTCCCCCAAACGACAGGGATGCAAGAGATGAAGGGAGGAAAGGAGGAAGAAATAAATATTTATTTAACATTTATGAGAAGATTTTTTTTTTCAGGGACAGAACTAAGAAGTCACTTTATTCTTAAGCCATGTGCTAAATCAAGTTTCTTTAAGGAAGTCTGTCATATCTAACAGCCATTTTTCTAGTTCTTAACGCCAAACAATGTCTTTACAGAGTCAATTGTACAGAGTATATAACTGCTTACCTAATTTGAGTTTTGAAAACCCAGAAAGTTTTCCTAATTTTCTGAAAGTCTGTCCTTCCATATATTACTTGATACTAAAATATCTTTCAAATGCAATGATATTTTTTATTTCCCACAGAAAAGGAACTCTGACACAATACTGTGATGTATTCATGACTAGAGGTGAATGAATGAAGACTAAACAAGAAGGATATTGATCCAGGCAGTTGTCCTTGGAATTGTCACTTGTGTAGAATACATTGGTGAAATTTTCTTAAGTCACATAATCTAAGGTAGAATTATCCACAAGGAAGGAGAAAATTCATATGGCCAAGGTCAGATCCCAGTAAAGACCACCATTTCCTAATCTGTCCATTTTCCACCATGGGAGCACATTCTAGGCTGCTCTGCCTGGGTTTGATTTCCGCAGTGAAAAATAAGGAATGGTCTTTTGTTATTGAGCAAGTGTGAAGCAGAAGATTCACTGAACTAAACAGGAGCCCGTGCTTAGGAAGTTAGGTGTCGAGAGTTCAAAGGAACCTTGAGATATTAGTTCTCTATATGTTTGTAAAGGAATAGAAGGTTTTGACAGGAAGCTCCCAGTGCCATTCAAGTTTACATTGGACCCTGTCCCTCTGGTTGGGAAATGATAACATCTCAGACTCTAGCCCATTGCTTAAAAACTTAGTTTGGCCTCTATACCATATTTACATATCCAGCTGAGATTTTTTTTAATATCAAACAAGTTCTCTTTATTCTTTTGAAAGAAGGGTTGAAGTGTTGAGGAAAAAATAGATAAGAAACCCCAATCACATCATTTGCAGGATGAAAACATTTCCCATAAGGTAGAAAAAGAGAATCAGAGGACATTGACAACAGACTTTCATTATTTTCCATTTCAGTTAACAAACTACTGCCAAATAAGACCAACATAGTCAACAAACCTGGACCCCTAGGAACTCTCAGAGCCACCCAACCAAAGAGCTTACACAAGATAGAAGGCATCCACCCCCCACCATCACCCAATCTCTGCACGTAAGTAGCAGACAGGCAGCTCAGTCTTCATCTCTGCCTTGTGAGACCTTCATGGGAGAGGATGAGCCTAACCTAGCAGAAACTTGATGTGTCAGGGTGGGGAATGGAATTCCCAGGGAGCCCACCCTCTCAGAGGAAAATGGGAGGGGTAGAGGGAGGAGGGAGGGACCAGGATGTAAATAAGTAAATAAGTAAATAAATAAATAATTAAAAAGAAATATAAGACAGAATGTATGCCAATATTGCCTTCTTTTTAAATAATTTTTAGTTCACTTTATTTTTCACTTTTTTATTAGATATTTTCTTAATTTACATTTCAAATGCTATCCTGAAAGTTTCCTATACCCTCCCACTCACTCTTACTTCTTGGCCCTGGCATTCCCCTGTACTGGGGCATATAAAGTTTGCAAGACCAAGGGGCCTCTCTCCCCAATGATGGCCAACTAGGCCATCTTCTGCTACATATGCCACTAGAGACATGAGCTCTGGGGGTACTGGTTAGTACATATTGTTGTTCCACCTATAGGGTTGCAGACCCCTTCAGCTCCTGGGGTACTTTCTCTAGCTTCTCCATTGGGGGCCCTGTGTTCCATCCTGTAGATGACTGTGAGCATCCACTTCTGTATTTGCCAGGCACTAGCATAGCCTCACTGGAGATAGCTATATCAGGGTCCTTTCAACAAAATCTTGCTGGCATATGCAATCAGTCACCAAAGCCAATACTGCCTTCTTAATGTTCACAGTGTGTATTCTACGAATGCTACCTGTCTGATTTCCTATGGTGCTCTCCCAAGGCACTTGGTCAATATGATCAACTTCAAATACCATTATTTTCATTGTTTTTATCTATAGAAATGCATTATGTCTTCATCTAGCATGTTTCTGGATCATCACTTATTTACACTTAGGAATCCCTGTACATTTGGAAACACTCCTTTGGAAATTTACCTTGAAGCATTTCATATTTATATTTGCACAGACTTACTCTCAAATCCCTTCCTGAAAAGTTAAATCGATAAAGACACTTTATATCTATCAGTTACTAAAAACAAAGTGTCTCAATTAAAAATAGCAAACAAGGAAAGACAGCATTAATTAATTTAAAAATATAGAAGCAAATATTTAGAATTCCTAGAAAATGAGAATTTAAACATATACAAGCTCAATTTCAATTTCAGAGAAAAAAAATATTCTTATGTAACCAGGCACATCTTACTCTGTATTTTGTCTCTTCAGTTTTCCCCAGAAAACACAGAAGAACATTTCAGATGACTATGATCTTCAGCTTTTGATTGTTCTATGGATCTTTATGGGTCAATCTTGGGATTTCCATTTAACATTAACATTTCTTGTTTTCAACAACTCTGGCTTTATTTTTCATAGCTTGCTTCATAGACCACATGAAGAGATGTTTTGACTAGCACATCACGTTACAAGGTTTTGTTTTTAATTAATTAATTTATTTACATCCAAATTGCTGTTCCCTCCCAGTTTCCTTCCTCCATCCTCCTCCCCTCCTCTTTTCCTCTGAGAGGGTGGGGCCCACTTGGGTATCCCTCCACACCCTGGCACAGCAAGTCTCTGCAGGTTTAGGTATATCTTCTCCCACTGAGGCCAGACAAGGCAGCCACATTAGGGAAGGATTTCACAGGTTGCAGCTTTAGGGGAAAGTCTCTATCCCTGTCATAAGTATTTTAAATAACAATTTACATGATTCAAATTGTGTCTTGACAGAGTCATGGGTCCCTACATGTGTACTCTTTGGTTGGTGGTTTAGTCCCTGGGAGCTCTAGGGGTACTGGTTGCTTCATATTGATGTTCCTACTTTGGGGCTGTAAACCCCTTCAGCTCCTTGGGTACTTTTTCTAGCTCCTCCATTGGGGACACTGTGCTCAGTCCAATGGTTGACTGAGAGCATCCACCTCTGTATTTGTCAGGCACTGGCAGAGCCTCTCAGGAGATAGCTATATCAGGCTCCTGTCAGCAAGCACTTGTTTGCATCCACACTAGTCTCTGTGTTTGGTGACTGTGTATGGGATGGAACCCTAGGTGGGGCTACATAGGCAGCAGAGGATGGCCTTGCAGGTCATCAATGATGGTCCTTTGGTCCTGTGAAGGCCTGATGCCCTAGAGTAGGGGAATGCCAGTACCAGGAAGCAGGAGTGCAGGGGGAGGGGATAGGGAGTTTTCAGAGGGGAAAGCAGAAAAGGGGATAACATTTGAAATGTAAATAAAGAAAATATCTAAAAAAAGAAAAAAAGAAAAAAAAAGAAATTGTGTCTTGACAAATAGCTGCTTTTAAAATAAATTCATGTATGTTAGCCTCTTCTTACCCAATGACATGGTCATTCCTAATTCTAGAGCTTGGGCTTGTAGAATCTGTTTATTACTGTATCTACTCAAAGAAAAGATACTTAAAACAAGATGTAGCTTTACCCATTTTCTTGAGTGTAAAGAATGTTACAGAAAAATTAAGTACCATCTTGGGAGTGTCAAGGGACAACATTAATTGATTTGAGAACAAAATTCTCTGAGTTCTTCATAATGAGTATTGCACAAATCTGGAAATACAGGTTTAAGAATGCAGTTCTGAAAAGCACCTTCATTTAGGCAGAAAAATACCACTTGATAATCAATATAAAACTAGTCCACTGAGCCCCAGATGCAGTCCAAACTAAACCAGCATATACACATAAGGCCCTCTGAGGAGATGAATTACACAGCTGACTTTGCCAATGCAATCTAATGCTCTTTATTTGCCTTCAAAGAAATGTAGGCAAAATGTTTTTCCGCTTCAGGCCCCATGCCCAGGCACATGTTGTGCAGGCACGGTCCAATGTGGATCTCATATTGGAGCTAAACTCATTTCTTGCCTAAGTCACCCTTGTATGTATTCCCATCCCTGTCTTTCCAGTCCTTCCCACTATCGCCCTAGAGTAAGCTCACTGTTCATCTCTCAGAGAAGAGAAAGACTTTTATTTATCAATTATTAATAAACAGTAATTACTACCACTGGCCTGTGTTTACCTTCCTATTACCAGTTATTTGCTACTCTGGTGACATGAAGACATCTCATTTGCCTTGAATTGATGTAAAAACATTTAGAAGATGATGGACCACATTCAGCAGCCTGAAGAACTGAAGGCAGAAAGATTAAAGATAAAGTATAATTTTGTGAAGCTTAAAGTCAACAGGTAGGTAACAGGATCATTGACTGACATATCCCTTTAGCTTTTATCTGAAAGTGGCCTCCCAATTTAAATTTAATATCTATTGGATCTAAATATCAAATAGCTAGTGCTAATGACTTCAAAGACAGACATAGAAAGAGAGAAAGAAGGAAAGAAAGAGAGAGAGAGAGAGAGAGAGAAAGAAAGAAAGAAAGAAAGAAAGAAAGAAAGAAAGAAAGAAAGAAGGAAGGAAAGAAAGAAAGAGAGGAAGAAAGGGAGGAGGAAAGGGAGAAAGAAAGAAAGAAAGAAAGAAAGAAAGAAAGAAAGAAAGAAAGAAAGAAAGAAGAATGATCACTGATCATGCATTGTAGGCTAATATGAGAAAAGCTTTCACAAAAACAAAACAACACAACAACAACAACAATGACAACAACAACAAACCCCTAAGCTGAGGAATTGTCTCAGTGATATCAGTGGTTCTCAGTCAGGGACAATGCTACCCCCCCAGGAACATTTGAGACTGTTTTTGATTATTTAAAGTTAGGGATGATGAAACTCAGTACAGTCTGATAGCATTTAGGTAAGTTCCCTACAGCAATGTACTATCTGGCCTAAAATTTAAACTGATATCAGAGGTAATATGTGCATAAATCAGAATGTTAATTTTGTTCATGTTGCAATAGAACCACTGAGAGTATCAGATGCAAATATAGATTTTCTTTAACACACACTTGCTTGACAGAAAAATAAACAATTGGGTATCTATCTCATGTTTCTCTCATACACTGTTGGCTTTAAAATGTTAGGGGAGCATCAAAACACAGAAATGATTCCATAGAAGAATTTTAAAGAGAACAAAAAGAAAGATTAAAAAAAAAACATTAAATACTTTTTGAGACCTGATGTTAAGCAATGGGGTCATGTTGACATTAGGTTCTTCTATAGGGACTGAATTCAATGAGTATTTCAACAAAACTATCCCTTCTTCATTTAAAATTCAAGAGTTAAAATTCAATAAACTTGAATAAAATAAGGTTTTATTAATTAAATTTAATGTATTAATTAAAATCAGAGATCAGTGGCAATTTTGCCTCAAGACAACTTATTTATAGAAACGCACATATGTAAAAACTGCATGTGGAAAGAGCAGGATAAAATGCAACACGAAGCTTCCAATGAGGAATCTAGGGATGTCAGACTAGTGGAGAATACTAAAATAACTAAGAATTATTTGTGAAAAAATGTAGTTTTTTACATTTATCATTCTGAACCACAAAAAAAAAAAAAAGAAAAAAAATAAAAACAAGAAAATCGTAACATGCTTCTGGTGGCCATTTTGCAATTTACAAAGTACTCTGACATTATTCCCCTAATTTCTAGAATAATGTGTGGAGTCTCTCTCTCTCTCTCTCTCTCTCTCTCTCTCTCTCTCTCTCTCTCTCTCTCTCTCTCTCTCTCATAATGACTGTTTTCTCTCAGGTGTTCAAGTACTTGGCTCCACAGAACTGTTGAGGAAGTGTGTATATTCTAAGAACCCAATTGGCAGTAATTACAGTCTAAAACTGTCTACCTGATTAATGCCACAGAGAAGAAGATGGAAGATACAACCTACATGTGAAGTCTATCACACCACCAAGCTAATGTACTGGGAAATCCTAAGTGGATAACTCGCTGCTGAAATTCGTGGGGAGTCATGGAAACTCAATAAATCACTTGTACAGGCTGTAAATTTGCCAGCAAATCAATTACAATATCTTTACAATTTCTTTCAGTTTGTAACTAAAATAAGAACACCAGGGATCTGAAAAATAAGCTATCATTGATTGCTTAAAAAAATTAGTTCTTGAGGTAATAAAAGACACCCCAGTCACCATTCATTAGCAAGGCCTTCATTATATCATTTACAGTTACATTTGCTGAATGGAAAAATGGATTCTCTACATATAAGCATGATAACACAAACCCATTATCAGTAACACATATGCATTTTCAGCTGTTTTTCTAGTATTTAAAATGAATTCACTGGCTGAGAGTGGAGCTCAGTGGTTGAGTGCTTGATTAGCGTGTCCTGGTCCTTAGGATCAATCCCTAGCACTTCAAAAATAATAAAGAATTTGCATTGTGATAACCACATATTCTCACCTAGCTTTAAGACAATAACCGGACTAAGAATGCACTGAATCTATGATAGAGTTTATGTCATTATACATAATTAGTAGCAGAGAATAAATAATAACCTGATTTTTATTCAAGTCACTAGTAAAGCTCCTACATTCGCTTTTAGCAACTGTGCTATGGTTAGAGCCAACAGAAAAGAGTTAACAATATTAAATAGATGTTTCTTTGGATCATAGAATTGTACTGCGTGACAAAGCTTTAACATTTTTAGTAACAGCTTATATTTTATAGGAGAAAAATCTAAGACTCAGGAAGAGGTTATGAGGGTCATTCAAATATATTGAGCCAAAGTGGTGGCTCACCTGGATCAATAATTCAAGATTCTGAACCTTCAGTTCAATGATCTTTTCATCACAGCACATAGCACATTGTCCCAAGGTCAGGCTTAGTTTTACTGTTCCTTGTGCTACATTAAAAACAAAAATGAAATAGCACAAAAATGTCAGGCCTACTTATCAAGAGAGTTATTACAGAAATGTGCTGCTAATTTGTTTGAACCAGCTTGAAATAGATAATATTAATACTTCCAGTTTATGTCAACTAATAATTTCCAGTTTTTAATCACTACTCAATGAAAGACTGTATAGCACCTTTCAAAAAAAATCCACCTCTTAAATTTGTGCTTTCCTTCATATGCCCTGAGAGTGTTTACATTCTCAAAGATGACTCAAAGACATAAACTTGTACGGTTATCATTTATTAATCAAACAACACACTATCTGCTTTTTTAAAATTCAAAGATAGAGTATTCATCCACCACTGATTCTCTAATAATATTTCCATAATTATTTTCTAGTCAAGAAACAATGTTGCATGTATTAAGACTATGCCTAAAATCAAAAATATTTTGAGACTTCATCTTACAAAAGTCTGAAGGTCTAAGATCAAGAAAACAAGTGACATTCACACAGGAGAGGATGTGGAGTAAGGGGAACACTCACCCATTGCTAATGGGAGTTCAACCTTGTACAACCACTATGAAAATCAGCATGGTGGTACCTCAGGAAGATAGGAATTGATCTACCTCGAGACCCAGCTATACCCAAAGGATGATTCCTTCTACCACAGACGTTTGTTCAACCATGTTAATTCCTGCTGTATTTATAATAGCCCAAAATTAAAGACAACCTAAATGTCCCTCAGCAGAAGAATGGGTAAAGAAAATGTGGTCCATTTACACAACAGAGTATTTACTCAGCTGTTTAAAATATCATAACATTTTTAGGCAAAAAGATAATACTAGAAAAAAAATAATCCTGTGTAATCCAGACCCAGAGAGACGACTATGGTATGTATTCACTTAAATGTGAATGTTAGGTCAATAATAACTAAGATATAATTTATGGAACCACAGAGGATATGTATAGGGTAAGGAAATGGGGTTGGGGTAGATCTCAGATAGAGCTCCCTAGAAAAGGGAAATAGGCCGGGCGTGGTGGCTCACGCCTTTAATCCCAGCACTTGGGAGGCAGAGACAGGCGGATTTCTGAGTTCGAGGCCAGCCTGCTCTACAAAGTGAGTTCCAGGACAGCCAGGGATAATACAGAGAAACCCTGTCTCGAAAAACCAAAAAAAAAAAAAAAAAAAAAAAAAAAAAAAAAAAAAAAAAAAAAAAAAAAAAAAAAAAAAAAAAAAAAAAAAAAAAAAAAAAAAAAAAAAAAAAAAAAAAAAAAAAAAAAAAAAAAAAAAAAAAA